>CM031234.1:947194684-947562184 GCA_018340775.1 Taxus wallichiana var. yunnanensis
TGGATGCTAGTATGATCAAACTAGAAATCTGATCAACATCCGAGGGGTCTTTGTTGATTTGCCATAACAACTGGTTCAGTAATTATAGGTAATTTCATTAATACTCTAATGGCTACTGGTGTCAATGTCAGCACCGCATCCCCACTCCCGTCTAACACTTCCCTCTTCTCAGAGTCATAATTCATGGCACAAAACCATACTAGTTATGGGCATTGAATAAAGGGTGGGATGGCACCTACTGAGGTGATGCAAATATCGTGAATTACCTTTAAAGATTCACTCAAATGAGAACTATTTAATCTTTGATGAAAATCATTTAAGTTGGCACTCATCAAATATGTGTCTATTACCTTGTCTAGGTCACTCGTGACCCCTGACGTAACAGAAGAAGAAAATGGCATAGTCTTCATTTCAAAAACCCTAATTTTACTTCAACTATTTTGTGAATATAACAGAAACGATACACAAGAGTTTGAAGCTCTTACCAATTTTTTGCAAGCACTGAGCAATTCTGACTCAAAACAACAACTTTCGCACTTCTTCAATTTTCAGATTAAGCTCCACAATAATTCCAATTACACTTCACTGATAAAAATGACAAGAGACCATCAAAATAACAATAAAGGATGAATGCAGTTGTATCCCTTAAGGCCCTTGGTTCACGTAGGAGCATTAATGGTGGCATAATTAAATGCATTGTATCATAGCCATTAACTCTATTTTTTGCAACTTCAAATTTGAGTCGTCCACGTGGAACAGATTTTAGCTGAAACGGGCCTGGGGGTATCTTTCGTATTTTGTGATGCTCAAAGAAATTGTGTATTTTTGACATTTTGGCCCACCCATCTCGCTTTTGATGCAGGCTCAACACGTGGCTTTACCTAGGTGTCAGCGGGTAGCGGCTTACTTTTACAACTTTACTCCTTTTCAAAACAAAGCTGAAATTTCCAAAGTGCCCCAGTGACCTGCTTCCCCGCTTTATAATAAAAAATGGCCACATGTCCTTTTATGGGTCCTAGGCATTCATTTTATATTTTCACGCCTTTCACCATAATGTATCAAAACATAAAAAGGCCCGCCTTCCCGTAACCACTTGATTTACAAAAAGTGTACACCTCCTAGGGTAAAGTAAAAAATTTCTCACACCGCTTCATTGCGAATATCTAATTAGAATTCATCGGGCCCCGTGGACTAATTCAGGCATTTTGCAAATATAACAAAAAGTGACAAGTTCATCAAATAGACCTACCATGCCGCATCCAATTAGAGATGAACACGTATCCGCGGATGTTGGGACAAAATTTACAAAGGAGACACGATCGTGGAAAAGATAAATGAAGGGGAAAACCCATCATTCATGCCCAAACTACAAAAATTTTCCCCACGGAAAAAGAAAAACTATAAATAATACCATGACTCAGCGTGATCCATGACCATAGGAAAGGACTGACAACAACACCTCAATGAAGGCAAAAAAATTTTGCATCCATACAGGAAGACATAAAGTACATCAAACCAGGCGGACTAAAAATTTTAAACAAAAAGGGTGAGATTATAATTGAGCACCAACATTGTGTTTAAAGGGAGTTTTCCAAATTTGCCAAGCTAGAACAATGTCATTTGGGAAGGTCCAGACAATGCCAAATCTAGAAAAATAAGTTTCCAGAGAACAGAAGTAGGGGGCATTGCAAAAATAGGTGGTGGATAGTCTCAGCTTCCATCTTGCATTGACAACACATATTCGGATGGTAGAGCCCCTCTTGGTAATATTATCAATGATTAGGATGCTCATGTTCAAAACTAACCAAAGGAAATGATTGATTTTTGGGTAAGCTCCTTGTACCATATTTTTTTCCCGTCGAGGATGCGAGAGATGTTACCCGTGAATAATTGGTACCTTGTTTTGACCATGTAATCACCATCAAAATATTGAACCCATATGAACTCATCTTTAGCTTGAAATTGGCTTATAGGAATATGGTTAATTATTCATTTAATGTCCTCAAGAAGATCATCGAGTAAGGTACAATATAATTGAGGATCTTCCATGGAATTCTGGAATTGATATTGTAAATGCAATCATTGATTGTTTGTTGAACAACTGTTGTGAGGTTGTTCTTAAGTTGTTCCTAGGAAGTATGATTCTTAAGTGTTTGAAATCAGCCCAATTATCATCCCATAAGATAATGTCTTTCTTATTTCCTAAATGCCATTTACAACCTTTTTCTAGGGACCTTCTAGTCTTGACCAGGTTATTCCAAAAATAGAGCCATGAGGGAGAGTCTCAAGCTTTAAAAATTTCTGAGGATTACCTTGGTCAAGATATTTGGATCTGATAAGATCTGTCCAAGGGTGATCTTCCTTCAGCAATCACTAGCTCATTTTAGAGATGAGGGCAGTGTTCATAGTTTTGAGATTCTTAATTCCTAAGCCACCCACTCTTTTGTTAGTGCAAACCTTGCTCCAAGCCACTAAATGGAATTTGTTTTTCTCCTTAGTGCTTTCCATAAGAAGTGCTTCTAAATTATTTTAATTCTTTCTATAATAACAAAGCAGGAATGAAGAACATAGACATGATGTAAATAGGAAGGTTTTGGAGCATGCTTTTGATAAGAAGGCATTTCCCAACATTAGACAAAATGGCCCCCTTCCAACCAGCCAGTTTCTTTTGGAACCTATCAAGAAGAGAATTCCAGACATCCATAGAAACTTTGTTAGTACCTAAAGGCAAACCAAGATAAGTAGTGGGAAGAGAGTTAATCTCACAACCCAAGATTTGAGCAATTCTTCTTTGTCTACTTGGGTGGCGTATTAAAGAAATAAATGGAGATTTTTTCCAAGTTGATCTGCTACCCCGAAGCATCCTCATAAGTCATAAGATAGAGCTTCATCATCTTAGCTTCTAGGAGAGAAACTAGAAGAAGAATAATAGTATCGTTAGAAAATTGTTGATGTGATATAGAGATCTCCAAAGATGTGGGTTTAAAGCCTTTGAGATATCCCAAAGAAATAGCTCTGTAATGGAGCGGCTGAGACTATTTGCCATAATGATGAAGAGGAGGGGAGAGATAGGATCTCCCTGTCTTATACCTAAGAATCACTAAGTATCACTAGTACCAATACTAAGAAATAACATGTTACTAAGAATCACTAGTACACTTTACTTTCTCTGTGTCTCGGTACCTGCAACCACCGCATGGTCAGCACAAATGTTGGCATGGAATCCACCTAAATCTAACATAATTAACATTTTTAGTTTTCCATTTACATAATAAGAATAATTCACACACAACAAGAGAGGGTTAGAGACATATATTCATTTTATTTCATTTCTTAACTAAGGGGGAGAGAGAGAGAGGAGAGAGAAAACACTATTTTTCCAAAAGTCAAATTTCTCAAAAAAAGCCACCAAATAGAGTTTCATACAGTTATTTATAAGTTTCAATAAGTTTTCACATTGGTTTATTGACTTGAATAGGGTCCTACAGGTTTCTTTTATATTTTCCTACTAGTTACGAAAATATGCAATTTTCGCTCAAGGCTAAGAAACTGCTCTCAAGATTAGAAAAAGCACAACAAAGAGATTCTTATGTGCTCTCCTATATACTAAGAATTCACCGGATTTGATGGAACCGAGAACTGGAAAACAGGTTACAAACGACAACTGGTTTTCCGAGCCACTAGTCGTAATCGATCTAGTTTGACCTAGTCAAATAATGAAAAAGGCCTACAAAACCCCTTTGTAAAACTAGTTAGTAATGTGTTTTTCCCTGAAATGAGGGTTGCATGAAATTTCCAATTAAAAATAATAGAGGTTTTGAAGGCGGATAACCATTTCTTTTCTCGGGGTCCAAACAAAAATCTAAAATGAAACCCAACTTTTCACTTTTAACAGCTTCCTAAAACTGCAAAACAAGGGTAACAGGGCTCCAAGAGGGGTGGCGAAAGGAGAAAAAATGGTCAATCAAGGTTGATCTAAGGCTTGATGTGACTCCCCACATAACAAGGAACACAAATGAAACTTGACATCTCTTTTCTAGGGTTCAAAAGGTTGTTTTGTGAGTCTCCAAAATCATGATTTACTAACTTTTACCAAGGGACGTTAGCTAGGTTTAAATGCAAACTCAAACTCAACTAGAGGAGTTGTAGCTATCCAGATTCGAGTTATGAAGTTTCTAGAGCTTCTCGAAATATGGTTACAAACTATGGTTGGAAAACCAAGGGTAGTTCAGATTTTTGTATGTCACGAGGTGAAGTTTTATTGTTTTGCACTTTAAGTTCGTTTTAAGAAAATAACCAATGGTATAATAATCTATGGGTTTATATTTTTATTTCATTACAAATGAAGAACCAAAAATATGAAAATTATGAAAGATGAAGGTAAGGGAGACCATGCCTGGAGGAAACGAAGACGGTTAAAATTTCAAATCTCGGTTCCACATCTCAAAGAGGCATTTCATCAAATGGTTGCATACATTATGAAAACTCCTCCATTTGCATCTTCCAACGTAGCATCATTGTCTCGGAGGTTACATTTATCTCGAGACACCCTATCCAAGCATTTATCTTGCTAGGGCTACATTCTCACATTCATCACACACATTCAACTCACCATATACACTAAACACAACTCACTACTTATTAACCATTGTGGGTAGGTTGATCGCGAACCATGAAACAAAACCAATATACATTATAGCCGAGATGGCATCTCATCAAGCATTTTACCAAACACTTTTAGAGCATCTCGTCAGTTTGGCACTTAGCATACAAGTCAATGACTTTATTGTGTAGAAAGTATGTTTCCTAACCCCATCCGGCTCACAAAGGCATGGGTTCATTTTGAAAGAGAAAATGATTTATTCTCGAATACGGGCTCAGTAAGAGAGAAATATAAGTAGGGGGTGTCTCGTAATCTCATATGTGTTGTTTAAAACATGTTGAACCACTTCCAGAAGCGATTACGCTAGCAAAATAATGAGTCTATGTAAAACCATAAAAGTATATTTGGATCTAGTTTTATTTCGTGAAGCCAACAACTCAATTCTCGTGAATAGCCCAAAATTGTACGTGAATAAATGACAACTAGACTAGATAAAATACACAACAAAGTGGAAAATAGCAACAGCTTCAATTCATCCACCCAACAGGATGAGTTGACTACCATAAGGTCATCCCAATAAAGCCATTTTGTTCCAAAACTAGCAATCGTGGCACTCTACGAGACCACACACATTTTTTTAAAGTATTTTGCCAAAAAAACTCACGTGGCTTGTCTAGATTTCTCATTTTGGCATAGGCTAGAAGAAAACTAGATAAGAAAAATTAGGATTACAATATGCTTTGATAGATGTTTGTGCCTTGTCCCAAGGTGACTTATCAACAAACATTTTGAGTATATCCTGCAATCATGGCATTCCTTACACCTCATTTCCCTAAGGACTTTTGTTAGCGATCTATGTGTATTTTTAATGTGCCCATATTTTGCATATTTTCCTACCTATAGACACAAAATCATGCACTTAGGTACATTTCTAGGTCCTAATCACATACATTCATATGATTCCTAAGCGAGAAAAGTATTGATTGACCACTATCTTTGGCCTCTTTGCTTTCTTTTGGTTTCCTTCTTGGCCTTACAAACCCTATTTCCCAGTCTGACTTTGGATACTTAAGATTTTTTGAGTTTGGACACCAACACTCAACAACCCTCGTCCTCTTGAGCGCCCCCAACCTCTTTGTATCTTGCTTGCCTCTTTTGGGCCTCTTCTAGCTATTGGGCATCTTGATTTCTTATGGGTCAACATATTTTAGTGATTAATTACAAAATTCAAATAAGGGAATCATATAAATACAATGTTATGTGATCAAATTAAGGGACAAAGCTCTAATCATCTATTACCATCACCTAAGGTTGCATCCAAAGGCATTACTAAGAGCATCAAAGAATCCATCTAACTTTATTCAAGGCACAATGGAATACATCTTTTGTATACACTTCATAGGAGGAAAATTTCATTTTGACATCCACACATCTATTTACATTGCTATAATTATTTATTACTCGTTATCAAGTGTATCTTGCACAAGAGCCACCTAGGGCACGATTCTTGCACACACACACACAAAAACTACATGGAGTTTGAAATGTAGTGCAGCATTCGGGTCGTAATTTCACTCACTCGGGTGACCATTAAGGTCAGTCTGACTCCCCATTTGCATATTTTTCTTTTCAAGATTTGATGTGTTTTGGGTTTTTACAGATGTTCATTTGTTTTGAAGGTTATAGGAGAATTTTGTGGGCATAATGCAACACACAAGTGCAAAATAGCAAAGGGTGGCAACATAGAAGTGACACAAAAGATCAAATCATTTTTCAACCATTTTCACAAATCACAAGTGCCTATAGAAGGTCTCTAGTGCCTAGGTGCCCCTGACCCAATCTAGATGCCTTGGTCCAGGCATATCCGAAACTTGTACAATTTTTTAGGGTTCGTTTACGACGCTTCCACCTCCTATTTATCAATTTTTCAGTTTTACATAGTACTTTATCCCTTCTCTTGCACCTAGGGTTTCATATTTCTTTCTAGCTTATTTGTTTAGGTTAGATTTGTACTTTATTGTTATATCATTGCGTTGTGACTCTGCAATTAAGGTTTCACAAAATCTTATATTTGTTAAATCATTTGGTGAACCCATCTCATTCAAACACTCTTGGGTCTTCATTTCATCACTTCTTTCATCCTCTCATCATGAATATCTCTATTCATGATTTATTACTAGCCAATCTTGGTTAAAGAGTTAAAATCATTACTATCTTGGCCAATACTTGCATTCCTTCCACTATTATCCAAACATAGCTTATCGAGACATTTGTGGATGCCTTTTCTCAGTAGCTTACTTTTCCATCTAATGTAGCTGACAATATTTTTTATGACAATGATCCTCCTCTTTATATACAAGTATGCATCAATAACTTGGGTGTTAAGTGCACTTTAGTTGATAATGGATCTTAGCTTAATAATTGTCCTTTATCATTTATTCAAAATATGGGCCTTTATATAGCTAATCTTAACCCAACATTTATTTCCTATGGGATTATGATTCTATTACGCGTCCATGTCTCAAGCACTATTGCTTTTTATCACAATTGGGCCAAATATAGTTCTCATAGTATTCTTTGTTATTGATAGCACAATTCCATATACTTGCTTACTCGATAGACCATGCTTCACAAAATGCAAGCAAGGTGCCTTCTACTGATTCACTAATGTGTAAAATTTTACATAAGGGCTTTGAATATATAGTTTCCATTGATCCAGTAATCCATTCCAATATTGTCACCTAAACCCAACTATTGCATTACCTACTTTGACTACTTCTACTATAAATCTTGCTACCGATCTGCAACCCGTGAACCATCCGATAACTTACCTCTAGTCAAAGGGACTATTTATGCATTATATGTCATTCCATCCGCTTCAATAGCCCCCTCTTTCTACTAATGTTATGGTGCTTTATCGGGGGTCTTTCCATACATCAAGCATCATACCACCTTCTCTCTCTCTCATGAGTAACTGCATTTGCGATACCTCCTTTCACATGCAATTTTTTCATGAATAATTTTTATTGGCCACACATTTCATTCAATCCTACTTTCTCTCGACAATATTTTCACACATGATTGACTTTTGCTCAACTAGGATTCACATTGGATGATCTCATCCATCCATTACATGCTCCTCATTTATATCATGGATGTGTTCACATGACTACTACTTATAGCCTCCGAGTATTTCATCTATCTGTCTTTGTTGCACACACTTCTCCACTCACACTTGGGCAGTCTTGGCTTGATTATATTGGTAGTACTTTAGATCCTGATCATATCAACATTTCATTTCCTAAGCCCTTCGACCATGTTTTATTTGCAATGATTAATTTCTCGGCTATTCCCAAAATCTTACTCGATGGTATACACATGGATGTCCATTACCACCTTTCACTAACGAAGAATATGCAATGGACATGCACAATCTATCCCGCAATGGATCCTTACTTGACCAATCACATACTATTGCTTACCCCAAGTCTCATATGTATCTCCATTCAGTTTTGACCATGATAACAATAATCTCTTAGATGATGTTACTTGATTCTTCTTCACGACATACACTTGGGGGGCATCATGCTTACTATCCCCCCCCTCCAAGCATTATCAGGTGTCTCACATTTCTACTTGTCCACTCTATACTTCGCATCTAGTATTTTTACATGCATCTTACACATCATGATACACTTGTATTGTCATTACTCAATGACGCACTCTTTTACTACGGTTCACTCTTTAGTGTTTAGGGCTTACTACATTCATGAACCTCACATCATACACACTACAAAGTTTCACACTCGGCACATTTCAACACGGCTTTCTAGCACACATTCATCACAACACATTTCCCGATGATGCACTCTAGTTCCACGGTTCATACTCGATTGTTGAGGGTCTAAATCTGAAATGAACCTCACCATACTCACTCACTCTTTACGCTCTATGCTTTTTCAATCATTTCTTTCCATCACACAATTCAAACCATTTTCTGATGATGCACTCTTGTTTTATGGTTCATTCTTGATTGTCGAGGGGTATTTTATAAATTAACCTCATCTCATGCATACTCATCCATATTTGCTCAAGGGGCATGCTGCTCCTATCACACTCACATTGCATTTTCATTCACACTCATAACATACTACATATCTTGGTTGCACATTGTTCTTGCTTACTTATACTCACATGTACACTTTGCTTACTATGTTAGAAAGATATTTTGTATGTCATTATCTTTTCTATATACACATGCATGTTCACTTTCCTTCTAGTTGTGAATGTAGACTTTACACATATCATTACATGCAACATAGATGTTTAGCACGTTACATCTTACCAAATTCCACAAGGCTCTCTGGACGCATCTACATTCGTTCACATGACAAGTTTTATTGTTTCATTTTATACTATTTCCTATTCATACTATCACACTACTATATTATATCATACACGCTTTGACATAATTTTTATCTTTCTAACATGCTAACGAGTGCTTTATGTGTAAAATTTTCTTTATAGGAACTATTTTCCACCATGGTTGTTTGATACTTTGCTTGCTATTGTTTTTCATTGTTTTCCTTTGTATGTCATTGTTTGCGGGCTATGCCCTTTGTCTTATGTGCACATTGTATGCTTTTGGCCTTCTGCATGATTGTCTTATGACATTGTGAGTGATGTCCCATGTTTACAACTCGCTTTGTGCAGGTCTACATTTTTCTTCTTGCTTACTAGATTACACATTGTCTTCTATATGTGTATTTGTCTTGTTTACACTAACACATGTTTTCCAACCACTTTGTTTGCATGTTCCTTGGTTTCTACCAATCACATTCCCTCCGGCTACAAGGCATCGAGTTTCATATCTACATTCGGTCCTCTCCTTTCGGCCATATCATACTAGCGATGACGCGTCACATGCACCCCCCAAATGAGGGGGCATACATTGAGTGAATCAATCACCCCATCCAACAATACACAAGATCACAGTTCAGACCTCTATTGTATAGAATTAGCATAGTCTTAAGTTACGAAAGGGGCTCAAAATATGACTTGGGTCCTCAAAGAAAATCTAGATGTCAACACCCAGATATAAACATGAGTGTTTGGGCACTCCTGACCCTTCCTAGGTTCCTATGACCACAAGGGGGAAGCTACAAGAAATTTCTCATATTGGCACAGCTTTACACAAAGTGGTTTTTCTTACTACATGCACAAATCCTCTAAAGCAATCAACATGCATATTATCTCCTTTTTCTATTTCACGTTGGATCGAATTGGATCAAACTTGAACAAATTAGGATCACACCATCTGTAATGATGTATAAATTATCGGGAAGTAGTCAAAAGGATGGAGAATAATACTAGACCTTTCTCCCTACACTTCTTCTATCATGGCATGAGATCACCCCAAAAACTCACACTTGGCATGAGATCGCCCAAAAAAATCATTCTTCTACAGCATTTTTAGGATCCTTTCTATCTTTTTCACTCATCACGGATCAGGTGCACATGTTCCTTTTCACATTTTTACATATTTTTTACACACTTTCGCATATTTGGATCAAATTTTTCATATACACATATTTGAATACTCTTTTTCTTCTCTTTTGCAGGTTCATCCTTATGGGAAGTAACATTCACATCATCAAGCATCAAGTGACATTGACAACAGGTACATCGTGATATATATATACATACGCTTTCACCCCTAGGGTCACTTCCTCTTCTCTAGCTCTCACACTTCATTCTTATCACTCCACACTTTTTCTTATCTCCTCGACATGTGTTCGCCATTGATCTATATGGTTATTAGGTATGCATCTCTTATTTACTTTATGTTATCAAAATTTCACTCAACAACATAAAGTGGTGGTAAATGTAGACATAAAATAACTCACTTGAGATATTTCTAGGTCCTAATCACATACTTGAATTCATATGATTCATAAGTGATAAAATTACTAATTGACCATTTTCTTTGGCCTCTTTGTTTTCTTTCTAGTTTCCTTCTTGGCCTTACACACCCTATTATCCAAAGATGACTTTTAATACTTTCACTTTTCTCAGTTTGGAAGCCGCGCCCTCGTCCTCGGGAGCACCCCCTACCTCTTTATATCTTGTTAGCCTTTTTTAGGCCTCTTCTAGTTGTTGGGAATCTTGATTTATTATAGGTCATCCTTTTAGTGTTTAATTACGAAATTTAAATAAGGGAATCATATAAATACAATGTTATGTGATCAAATTAAAGGACCAAGCTCTAAGACTCTATTATCATCACCTAAGGCTGCATCCAAAGGCATTACTAAGATCATCAAAGCATCCATCTAGCTTCATTCAAGGTACAATGGACTACATCTCTATATACACTTCATAGAAGGGGAAGTTCATTTTGACATCCACACATCTATTTACATTGCTACATCTATCTATTGCTCGTTATCAAGTGTATCTTACACAAGATCCACCTAGGGCATGATTCTTACACACACGAGAACTAGTGGAGTCTCGAAATGTAGTGCAGCATTGGGTCGTAAGTTCACTTAGTCGGGTGATCGGTGGGGTCGATGGCTCCTCATTTGCATTTTTTTCTTTTTAAGATTTGATGTATTTTGGGGTTTTGTAGGTGGTCATTTGTTTTGTAGGTTACATGTGAATTTTGTGAGCATAGTGCAACACACAGGTGACAAACAATAAAGGAAGTGACATATAAGTAACACGAAGAAATTAGTTTCTAACCATTTTTGCAATCACAAGCACCTACAAAAGGTCTCGGCACCTAGGCACCTCGACCCAATCTAGGAATATCCAACACTCGCACAATTTTTTGGGTTTGTTTGCGATAATTTCCATCTAATGTTTATCATTTTTTCAGTTCGACATAATCTAGGATCAATTGTGAAATCAATTGAATACATTATCCCTTCTCTTGTACCTAGGGTTTTAGATTTCTTTCTAGCTTATTTGTTTAGGTCATATCTATAATTTATTGTTATATCATTGTGTTTTGACTCTGTAATTAAGGTTTCACAAATTCTTATATTTGTTAAATCACTACCAAGGTACTTTCAATGTTTGAATCAATAAAACAACTACTTGAAAATAAAGGATAAAGAGCGGGAAAATGGAGGGATGGCCCTTGTCTACCCCGAGAATGGTGTTGTAAAGGTTACAGTGTACAAAGCACGAGTTCTCATAAATATAAGAATCAAAATCAACACAAATAGAAATTATGCCCAAATGAACTACCTCATAATCCTTAATCTCCTTCTTCTTCTTCTACATACAACAAAAACATCCGCAATCGTAGCTTCATTTCCAAGACAATTAAATGCATTTCAAGTGCAAATAAAGATCCAGATCGGTAAAGTTTTGTATATAAAAATGAGGATATATTCTAGTTGCATAATTATCTCCATGCACAAAGGTGTCATTTTAACCCATAATGGTATTGGTTTTAGGACGGATATGCAAGAGCTCCATTTAGCATAGTTTCACATCGCGACAATCCAAATACTACTAAATTTACAACATTAACTTGGATTTCATTGTGGTTGTGCCTTTCGGATCTTGAAAAGAGTGTTTATATTATTATGAAATGAAAATGACAAGTCTAAAGTCCTCTTAGGATTTTTTTAGGGCTCACATGCCCTGCCGCATGTGAAAACCCTAACAAGTTTTCCCCTCTTACAACATGTCATGCCTCCACCATTCCTCCTTATCTACCCATCAACTTCTCATAATTTATTCATCCAAATACTCCATCCGCCACCACCGAACTCAATCTCTCACATTCATTTCCATCTTCCTTTCATTTATTTACTTCTTTATATATATAGTTTTTTTCTATTTCTTAAATTTTAACTATCTTAATTTAATTTAATTTTTTAAATATATTGACCATTGTCAAAAACGACTCGGGAAAATTTGGGAGCATTACAAAAACATATATGGACAAAAATGTATAGAAAATACCATGGCTTCGAGATGTTATGGCCCATTCTATATGCTTTCATCCTTGGGGCGGTTCAATAATTTTCTCAATTGGTAAAGTTTCTTAGGGACATTTACAATCCTTTCACTTAGCTTCAATGACAAAATTCATGGTACAGTTCAAATTATAGTGGCACCAAGGGTATATACAAGCTACCATTTCCCAAGACATTATGTCATCATTTTAAAATCAATTACGTTCATGTTCATTTGCAGTGACTCTTATCTATGGGTCTTAGGAAGTGTCAAGGTGATTGTTATCCTCATAGGCTTGAATTCCCATTGCCCATATTTTTGTGGAGAGATGTGGAGCAGCTGGAACACTCCCCATATAATTCTCTTCACCATGCAAGATGCATTTGCACTTCTTTCTATCCTTCGCACATTCCACTTGAGAACCGGTCACCCCCAATTCCTTCGGACCACCTCCAACACAAAGTTCAACAAATCTCCATGGCAATAGTAACATTAGTACTATCTACCCCTCTCTCACAAAACAATCACAAACAAATCTACTCCAAGACTCCCTTGAGCTTCACATACTTTGCATACTCATTCGAGGACAATCTTCCACTCAAATCTGCAAGTATAAAAGGAAAGTTATCAAATTCAAGTCAAGCTAGGGCAAAGGTCAAGTACAATCACATTAGTTATAAGGTCATGATTATTAATATGGTTGCATAAATTCTAGATATCACATGCTAGGTGAGAACGACATGCATTTTGAGCCCTCTTCGAGTAGTGGTAATGTCGGCGGTGCCTGTGGGGTAGTTGTATGCCTGAAAATTAACACATAATTTCAGACGCACTCAAATTTTCAAGGTTATGCCAAGACATTCGATTGTGATAGATGGAATGGGTATGGGATGCATCTATAAAGTGTAAGTTGGATAGATGAGAAATATGGTGACGACATGATCGATGATCAAGGAAATCACACATGCTCAACTTGTAAATTAGGTATTTTATCATCGAGAGTGACAAAATCCCATCTAACCTATGTGGGGTGACACGGCGGTCAAATATGATCATTGTTCATAGTTGTAAATCTATGTCAATAAAATCAAACATATCTCGACCCAAATGGCGGATACGAGGGAATTTTCCTTCCTCTAAATAATCCTCTCTAAATAGAGTCATGTAAATATGAGAGGAAATGTGCTAAGGACAAGCTAAGGGTTACGAGGTCTAACCCTATCAGCTTAGTTGGCCTAATATTCTTCTACAACCTCTACTTCATCGTTAAGGACGTTGAGTTGGTCAATAATCTTAGGTGGCACAAGAGATGCTCTAAACACTAATTGGAGTAAACCTTGGACAATGCCTACTTAGTGTCATCAATTTTTAGTTTGTTTATAATTGGGTCAAAGATTATTATACGTGGTTGAGGTGGACTTGGAATGGTCATGTGAGCTTCAAATCAGCAAGGATAGAAATAAAAAAATAAACCGGTAACCAAAGGGACTAAGGACTAAGTGTTGGTATCCTAGGCCGCTTAAGGAAATGGGGGTTGTGTTCATTCCAATTCTAAATTACTTTAAATTCCTATCTTTAAATAAATGAAATGAATGAATTTAAATTAAATAAAAGATGATTGTTTTTCCCCTTTTAATCTAATTAAATTCAATTTTCCAACTATTTCACCTGATTCTTAGACGTTTCTTTGAAATATTGACAAAATAGATAGGGTTACGGGCGTAGGAGGAATACATGTTTAAATGTTGGTTGGTTGGTTGTTGCGCACGTATAACTTCTGAATCCACAGCTGATCGTGAGAGCTTCCTTTTAGCTAGGAGGAACTACCTGTAATGAAAAGAAAGACCACCAAAAAGAGTTAAACAATATGTGTAGTGAACTACCTAGCGTGTGCTAGATCCGGGAAGTCGATACTTCTGAGATCATTGTCATCCATTGTTTAAAACAATTTAATATAGGTAATAAAGAAAATCCTATCGTAATTGAAATGATTTGGGTATCTCATCCAAAATACAATAAGAAAGATCTAATCTAACAAGCTAAGTTAAAATAAGATCCGAAGGTCAAGTAATTGGTTCTAGGTCTCTGCAAGTCTGATAGAGGTCTCAAGCAGATCATAGATGAACAAAGGTAATGTGGGAATAGGTGGATAGGTCATTGTTCTAGGTTGTATTGGTGAATACAGAGATCGATGTTGGTTAAGGGTGATCGATGGCGGTTGGGTGTAACCGGTGCCAGTTATTGTGGAAAACTAGGAATGCCACAAAATGAGTTTTGGGTCTCCCTTGTGATTGCACAAAGGACCTGATTGGCGGAACGAGGTATTAGGTGGATTGGATGGGATTTGGTGAAGTTTTAATGGGTATGTGGAGGGGTGAGTATGAATGGAGGTCAATGGGTGGCTAAGGAAACAAAGGATGACAATATAATGATGAAACCAATGAACCAAAGGAGTACAGCATTCTACTTACTTGGAACTTGGTTCAGGTGCCTGCGAGTGAGGAATGAAGGTGTTGGTAAGAGGTTGAAGGCTGCAGAGGATCACCAATCATAGGAAAGCTTCGCATGGGTTGCATGTGCATTCCTTCTTGCTTGGTTGGAGCAAATCCTTGTTGGGGTGAGTATTGATGGTCAGCAAGAGAAAATGCTTCATCTCCTTCCTTGCATGTGTGTTCTCAATGAAATTCATTCTCAGAAGATGCAATATCTCTTAGGAATGTTCCCAATGTTTGCCAACCTCCAAAATAAGGTTGTTTTGGGGATTAAAAGGTGACTGACGATGGTTCTGGCTTAACCGGTGACGGTTAGGGGTAACCGGTGTCGGTCAAGGTGGGATTTCCTAGGTTTACTAAACTAGGGAGATCCTCTTGATTTTCTCGGATCTCATGTCATTAACCCATGGATTCAACTGGAAGCTTCTTGTAAGCATGTGGGAATGTGGTTAGAGGGAATGTAGGAATTGATTTTTAGGGTTTGGGTAAGTCTTAGTTAGTTATGGCAACTTACTAAGAATAGGTCTTAGGGTGAGTTGGCTTGATGAGGTGTCTAGGTGAGGTGTAAGTGTGGAAATTATCCCTAATTAAGATATTTAAATAATGAATATGGTGAGGATAATGAAATAATTTAATTAAATTAGTATTAGTGGAGTGAAGGGGGTCATGGCTAGGTTAATGTGATGAAGGGTGTTTATTTGTCGAGGGACCAAAGGGGAGTGTGACCTAATTTTATTGTCTACAATGTGCCCCTTTTTGTTGCGTAGCTTGTATTGGTAAGTGACGCTAAAAAAATAAGATGTAGTTGCCCCATGTGTGGGTGAAGATGATCCCCCTCAAACTAGGAACCGACAAGGTAGAAGCGTAATCGATGAGTGGTTTGATAAAAGGTGAATGTGAGAAAGTAAAAGGTGGGGAACGGGAGAAAAAGGGTTAAAGGTCTACACAGGTAATCTAGGTAATGGGTCAAGGTCAAAGGTAGTAACAGTAAAATGCATGCACATGTATAAATTGTAGCATGTTACTTGAGTTAAAGAGCAGCAAACTCTACATTGGCTAAGGTCGATAGGTTTATCCAAACAACGTTGAAATGATTTTGGTATCCAAGGTATAGGATATGGTTAGGAAACATAATGTAGGTTAGGTGTAGGAACATTTAGGTATGTTCTGTACACCAAAGGTAAGGTCGATAGACGGTCATGGCCGAGGCAAGGTAAGGTTAGTAGGTCAACAACACAGATTTTAGTGCCGTAAGGTATAGCGAACACATGAGGTCAAAGGTCACTAGTGATGGTCCAGGTCCAAAATCTAGGTTACAGCATGGGTAAGGCTAAGGTATGGGTAAAATAATGAGTCCCCAAAGGAGGACAAAGGTAGTTAGTAAATGATGAGGTCAAGAGGGTGAGGTAAATAGTCATGGTAAAGGTTGGGTGAGGAAAAGGGTCAGGGTAAAGGGTGGGTGTGAAAAAAAAAGGAGGGATAGGCGTGGTAATAGGGTAAAATGTTGGGTTTTGTGTAAGAGAGGGTGACCGATGCTGGTCAAGGGTAACCGACATCGGTAGAGTGATACTAACCATGGTAAGGTAGGGCACACGACCGATGCCAGTGAAGGTGAACCGGTGTCGGTTAGGTCGGGTTTATTATAAAAATAAAAATCCATGTTTTTTGTTATTCATTTGTCATTTAGCGAAGTGAGAAAACGAAAAAGAGAGAGAAAAGAGAGAAAAGTGCCTAGATGGAATGGAGTGTTGAGTTGGCACTCCAAGTAGTAGGTGATTGGTTGTTGAGAGGTGGGTCCACAGGATCGGTGGGCGTGATTTGATTGGTTGGAGACGCGGGTGGAGATTTGGTGATGGCAAAGGCCAAAGAGGGATCGGGCCACCAGGTGCGGCGGCCAAACGTGCCGCCGAGAGACAATGAAGCACGATGAGGTAAGTGTCTAACTCTAGTTGTATTCAGTTAGATAGATTATAGGATTTGTAAATTGTTTTGTGGTTTTTGTTTTTGGGTGGGTTATATATATATATATATATATATTTTCGAAATGAGAGGAAAGTGGGTAAAATAGGAATGGGGAGAGAAAGAAATGGGAGAGGAAGGGAGGGGATGAGGTGGAAGGGAGGTGTAGGTGTTTATTAGGGGGAAAAGGGTCAAGGTGGGTAGGTTTTGAGAAAAAGGGGGTTTGGGGGTCACGGGTTTCGCCGCAACAATGACTAGGCGTCGGTTAAGTTAGGGTGGCATCGGTAGGGTTGAACCGGTATTGGTCACTAAATAGGTGACCGATGCCGGTTAAGGGGTGACTGGGTTGGTTAAAGAGAACCGGCACCGGTTGGGTTTTGGGGATAAGGGGCCAAAAGTGCCACAGGTTGGGTGATTAAGATGGGTAGGGGTAAAATAGGTTGTTGGGAAATGATAGGGGCAAGTATGGGTGTGATAAATGTAGATTAATGTATTGTTTGTATTGCATACAAGGGAGAGATTAGTCTGCGTATGTGGGATAGGGTTCCACCCCCGCTTATGACAATACACAAGGTGCGGCGAACCCAGAGGAGCTACAAGATGTGGAGGCGGTGGGCTTTAGTGGAGTCCGACACTATCAACATGTAGTCCTAAGCCTAGTTTGTGGTTTGTCTCATCAATATATGGGATTCCATGACCAACATGTTCCACCTGCCGACGGGTGAGATCACTGTCACCCTAGAGGACGTGTTCAGGATTCTCTACCCATATTGGGTACACAGGTCTACTCTATCTCTTTTGAGGCCTCGGAGGAGCATATGCTAATGGTGTTTGGTGAGGGGATGGCCAAGCTGACATTCCATAATGCCAGCATTCAATATGGAGAGATGTACCTATCTTATCTGGAGGAGATGAGGCTAGTGGTTCTTTTGATGGAGGCAGCAGTGTTTGCTTTGCACTTTGCTAGATGCGAGGGGTGGACGTTTTCCCGATCATTGATGAGGGTACTCCACAACATGATAATAGATGAGACCCACTTTTCCCGAATGCCAAAGCATTCTTGGTGTAACCGCACAGAGTTATGGGCATATGGGCGGTACCATGCAGTTTAGCCTATATTGTACCTTCTTACTACATTATTGGGCTTATGAGCACATAGCTTGTGTGCGGCCAGTAGGGATGCCCTGAGCAGATGCATTCCCACCGAGATTTGTGTAGGTGGGGCAGGTGATGGGTGCCACGGCTATTGAGAGCTGATATTAGACAGATGCACCCACACATGATGTGGCCTATTTTCGATGGTTATTGGAGGGGTTTTCTGGAGTGGACATTATATGGAGGTCATATGTGGGATTCCCCTCATATAGGCATATGCATGAGGAGCTAGTTGAGCTCCAACTATTGAGATGGATATAGGGTCATCGTGCTGGAGGAGCACGAGATGATCCCGGTGGACAGAGTCAAGTGGCAGTTTGGGCTATTACAGGATGTACCTCCGCCCTTCCCACAATATAGGAGAGATGACATGGAGAGGCCCTTACCTCTACCATAGCCTATAGTGCCCACAGGCGGGAGGAGCAGGCAGTGGACCGGTGGATAGATGATGTTGGGGTCACAGATAAGTATAGATAGTGGTGGGCGGCTCATTTATGAGTCATAACACCCAGACCGAGGCAACCAGATCTAGCCACCATCACGGTGCAGAGAGATGCCCTACTAGGGCAGGTGGTTACTTTGATTACCCAAATTGCGTATGGTACGTATATATAGGCGATAAGCTCGAGGCGAGGTAGCGGAGCTACATGTATAGGTGGCCAGTCCACAAGTTTAGATGGTTGGTGGTGGGGATGGAGGTGGAGAGGAGGATGATGGTCAAGTGGCAGCCTTACAAGTATAGGTGGTAGGTTTGCAAGGCCAGTTGGCCATAGCCCAAGCACAGATTGGGGCCTTACAGGCCTAGATACAGGCACAGGGATAGGGGCACCACCACAGGCACCGAGACATGGTCCCAGTTCATAGGCAGGAGTGGGATAGGGTCCCGCAAGATAGGTATAGGGGCCGAGGCCTATGGGGCCACCACGATAGTGCCTATTTATAGGTTACAAGATGCCCTAGGTGAGGCCAGATACTACAAGGACCAGCTGATGGCAGTCGAGATACACTTTTTATCCTATAGAGAGTACTGGGCATAGCAGGTGTCAAGTGAGAGGACTAGATCCTGCACTCACAGTGTGGAGAGCACAGGGGGTCATCAAGCTCCGAGGCTAGAGCAAGGAGAGGCTACCAGCGCACGGAGACTAGCTCCGGTGAGGCACCAAAGAAGGACTCAACCACCACCTATGATGGGTGGGGAGATGTTAGCAGGTCGCTAGACAGGGTGAGGAGGAGGCAGAGGGTATAGGCGATATAGAGATGGAGGATATCCGCCGAGACACCTGATATGTGGCTTTTGATTTTTGATGTATTATAGTCATTTTTTTATATATACCAGCCTATGTGTTGAAGATAGTGAGGATGTACAAGAGTTTTTGTTGTATATTTTGAGCATATACCGACCTACGTGCCGAAGAGATTTTGTATTGGTTTATTATTTTATTGTATATGAGACCGGCCTCGCGCCGATGACATTTTGTATTGAGTATCGGCCTACATGCCGATGATTTTGAGATGATGGACATGATGGGATATCCATGTATGTTGTATTGAGATACACATTTATTTATATGATGAGATACATGATATTTTTGATTTGTTGATGTTTGGATGAGACTTTTGATTTGTTGTTTTGATATGGACGAAAATTAGGTGAGTTAGGCATGATGAAGTCAGGTTTGGTTTAGGCATGGATTGAGTCAGTCATAGGCATGGATCAAGTCAGGTCATGTTTTAGGCATGGTTGAGTTAGGTCATAGGCATGGTTGTGCTTAAAGTAGTTGAAGTTATGATGTATTATTTTGTGTAATGAATAATAATATGGGTCATATGTAAGATGTGGTATAAGACATAATTGATGATGGTAGAGAAATGGTAGGCGTGAATAAATGTATGTTGTGATAAGGAGTAAAATATGAAGCAACTTGTTATGTATGTGGTTTAATTTCCAATTTTGGATAGAAAAGGGAAACTAAGTGGGGTATGATGTAATGTTAGGAAGATAAAAGATGATTTTTTAGGGTAGAGAGTGGCCGAGCTAACCTCCAAGGGCCCCATGCCCTCGGAGTGCTACCTACATAGTCCTAACAAGAAAGGACCTTAGGCCGATGTAGTTCTCCCATGAGCTAGGGAAGAATAGGATGAGGTATGAAAATGAGTTAGTAGGTTTTAGGCATGTTGTGGGTTTAGGTCTGTTTGGTGTGGGTGGGTTATAGGTAAAGTGATAGAGGTGATATTGATTTTGGTAAAAGAAGAAGATAGATTACCCCAAAGGTAAGCATCGAGGACCAAGTCCATTTAAGGTAATCAAAATGTAAACAAAGATGGCTAAAAGATAAGAGGGGGCAATAAATCCACCTAATTGGCTAGGATCATACCAAGTAGATCACACCTTGGAGGAGGTGATGAACGTAAGACCCGAAAGACATTGCATGATTGATTATTCTACGGTGAAAAGTAGTCACATGATCACCAAATGTCTTGGTTTCCGAGAGGTCCCTTGAGGCAGTAGGAAATGGGAGTGAGAATGGTGAGAAGGGTGAAAGGTGGTTAATTTTATATGATATGAGGTAGCATGCTTTTTGGGCAAGAGATCTAAGATCACAACGGGCAAATCCATGACTAAAAATTTTTCTATTTTGACTTGTATTTGAGATAGACCGATCGATGCAGAAGTCTATATGGGATGAGAAGGGTAACTCCTTGAGGTCTTCGTGAAGCCGATCGATGCAGAAGCTTCCACTTTTCTCTCTCTCTCTCTTTAGCTATACATAGTTGTCCTTCAAGGAGTAGTGTATTTATAGCAGCAATTCTTTGAGGAAGATGTCCTTTTGAGGGAGTCATCTTTTGATTAGAAGTTTGACTCAAGGATTTGGGTCCCATGTGAGGGTTTTGAAGTCATGGACAAGACCAAGGTGAAGAATAAGATTCTTGTTCAAAAGCAGGGTGAAATGACCATGGGATCTCATCTAAAGGTAGACAAAAAGTATCCATGAGAATCATGTTATGTGCAGCACGTGGTACACATATTCAAGAGAAGATAACAAGTGACAGTAATCACATGATTCTTGTTTAATCATTGGTGAGGTGTATGAAGTGGATAGCACTCAAGGGACGAGCATGGAAAGAGACAAAAGATGAGGTAGGACTAAAATTCAACAATAGAATGGTCGAAGATGCAAGGCATTAAGGGGCTTAGGTTTGGGTTTACCATCGAGTGAAGATAAACGATAAGCACCTGATCCATAAGTATGAGTCATGATGTATGGTCCAAGCCAATTAGGAGCAAATTTGCCCCGATTACTTTTTCTCGCTTTGGTTACGTGTTGATTTTCATTCGTGACAAGGTCACTAACTTGGAAGGTTCATTCATGGACACATTTGTTGTAGGCACGCTTGATACGTTTTTGTAAACTTGAAGGTGATCAAGAGTGTTCGATGATGACGTCGCCTAATAACTCAAGCTATGCTAAATGGTCCTAACGAAATTCATCATCATTAAGCATGTCATGGAGAGAAATATGGAGTGAGGGAATCTGACTTTGAGAGGTAGAACCGCCTTAGTATCGTAGACCGTAGAAAATGGTGTGGCGGCGGTGGAAGGCGAATACTAATGCGGTATGCCCACAAGGAAAAAGGAATGTGTGTATGCCAATCCTTCCCAAAGATCGTTAATCACTTTCATGAGAATTTTTTTTAGGGTTTTTTAGTGGATTCAGCTTGGCCATTGGTTTGTGGGTAATAAGGTGATGAGAAACTTAGCTGAATGCTAAAGGCGTCACAAAATTTTCGTAGGGTTTTGTTTTTAAATTGTTTTCCATTGTCAATGATGAGGTGATGAGGAACACCAAAGTGACAAATGATGTGATGATTGATGAACTCACATATTTTCTTAGCTTTCATGGAGATGAGTGGTATGGCTTCCACCCATTTTGTGTAGTATTCGGTAGCGTGGTGATCCATTGATGGCACTAGGGAAGAATGGGGATTGATTTCTCTGACAAGATCCAAACCCCATTGAGAGAATGACCAAAGGTCATGGGTGACCTATAAGGCGTGACTGGGTGTGTGATGAAGGTTGGCATGTTGTTGGAATTTTACACAATACTTGACATAGTCGCAACAATCATGGTTAAGGGTTAGCCAAGAATAGCCTGAGTGAAGAATACATTTTACAACAAAGTAAGCCATCAAGTGACCTCCACATATGTCATCATGAGCCTCCTTAATGGTATAATGAATTTCAGAACTTGTGAGGCATCGTAAGAGAATACCATCAAAGTTATGCTTATAGAGGAGGCCCCCATGATGACGTAATGGGAGACCTTTTAAGGAAGGCACGTTGTCCGTTACTGTGAGATCTGGGAGGTAAGATGGAGAGAGAAATATAGTCGGAGTATTGTTTGTACCAAAGGTCACTCAAATCTAGGGTAGTGGTTCGATAGAGTAAATTTCATGTGGTAAATAAGAAGGTGATTGAGTCGTCGTATGGTGAAAAATCTTTTAGAATCAAGCGGGCGAAAGCGGTATTTGGGAAGCCAAGCGGGTGCCATGGTATCTCAGAAATTTTGGTTAAACATGGGATGGTTTGAAGGGTATAACGGTCAAGGTGGTCAAAAGTATTTCTACATGATGTATATACTTTTGAAGCAGCCCGTTACGACATTGGTATATACCATTGACTTGGTTTACGACCAATTGAGAATCACCAAAGATGTTGATTGATTTTACATCTAGGGCATAGGTGGCTTGGAGACCTAATACGAGTGCTTCGTATTCAGCGATATTATTTGTGCATTCAAAATTGAGTTTGAAAGAAAAAGGCATGGGCTCACCATCAAGTGGAATGAGGATAATACCAGCCCCACCCCCACACTGACACTTTGAACCATCGAAGAAGAGTGTCATTTGGTAGGGGGTTTCGTTCAGGGAAAGGGTAGCAATTGACTCATTTGGAAAGTTAAAATGAGAGGGTTAATCCCCAGAAATAGGTGCATCATCCAATTGGTCGCTAATGGCTTGGCTCTTGATGGACTTTTGATGAATGAATTCGAGGTCAAGGTCAACTAAAAGCATAAGCCAACATGTGGCACATTGATTTTGATAAGGTTTGGTATACATGAAGTGTAAGGGGTCGGTGTTGGTCACAACATAGGTTTTGTGGTTGAGTAGGTAATGGTGGAGTTTGGTGGCAACAAAACTAAGGCTAAGCAAAAAGTTTTTTGGGATGGGTGTATCAGGTTTCATAGTCCAAAAGACTACGGCTTATGTAATAAACCACCTACTCCCTGTGTTGTTCATCATGATGAGCAAGCATGGCTCCTAAGGAGTGATCGGTGGCTAAGATGTATAGGTAGATAAGTTGATCATCTTTAGGAGGAATGAGTATGGGTGGTCAAGAAGGTATTTTTAGGGCCTCAAAATATTTGTGATACTCATCATCCCATTTAAAGGAGACATCCTTCTTGAGTAGATGATGAAAAGGTTGACACCGATCGATAATTGTGAAATGAAATGGTGAATAGACTACAACTTACCTCGCAGCTACGAGTTGTCTAAGGTTAGTGGGTGGAGACAATTCCGAATGGCATTGACTTTAAGCAGGTCAACTTCTATACCACATAAGGAAACAATAAATCCCAAGAGCTTTCCTGAGAGAACCGTGAAGACACACTTCTTAGGCTAAAGGCGAACGTAATATTTAATGAGGTGGTCAAAAATGGTTTTGAGGATGGTAAGGTGTTTGGAGTGGCATTTAGATTTGGCCAAGAGATCATCCACGTAATCTTCTAATATACGATGCATGATATCATAGAAGATGTAAGTCATAGCCCGTTGATATGTGGCACCAACGTTTTTAAGGCCAAAAGGCATGACGCGATAGTAGAAGGTCCCCCAAGGGGTGATGAATGCAATTTTATGTTGATCCTCTGGGGCAAGCAGGATTTTGTTATAACCCGAGAAGCCATCCATGAGTGATAGCATCTCATGACCAGCGGTAAGGTCGACTAGTTGATCAATACCAGGTAAGGGAAAGTCATCTTTCGAGTAGGCTAGGTTGAGGTCACTAAGTCCGTGCAAATGCAGATTCCCCCGTCACCTTAGTGATAGGGACAATGTTAGAAATCTAATGAGGATAATCAATGGGTAATATGAAGGAAACAGAAAGAAGGTGCTGAAGCTCTTCTTTGACGAGAAGGGCAATGTGAGGGTGCATTTTCCTGAGATTTTGTTTGATGGGTTTGGCATCAGGAACGGATACAATATTATGGACCACTATGGTGGGGTCAATACTCGGGCATGTCTACGTAAGACCAAGTGAAAGTGTGGTTATGATCTTTGAGAAAAGAAGTGATGGCTTCCTGTTCAACAGCATCTAAAGATTGACCAATCTTTAGGATGTGCGGGTCATCCTAAGTATGAATGTTTATCTCAATAGTTGATTCATTCAACATGGTTTGCATCTCAGAGGGTAACAACCAATGAATATATGAGTCTTCTCACCTAAGGTATGTGAGTATAGATTCATCATCCTGACATTGAATGACGTTAATCAAAAATGTATCGTCATCGATCATTTTAGGATACAAGAAGGGAAGAGAGGAAGGGGCCTCAACCTCGCGTTGATAAGTCGAGGCCCCAAGGAAATGGTGTTTATGAAAAAAAAAGTTATGAGGGATAGATTTTGGATCCATGGACTCACGTGCTGAAGGTGGTGATGAAGGTGGAGCAAGTGAAGAGGGTGGAGAAGGGTCGATGTCCTCGATGAGTTCAATGTGGTCCTCGTTTGATAGGTGGTTCAGAAAACCGATACCACTATGGTCGTTATGTTTGTAGGTGGTACATGGAATAATAGTATGGCGACCTTGCTCGTAAAATCCAAAACCAAAACCCTTTCATGCACATCGGTGCAGGGAAGGTGTGGGCAAAACAAATGATTGGTAAGAGACCGAAGTCACCGAAAAATGGGTGGGTTTGTGATGGTGGTTTAGGTGTGTACATGGTAGTATCAAGTCCCCATAGGTGAGACTAGTATGAAGATGAGGAGGACCGTAAAGGAGGTGTTCTCCTACACACTGATCATAATGCGAGAGTGTTGGTTAAAACTCCCATACTCTTGTGGACTAAAGAATATGTCGACACTATATAGGTGATACTCCCCGCAGTGAGGCGTTGAAAAACACCTTCCAAGGGATTGGTGGTTGGTATGTGGGTAAATGCGGGAATAAATGATGTGTCGGAGGTCAATGTGGAGGTGGAGTTAACAGATTGGGAGACTGATGGGTTGGTCGTGGAGGTTGTGGCGGTGGTAGGAGTGGAAGAGGTATATGTTGTGGAGGTGGCGACTGTAATGGTAGGCGGAAGTGTAGGTGAAGTGGTAGCAGTTGTGGAGGTAGATGCCTTAATGGGTATAAGCACATCAATAGGTCGGCAAAGCATGCCGCATGTTATAAAAGGTGATAGATCGGTGGAATGGTATAGGTGTTTCCTTCATGTTCAAACTTTACACAACGATGCAAAGTGGAAGGAACGTAACCCATGACACGAATCCGTGGTCTCGCCAAGCAACAAGTCATATTGGATTTCCCCCTCCAAGACATAAAATAATTCCGGGACAAAGCAGGGGCCCACGTGAATGTAGAGGATGACAAAGGCCTAATATAGAGGTGATAGCGTTGTTGAATGAACGCAACATGACCGGATGTTTATGCATGTAATTGTCAGGTATGCGCATTTGAGCGAATGCATGGGATGAAATGATGTTAATGCTAGCGCCCCCATCAATCATTACACGTCGTACACGTATATCATCGATGTGGATAGAGATGAAGAGGGCTGGGTTTGGGTCATCCATTTGGTGTGAAGTGATCTCTTCTTCTGAGAAGCTAAGGAAGGCTACTTGGTGAGTGGAGTGTGGTGTGGATAAAGGTGGTAATTTGGTGAGAGAGGCTACATGATGGGGTGTGATAATGGAGGCTACGGGTGTAGGGTCATTGGGTAAAACCTCAATAGATTGAAGAACCTCCATGAGAGCTTGACGATGGGATTCCAAGGTTTGGATGAGGTCATATAAGGACATTTTTAGGGGAGATTGGTGTAATTGTTTGAGCATGGTGTGATGTGTGACTCCATTAGAAATGGGGTATGTGGGGTCATGGATAGTGATTTTAGGTATGGGTGCAGATGGTATGTTGGGTATAGGATTGGTTGGTGGGTCAGTCACCTTTTCTTTACCTTTATCCTTCTGAGCATGGGTAGTGACGTGGATCATGTTGATCTAAGGGGAGTTGGCAAACGGATAAGGTATAGAGTGAGTGGTATAATGACATGACGGGAAAAAACCTACTGGAGGAGAAAACCCTATGAAGTGAGTTGGGCACAATGACATTTGGGTGATGGTGTGGCAAGTTCTCTGATGTGAACCATGTTAATTTCAAATCTTGGGGTGGTTCTAGGAGTTGTGGGGGTGGAGGTTGTGGTTGTTGAGTGTACAGTGTGGGAATGGGTGTCGGTGAGGTAGGGTCCTCATTAAGAAGGTCATCATTGTCAAAGTTGGCTTCCGGAGGACACAACTGGATAAGGACGGTTTTCAAGGCCTTGTAGTTCTCCACATCATGCCCTGGCACACGATGGTAGGCACAAATTTTAGTGTCATCAAACCCTTTTGGCTTGGGTTTGAGGGGGTCGTAAGGTCTGAGTGGTGGCAATGTGATAACAAGTCTCAAGGAGGTTGGTTAAAATTTTGGCATAGGACCCCGCTAGTGGGTCGCAATGAGAGGTGAAAGTGGGTTTGGGTGTAGGTACGACTGATTATTGAGGAACAGTCCTCGCAGGAGGGGGAATAGGTCGAGCTATGGTTTTGGGTGCTGGCGTGGTCTTGGGTGTCGGTCATGTTTGTTTGGGTAGGGGTATGGTAGATGAACGGGTAGGAGGGTGTATGGTTGTTTTGACTACCTTATTGGAGGGTTGTGGATTTTGTTTTTATGTTGCACCTTCTTGGGTAAAGGTGATATGGGTGTACAAGATCTAGAAGGAAAAGCATATGGGGAAGAGGGAGAGTTACCCATGGGGATAACGGAGGTGTTGTGAAGGTAGATGATGTAGGTCAAGTAGGGGGTGTGAGAGACAAAGACTGAAGTGTAGTGGGTAGTGAAGAAGTTGCGGAGAGTATTAGGGGTATGGGTGGTAAAGATGTTGCATGTGTAGGTGTAAGTCATGTCGGGCGCTTGGGTAGGTTAGAGGTTTATGAGGAAGGAGTGGGCTGTTGTGTTTTTGGTTTATTGATGGGTGGAATTTTCTTAACCATGCTGGGAAGCTAAGGTCCTAAGACGAACGGGACCGGCAGTGGTTGTGATTGGCGTAATTAGTATGAGTTCTATGGATTTGGTTCTTTTGTTTGGGTGACAGAGTAGGTGTGGTGTTGACTTTGGAAGATGTAGCTAAATCTAGTTTGATAGGTGGATGAGTAAGGCTGGTGGTTGGGGTGACCCCTAAGGTTGTAATAGGTTTAGTCGAGGTAGATGTTGTAGGTGTGGGTTTGGGTTTAGATGTAGTTTGGGTTATGGGTAAGGGTGTATGTTGAGCTATGATGGGTGTCATGGAAGAATTTGTGATAGAGGTGGTTGTGTTCATTTTGATTGGTCGAAATATTTTTGGGTAGATAGTGGAGGTATCAGCAAGTGACATCTGCATCTCGTTGAGACAGAAGCAAAAGGCACCCCCAAAGTAAGGCCCTATCCACATAATCTAAGTGATCAGCCAAACATGAGAATGGCACATCTGTAGGTGGAGTTGATGAGGACCTAATGGCTATTCAAATAAAATATGTCTTAGACATGGGGAATTGGCTAGCTTCAGCTTATGTGGGTAAGAGAGCCAAAAGTAGGTCTATAGGATCTTGGGTAGTTGATGGAGAATGCTCACCAAGAGGTAAAGGTATCTCAACTAGGTCTATGATAGGTGGAGGAGATGATGGGAGCTCCTCTGTGGGTGGAGGAGGCAAACAAGTATCCTCCATGAACTGAAGAAGCATTGTGGGTATCGGTTCTCTAAGTGGAGAAGCCAAAGGTGAAATGGTCTCGATGTTAGCGGAAGGCTCCTCCATAGGTGAGGAAGGAGGTGAAAGGTGTTCCTCTGTGGGTGAAGGAATAGGGGAGGTTGGTTCCGATGTGGAAGGAGGATTTCGGGCTAGAATCTCCTCTATGGAAGGAATATGGGGTAATTGGGAGGCAACAGGTGTGTCACTAAAAATAGTGTGGACCTCGCAGGTATGGGTATCATGAGTCGAGGCCTCACCGGTTTGATCAGATAAAGGGGCATGATTGGGAAATGGTTTCTTGAAGATGTGTAGGTTTTGGTTGGCAAGTGTGTTAGGATTATCCATGGTTAACTTGCCTTTCTCGAGCATTTCTTGGACAATATTTTTGAAAGTGATGCAATTGCCATCACTATGATCCTTTACTCGATGATAATTACAGAAGTCATGTTCTTTATACCATACGGGCATGGGCGAAAGGGTTAAAACCAAAGGTGTGGTTTTATGGGTGGAAGGGTGATGGCCCCGGATTTGATAAGATTTTCTAAGACAGAAGAGTAAGGCTCCCTGATTGGGGTGTATTTCTGTTGTTCTCATCTGAATTGAAAAGTCTGGATGGGTGAGAGATTAGATGAGGGGGTAGCTTGATTTGATGGATGAGTTGGACCAGCTTTGAGTACCACTTTGTGTTAGCGGTGCCCTTGGCCTTTGAATAATTGTTCTGTGGTTTGGAAGAAGAAGAAGTATCATTTGACTTGAATGCCGAATTTTTACTATGTAATTGGATTTTCTTCTCTTCGATGGCCCGAATCTCTAACTTTCATGCCATGGTGAATGCTTCATCAAATGTTCGGAAGGTTTGAACCTACAAGGTCGGTGAGATATGTCTAGCACAAGCCCACGTGAAGAGCTCGATGAGTTCTATTTGTGGTAGTTAGAAGGTGATCGATTAATCAAAGCTACGCCAAAGAAGTGACAAAATCTGCGATAGATTCATCCTCATACTGACGCGTGGAGTATAGGTCAGTCATGGTAACCTTCTTGACGATATTGATGGAGAAGTGATCCAAGAAGGCTTGGGCTACCTAATTAAATGAAAATATAGAGTGTTTAGGTAACCCACTATACCAATCTAACGCAGGTCCAGTCAAAGACATGGGAAAGGTCTACAAAAGCAAAGCATCATTGTGGACTGATTAAGTATCACCCATGTTCAATGACCACAAATGTTGTTATGGGTCTTCCTTGCTATCGAAGTGGATGAATTTAGGCATCTCCTAATGTATGGGGTATGGACGAATAGGAATAGATGGTTGGATGGGCTCATTGCAAATCTTGTCATAGGTGAGCATGTTATGGGAGCTAAAACGATGCCTCCAATGTCCGCATCTTTTCCAACATCAATTTGATTAGGTCGCCGGTAGGTCAGCAATGATCGGGTGCCTCCCGTAGCGTGAGAGGGTTGGTTTTGGGCATATAATGGGGTGGAACTCCGATATGGCACCGCCATGTAGGTTGATTGAGAAGAAGGCAAATAGAAATAGGGGTACATACCCGAATGAATAATAGATGAAACGGGAGGTCATAATAGTATGTATATAGGGGTGGAAGGGTCGTGGTAACCCTAAAGTGGCAATGGGGGTTAACGATCAGGAATGGAAAGGACCACATTTTGAAACAAAGGGTAGGGCTAACCGACACCGAAGGTGGTAATGTAGCTATGGGTATATACGAGACATTAGGGGCGGATGAGGTTGCATTTTGGGTAGTTTTCGAAGGTATGGTAGATGTGGCGGGTGCAATGGAGGTAGCAGACGTGGCAGTCATAGTGGGTATAGGACCTAGTTGTGAAATGACCGGGGTAAGGTAGATGCGAGCAACATAAAGCCAACCGGGCTAACGCAGAGTGGGAGTGAGAGTTAGGGGATAAATATGGGCATGTCATATATCAACTTACCCGAGGTATCTCGGGTAGATGAGTGGGAAATATAAAACTACAAGGTGGCAGGGTTTTGGTCAAGAAGTCGTGTGAACTCCTCATCTCCAGTAGTGATAGTGATAGATTGGATAGGATCCATGGCAGTGATAAATTGGAAGGCGGTGAAGACTAGGTGGGAGAGGTTGAAAACCGGCGTGGAATACGAGTGTGCTTTCTTGTCTTTGGGTCAGCACCATGTGAACCAAGATCGATTAGGCCGGGTTCTCTATAAATGACACAAAAAAGTAGCAGGGACAGTGAAACAGTGGTAAAAAGTGGATTAGGTACTAAATGTTAGTTGGAAAATGACATAGGCTAACTGATGTTGGTTAGGGTAAACCAACGCTGGTTACAGGTAACCACGGCCGGTCATTGTGGGAAATGGATAGTGAGTAAAAAAACAAGGTATATGGTCAAATCTGGTAGGTATGCCAAATCTGATGAGTTTTACAAGGCCAATGGGAATGGTAATAGTGACAAGGACTCTAAAAAGTTGAAGAAGGTGAATAAATGTCCTTTTGGGTAGGTTAACCAAAATGATAGTGAATCGACGCCGGTTGGGTATAACCAATGATGGTCAAGGGGTAACCGATGATAGTATTGGACCAACACCGGTCACTGTGAAATTGAAATAGTGATGAAAGGAAAATGGTTGTGAATTAAAATCTGATGTGGAATCAAAACCGACTCGGGAATGATGAAAATATGGTCCAGAACCCTCAGATGAATCCGGAATACACCAACTATGATGAGGAGCATGTAAGGATAACAAGAAGAATGAATAACGTGACCTCTCACCTCAAAATGCAAGCCAAGCAGAAACACTAAGAAAAATGTGATCGTAAGAGTGCCTTTTCTATTATGTTTTTTTAGCTTATGCTATTTAAGTATTGACTCATGAACTGTAGAATAGAATTTTTGGTGAGGATGGCTTCCTACAAAGAAGGAGATCTAAAAGGTGAGGTTTCAGGTATGTTATGGTAGGGGCGGGCTTCGCTCTGAAGTATGACTTGATAGAGCAGCGAGCTGGGGAGTACCTACCAATCCTCATATCAGTGTGATCATTGATAGGCATTCCTTGAAAGACGTTGTTTAAGAATATGGATTTGTTTTGAATTTGTGCAATGTGGCAAGACTTGAAATGAGAGAGAGAGATGTTCTTTCTACGATTCGTTTGTCAACCATCATCTGGGAATGACTTCCAGCGTATATGTTTCCCTCAATTAATGTGAGCTAATGTGATAAATTAGAATACAATGCACTTATTTTAAGCCCAAATTGAAATGTGAAGTTGGATGACACAAATAGATGAAGAGGAAGAGGGATTCTCTTTCACTAAAATGCAGAAAAACATGAAGAAATGGTTCTTTTTAAGTACACCAAAAGAAATATTTCTTTTTAGAGCAAATAGAAAGAAAAGGTAGGTTACCAAGGAAGAAAATTAATGTGTATGCTTTTCGAAGGGAAAAAAACACACAACTTTTTCCTAAGAATGAATAAAATGCAAGGAACCCCGAATCACCCCACCGGCTGCCAAAAATGTTTCACCTGATTCTTAGACGTTTCTTTGAAATATTGATGAAACAGATAGGGTTACGGGCATAGGAGGAATACATGTTTAAATGTTGGTTGATTGGTTATTGCATGCATATAATTTTTGAATCCACAGCTGATCATGTGAACTTCCTTTTTGCTAGGAGGAACTACCTGTAATGAAAAGCAAGACCACCAAAAAGAGTTAAACAATATGTGTAGTGAACTGCCTAGCGTGTGCTAGATCCGGGAAGTCTCGATACTTCCTGACAAATTGTCACCCATTGTTTAAAACAATTTAATACAGGTAATAAAGAAAATCCTATCGTAATTGAAATGATTTGGGTATCTCATCCAAAATACAATAAGAAATATCTAATCTAACAGGCTAAGTTAAAATAAGATCCAAAGGTCAAGTAACTAGTTTTGGGTCTCTGCAGGTCCGACAGAGGTCTCAAGCAGATCACAGATGAACAAAGGTAATGTGGGAATAGGTGGATAGGTCACTGTTCTAGGTTGTATTGGTGAATACAGAGACCGATGCCGGTTAAGGTTGGCCGACCAAGGTGGTTGGTGTAACTAGTGTGTCTGTGGAAAACTAAGAATGCCACAGAATGAGTTTTAGGTCTCCCTTGTGATTACAAAAAGGACCTGATTGGCTAGAACAAGGTATTAGGTGGATTGGATGCGATTTGGAAAATTTTTAATGGGTATGTGGAGGGGTGAGTATGAATAGAGGTCAATGGGTGGCTAAGGAAACAAAGGATGACAATATAATGATGAAACCAATGAACCAAAGGAGTACGGCATTTTACTTACTTGGAACTTGGTTCTGGGCGCCAGCGAGTGAGGAATGAAGGTGTTGGTAAGAGGTTAAAGGCTGCAGAGGATCACCAATCATAGGAAAGCTTCTGCATGGGCTGTATGTGCATTCCTTCTTGCTTGGTTAGAGCAAATCCTTGCTAGGGTGAGTACTAGATGGTTGTACAAGAGAAAATTCTTGATCTCCTTCCTTACATGCGTGTTCACACTGAAATTCATTCTCAAAAGATGTAATATCTCAAGAATGTTCCCAATGTTTGCCAACCTCTAAAATAACATTGTTTTGGGGTTAAAAGGTGATCGACGGTGGTTCCCGCTTAACCGCAAACGTTAGGGGTAACCGCGTTGTCAAGGCGAGATTTCCTAGGTTTACTAAACTAGGGAGATCCTCTTCATTTTCTCGGGATCTCGTGTCATTAACTAGTGGATTCAACTGGAATATTCTTGTAAGCATGCGGGAATGTGGTTCGAGGAATGTAGGCATTTATTTTTAGGGTTTGGGTAAGTATTAGTTAGTTATGGCAACTTACTAAGAATAGGTCTTAGGGTGATTTGACTTGATGAGGTGTCTAGGTGAGGTGTAAGTGTGGGAATTATCCCTAATTAAGATATTTAAATAATAAATATGGTGAGGATAATGAATTAATTAAATTAAATTAATATTAGTGGAGTGAAGGGGCCATGGCTAGGTTAATGTGATGAAGGGTGTTTATTTGTCGAGGACCAAAGGGAGTGTGACCTAATTTTAGTGTCTACACCAACATTAAATTATAGCAAAATAAAACAAACTATCTAATTGTTTTTGTGTTTTTGACAAAGCTTTTGAATTAAAATATATGAACAAAGGAAAATTAAACTCTAAAATGTCTTTTTGTGTTTTCCGGTTTTGACAAATTAGATAAAATAAAAACTACAGAGATAGAAAAAATGAAATTAACTACTTATACACTAAAATAAATCAAAAACAGGGAATAGCCGGATGTGGCTATTCCTCTATTGCATGGTGTGGAATAAAGTCTAATTTAATCAAAGAATATACTCTACAGTATTATTATGGAAATAATGATTTCTTCTACTATACGCCTTAAATTCACGTGAAGAAATAAAGCTTCTCAGAAGAAATTTCTTTGTTACCGAAACTTCCCCAAAAAAATATAAAATAAAATGTACGAGTAATTAAAAATGAATAAATAAACGAAGAAGCGTAAACACAAAATCTTCCTCCAACTTCATTCCCTTGCAGATCGATAGGGATAGGCAAGAAAGAAGATATCACTGGAAGTTCGTTCGTACACAAAAATTATAGAAATGTGGAAGTAATAAATTATACCACTTAAAATAAATGTATTTCTTTTAATCTAAATGACAATATTCAACTGAAATCTTCAAAGAAATATAAATACACCCCCAACCTAGTTATTGTTGTATTGTGACAACTTCCCAAGTGTGATGATGAATTTATTGTCTCCTTAGCTTCCTTTCCTTTTCAGAGATGAATTCTAGATGATCCAAGGTGTGCAATGTTGGTGGTAGTGAAATGAACAGAAGAATAGGTTGTAGTTGATAGGTTGCAAGAAAATCAAGAAAATTTTGGAGTTGGTTGGTTGCAAGAAAACTGGTCACAAATGCAGTACTGGGAAGAATAGAGCAATGTGATGTGTTGTTCAGACAATTCCTAACAAGATTTTGGAAAAGTAATTATTCAAAACAAATCTCAAATCTCTAACGCATTATCAAGGTAAAATGTCTGGTTTTTATAGAAATGTGGGGAAGAAGAAGTTTGGAACACATGGCAATCAAGAAGTGTCAAATCATCAAGAGATTAGGAGTTAACTTTCTAAAGATAATAAATTGAGAATAAGACTCCAATACAAATCCATCAAGCCAAAATTAGGTGAAATGATCAAGAAATGGGTGAGAAAATCACTCATGAATTTGAAACATGTGTTCAAAACATGCACTTAGAACTCGCATGGATAAAAATGACAAGACCACCATGACTTTGCGCATGACACAAATGTTACACAATGTTGTCACTTTGCGTAACTAAAGCCACAAAAAAGGGTAAAAAAGCTGCGAGGACACATGACAAGCTTAAAACTTGGAAATAAGGACAAATAAGTCAAAACAAACATGTTGAAGGTGAACAAAGAGGAGCTAGATCTCATCATTATTTTGGAAAAGAATTTTTTCATCATTGGAGACTTACCACGTCCTTCAATGTAGATTTGTGTAATTTTGGGTGCATACATATTTCCCCCTCGGAGAATTATTTTAGCCATGAATGGGTGTAAAACATGAATTTCGAGTATGGTGCTCCCAAATGTGAGCATTAGGAATTTTACCTTATTCCTTCATGTGTTGAAATCATGTCAATCCAACCTTCCAAGCTACCTATAAAATAGAAATGGGAATTAAATGCAAATATAGAACAAAATTAGCAAAAAAATTGAAATGAAATCACAAGATTACTTACCAAATCTGCGAGAGTGAAAAATATACCTACTACGATTGCACTAGCCCTACATACACCCACTCAAAGTGACATTATAAAACCACATTTGAGCTATATATGACCTTTTTACGATTTTTAGAAATCATTTTCACATATCCACTTAACTAAATTTGGAGATTTGGATTTCCAAGAACCAATCATTTAACTCATGAGTATAGTCAAAACAAAGAGCATTCAACTGTGATGGCGGTAATTAGCTAGAGCAGAAAGAGCCACGAACATGTAAGTTATAATAATTTATTTATGTTAACCCTAAAATGTAGTACTTTCTTGAAACTAGTTGTAAGAGGGGAGGTTTTTAATGATTTTATATCCTTTCAAGTTTTGTAATTTGTTTGAATGATTTTGGTCAACTTTACATATTTGTGAGTTTTTACATTTAAGGGTTTGACCTGTTTGGGTTGTCGTGACCACCGCGGTGGTTATGTGAACCGCCGCCGACACAGAGCAGGTTGTGCAAATTCCACAATGTTACGTACCCACCACTCTACTTGAGAGGTGGTTGCGCAACCGCCACCCTACTAAGAGAAAAAAATTTGTAACTGTCACAACATTTTGAGATTTAGAGGCTAAGTATGAAATTTTAATCATTTTCATTTGTATTTCTATTGTTTTTGTGAGCCTATTATGCACTTATCAGATTCAAATATGCTCTTTTCCTTATTTTGGATGTAGGGGAGTAATTTTCCTAAACTAACTTAGATGAATTCATTGTTCTTTGATACCACTCCTAGGTGAAATTAATATTCTCTATTTCTCACAACCGATAGGAAGTAATCACACTATTTTTTTCTCAATATGAAATAGATAATTTGAAATAAAGGTAAATTAATCAAATATCGCTAAGGAATCACATTCGCAAGGCATGAAATGATTAATCATTCAACACAATAAAATAGATCTTCAAGTGCAAGGAACAACTTTGAATATAATTAAAAGGTTTCAACAAAATTCTTAAAGCACTCTTCCAAGCTTGAAGAGCAAATTTTGTCAAATCCCTCAAAAGATATCTCCTAAATAATGGAGAGCACTCCACTATTTATAAGTTCCTAATTTGAACCATTATAGTTGGGCCTTTACTAACAGTTAACTAAAAATAGTAATGTCATTTATAAAAGGAAACAGGCTCCCATAAAAATAAAAAATTTGTTACTGAGGGTTGACCAAGTCAACCCTACAACTTTGACCGTTTCTAGATCTTGAAACTATCCTTCCATGGTCGCTCAGCTTTGGCCTGGTTCACCCTCCTCTCCTATCTCTGCATATTTTTGGTGCCCTTCCTCCCATATGGCTTTGCGGTGTTTGTATTCGAAGAAACACTTGACAATACCCTGAGTTTCTTCATCTCCATGTCCACATGCATAGTGATTCACGATGTCTGCTATTTTGATCTTTTTGTGATCTTGGTTGGTAACCTTCGAAGCTTACTTACATATTTCTTTAGTCTCCCTATGAAGTTCTGGCATAAAACCAGTCGATCAATGGAGTCACTATTGAAATTCTTCGCGACATTGTCGTCCCACTTCACCAAGTCTTTGAAATTCTCTTTGATCTGGTCCTCGGGAAGAGCATCGATATTCTCATTGAAAAACTTGCAGTGGACGTTTTTGAACTCTTTAAAGATATCATTTAGGGCATCCGTAATCCCCACCCATTTATCCTCCAATTTATTAATCAGATCTTATGCTTCGACACTAGAATTCCATAGCCTTCTGATATTCGAACAATTTAGAGGCATCATCAATTACCTCTTCCTGTAGAAGTAAGTCAGAATATTCCTCTCTTATGTCACTCCACGTCGCCAAGGTTAGATTCAAGTTATTATTATCTTTGGAGAGAGATTCATCCATCTTAGCGATGGTGGTTTTTACAATCTGTAAATCAACATAAATCTCCACAACTTCCTTGATCAAAGGGTTGGCCTCCTGCAAGATCTTCTCCATCCATCCATTCATTGTTATCCCTTTCTGGCCTAGCTTCTCAAGCTCATGATAAGATGAAATTTTCATGGCCATAGCAGTTGAGATGTCAATGGATGGAGTGGGCTGAGTTACTCTATGTAGCAGTGCAGTGAGCTATTTGACTTTGGCCTTAAGCTCGTCCTTGGTGGCCTTTTCTTTATCGTACTTCTCCAAAAGGCCCCAAGAGAAGTATGTACATCATGCTTGGCTCCTTCATGTGTAGCCTTCCCGATGAGAACTTCGAGATATGGTAGTCCATGCTTTATGATATTCTCTTTAGTTTTCCTCTAGTAGGTAGCCACTTCTATCACGTGCTCTCCTGATGGATTAACCATTAGACTTGATACGGTTCTCGGTCTCTTGGCTTGTCTTTTGGGCACGGACTCCAATATGTTGAGATCTATCACATCTCCCAGAGGAACCTTTTTCTTTTTCTTAGGAGTCTACCTAAATAGCCACTCTGGTATGGCTAGAGCTGAGGAAGACGAAGTAGCAGATCCAATACCTGAAGTACCAATTAAGGCAATATCGCTAGAAATGCCAGCTGATATCTGAGCAGAGGTGGCAATGATGGAAGGTGTGGGAGTGAGGAGAGCCATAGGAATTGACAAGGTGATGTTGGGGGTTGAGATTGAAGAAAATGGGAGTGTTAAAGGAAGTGAGGAGGAAATGGGTGACCCAATATTTTCCCCAGCTGATAAAACTGGAAGTGACAAAAATACCTGGCCATAGAAGGAGATGGGAAAGAGGAAATGGTGGAAGTTGTGGAGGGAACTGATATTGGAAGTGATAATGGAGGAAGGGGAAGATGGGATGGATCCTAAATGATACTTGGGGAATCACTTACTTCCACAACCTTAGCAACTGATACTGTAGATGTTGTAACCCTAGAAGCAGTAGACCTAGAAAGAGATGAGCCACCAACCACAAATGAGATCTTCTTTGGAACCATGGGAACCCTTTGAGTCAATCTCTTTCCTTTTTTAGGTGTTGGTTGGTTTACTTTGCTAATGTGGGCCCTATATTTGAAGGTTGATTTTCCCCTTTGGGTGAGATTCCCAAAGTGGCCAACCAACTAAAAGTTCTTTTTAGAATGGGGCCCACCCTTTCTTTGGTATTGTTGCACTCTTCCACATACCAATCAACCCATGGCAGTGGTTGATTGGCAACATCATCATCCTTGTATGATGCATCTAGGACCTCATCATTATCTTGTAAGTCCTTTGGCACATCAGCCAACCCAAACTGCCACACTTCATCAAGGGTTAATATTTTGTAATCCCTTTTCCACACGATGAATTCGTCTCAACAATGGATCCATATATCTTCTAATTAGGGCATATGAGTGCTAGATTTCCTTGTCTCCTGAACTTACCCCAACAGTCAAAGTTAGTTCATGGATGGAAGGTCCGCAAGGTTACCTCAACCATTTCAACATCCACATTTCTTACCTTGTGGATAGTTGGGCAAGAATACCTACCAATTGTAGCAAGGAAATGCATTCCTGCCTTGTAACGCTTGTTTTGGATTTTGTGGTAATCCAACAACTACCAAACCAATTTCAGAAGAACCCACTTATCAGTGGGGCACCTTAGTAACTTGTTGGGGCACCTATGAAACCTAGAATCAAGGTAGGTGAATGTGGGAAACTAAAGGTAGATTGCTCCCCATTCTCACACCTCTTGGAAAGCCTCATTGAAATCCATCTATTATATAGATCCTTGTCAAAGTGATAGAGGACAATAGCAAAGAAAGCATCACTGATTCTTTGAAAGTGCTCGTTCTCCTCGTCCAAAGTAAGCTGGGGATAAAATTTGTATATTTGGGATGTGTTGCGAACACCCCTAGTGTTTAACCCTACAAAATCCCCCATAGCAACAACTGCATACACTAGGAAAGATGTCATGTAGAAGGATTTAGTTTATGCCACCTTGCCCAACTGGTAGCGAATGTTGCTGCTGATATGTTCACCCCATCGAATAAACTCATCATTCTTCTTGATCGTTACTATGTACAAGAACATCCATTCTTGGAATTCCTTTACAGAAGGAAGACTTGAAACTTTGCTCAAGATTATAATGAGGTCATTGACCTCCTGAATGAAATCTGATCGATGTATAGTCTTGGGCAACTTGGAAAAAATCTTAGTTAGGTAAGACTTCATCATAACCTTCAAACATACTTCCTGCTTTTTATCCCAGTGCTCAACTGCTATTTCAGGTGAGATAGTGGTGTAATCTTGTACATCTGGAAGTTTGAACAAGTCTTCAAAGAAATCTGGTCCAGACGGATTACCACCTTATCGTCGCTATCTCTTATCGACATAGAGTCTTTGTCGTAGTGAGCTGCTACAGCTAGGACAAATTTTGGGCATTGCATGGATGTGGGAAAACTAGTGGCAAGAGAAAGACCACTGTCAAAGATGGCCTGCATCCATGGATTTTTATTTGGGGCCTTTAATCTTTCCCAGAACTCGGAAGATCAATCTTCCCGAGATCGGTGTCCCCAATATTTCCTAAATTAGAGGTTAAGCAGGATTGGGGAGCAACTCCAAGAAATGTGTACTTCATCTTTTCTTTCCCCTTTGAAGTAGAGGCAGACATCAAACCTAGTGTTTTGGGAGTTTGAATGTTATAGAATTTGAAAATCTGAGAGCAGGAAAACTCAAAAATCCGAACCGAAAAGTCTGGAAGAAAACACTGAAAGAAATCTCTGAAATGTTTTTCCAAAGTTAGGGGTCCCAAAATTCTGAAATCCAAAACTTTGAAAATCTAAAAGCTGAAATCTCTCAAAGTAGTTCTCTCAAATTAAAAATCAAAAACTTCAATATTTTTTCCGAAAAGTTCCCCAAAATTCCAAATCTAAAAACTTCAAAACCCAAAACTGAAATCTCCAAAAGTAGTTCTTGAAATCAAAACTTCAAAGATTTTTTGAAAAAGTTCCTCTCGAAATAGTTTCCCACCTTGTGATCTTTTGAAGGAATTCTCTGAAATGAATTTTCTGAAAAGAATCTCTGAATGGTCTCTAGAGGAACTGCAAAAAGAGGTGTTAAGAAACCAAAGTGGATTTTGAGAAACAAGAGGAAGTATGAGGGACTTAGAAAGATCCCCATACTTGAAAACCTAGAGAAACCTCCACAACAAAACAAGGTGAAAAAGAAAGACATCACAAGAAAAATACAGAGGGAAAACAAAAGAAAACCCAAATGGGGGAAAAGGGAGAAAAGACCTAAAAACCAAAAGAAAGTAAAACCAAAAACATACCTTGAAAAGGATGCCAAAAAGGACAAGAATGAGATGTCAGAGCGAATGTGTCAGGTAAAAATGAAAAGTAAAAATCCATGTTTATATAGAAATCCCGACATTAATGGTAAAAATCCAATCCATACAGAGGTAGGTGAGAATTAATCACGCATAGAACCTCCGAAAACCTGAAAACCTGAAAATTCAAGATTTCAGACTTCGGAAAAAGGGAAGCAAAAAGATAAATTGCAACTAAAAGTCTGAAACCCAAAAACCCAAAAGTCTGAAAATTCAAAGTTTCAGACTTCGAAAAAAAATCAAGTGAAAATCCTAAAATGACTCAAAGAACTCTAAAAACTTGAAACCCGAAAGTCTGAAAATTTGAACTTTCAGAATTTCAAACTTCGGAATTCCGAGTTAGATTTAAACAAAAAGAGCCAAAAGTTCTGAAACCCGAAAACCCGAAAGTCTGAAAATTCAAACTTTCAGAGTTTCAAACTTCAAAAATCTCAAATGCAATTCTGAAATTTAGCTTAAAACTCTTAAAAGGAAAAAACCCCAAAGTCCGAAAATTGAAAATTTTTAGATTCTTGTTTTTAGCAAAATTCATTATGCGAGGATTTCCTAAAAAACATAAGTCTGACATACATCCTTCCTCCGGGTAGGTTAAATGGTTAACATTTCTCTTCCCCAAAAAAAAAAATCTCTCAAAAGGCCAATTGAAAACCAGAAATGGTGGTTGGTCTCATCAATAAGTGGCTAATTCAAATAAAATGAACTTCTTTGGAATTCCAGCTATCTTTTCTAACCATTTTTCTCTTTCACTTTTTTAAGAATGATGAGTCATCAAGGCGGATGGATTACATCAACAAGGACGGTAATTATGTCTTGATCTTATTAAAGGTTAAATTAAAAGTTTGCATGTGTGATTAGACTTGATTTAAGTCGGCGATATAATGAGTCATTTATTACACATCATGATTAAATGGGAATAATCATGAAGGTGATGCCAACTAAATAAATGAAAGTGGTGGCATTGTAATAACGAACTATCATTTAGGTGAAATAAAATAAAATTGGTAATAGTTGCATAGAAATTCAAGGAGGCAACAATTAAGACATATTTGAAGTGCCACATCTAAATCCAAAGAGTTCTAGAGCTAAATCCAGTTCTACACTAAATCCAATAGTTCCGCATGACTATATCCCTGGCAGAGAAATACTTTAAAAGAAGAAAAAATTTGAATTGTCCTCTTGGCCATGGGTATCAAAAAGAAGTTAGAGCACGAAGAGGATAAACAACTCCTCATAGAGATGGAGAAGTAGCAACCATTTTTTAATAGGCAGGTTGGCTAGAGTTTCTGAAAAAATTATCAAAATACAATAATGAACTGATAAGAGAATTTGTTGTAAATTTAGAGCATTCTAGAACTAAGGTTAAAGGCATTATAATCCCCTTTAATGTTAATATAATGAGCAATGTATCCAAAGTGTGCCAATTATAAATGTTTCAAACTTTGTAAGGGGAACTCTAAAGGAATTTGTAGAAACCTTAAGACAAGAAGGTGAACTGATCCCCAATACATTTACACCTCTAAGAAAGTCATAAAAGGGGTCAAAAGAGCTAGCTTATCAACGCCTTTGACATAGTAGCATTTTGGGTAGTAAAATATCCGACATATGATGGCCAATATGTGACCGTTGGAAGCGAAGTCCTTAAAATGCTAATATATCTTAGGTATGGGGCAACAAAGCAGAGCATATAGTAAACCTTCCCGATTTCCTCTTTGATTCCATCCATATAATGGCTCGGAGATATTCTTGGGGTGTATGGACAATTAGAAACCATGGATTAATTCATCTAGTCTATCAACTCATTTTCTGTCTAAGAAAAATGGGGAAGAAGCAAGGAAAAATTCCTCCACATATTCATGCAAACTCCTGATATTATCGGAAGGGAATACCAACCCCTTTCTCTCTTGAAAGTAACTTGTAAATTAATCCCCATGAGAAGAAGAAGGAAATAAGTCGATTAAAGTACCAAAGAGGGAGGTATGAGAGGATTATCAAAGTCAGTAAAATCTACCGCTTCTTTAAAAGAAACCCCTTCTCCTTTAATAATACCAGAAGAGCCAATACATGTCTCTGATAGTGATAGTTCACCCAAGCTAGACTTTGGAGCAAAAATCAGAAGAAGTTCAAGAGGGAAGTCCACTTCAGAAAATGTTGAAGCTCTTAAAAGGAAAATAATTCATAAAAAGTCTAGGGAAACTCTAGGAAATATTGAAGTACATGAGGATTTAGAGAAAGAAGTTGTTGATATTCTTAGCAGCATGGAAACTTCTCCTCCTCTACAAAGTCAAACTGAGGAGTTGGAGAGAGAAGATGAATTAATGGAAGAGCAAGATTTTCAAGAGATGGATGACTCAACAATACTATCATAGGAGGAGGAACAATTGGCATCTTGGAAATTGAAAGGAAATTTCCCTTTGGTGGAGGAACAATGTTCATCCCCTGAGGAACTCCCAGAAAAAGAAGAAAAACAACGGTTGAAGCAGACTTTGTTCTTGTCTAGGAAGAACTTATAATTAAGGAGAAAGATGAGGAATTGAACTTCCTCAAACAAAAATTGGAGCATAGAGAAATGCTTATTGAACAAATGAAAACTCATCTCATAGATAAGAATGAAGAATTGGCATTAGTAAAACAACAAATGGCTAAAAAAGAAAAGGAATTGCAATTGGTTGCTAAGCAGAGTACTATGACAAAAGTATATTTAATGGATCAAATTATACAAACAGAGTCTATCTTAGTTGTCACTCAAAAAATATTGGATGATACCTGCAGGAAGCTTAATGAGTTCAAAATATCAAATCAAGAACTAAAAAGCCAGTTGGAAGAAGAGAAGAAGGCAAGGAAAGAATGGGAAGAAAAATTCTATAAGATTGAAAAAGAAATATTTAAATGTTTGACAAAAATACGATGGTCCGCATGATGAGTAAAAAATTACTCACATGTATAATACCTTCTCCCCGCATACAATGTCTTTTTAGAAGAACAATTTATCTGTTGGCAGTTGTTGAGGATTTCATGTGGCCTTCCACATGAATTGAAGGATGAAGCGGAATTCATGGTAGCATATTCCTCAACCACCTAGAGCGAGAAAAATATTTTATGTGAATTTAATCTCTGTAAATTCATCTTAGAGAATAATGCATGCTTCATGATTAATCTATATGTGGGGAAAGACATCTTAATGTAGTTGTTTCGTGTCTCCACTCGATATCCTAGAAAGAAAGGGATACTAAACACTTAATAAAGGCTAGTTCATCCGGCCTATGTATGAGAGATCATCATGGGAATCCATCTGTATTTTTTTATACATTTCAGTCCCATGCCTTTGATAAATGATTTAAAGAAAAGTATATTTCCATCCTGCGCATAAGAGTATTGATGCATTCATCTCATATGTAGAGAAAAATTTGAAGAAATTTATTATGGATGCTCAAGAGATGGGAATTCCTTACTTCGTAACATTAAGAAGAAGAGCATTGATATCTCCCATAAATCTAATATGGAGTCTAAAAAGGGCTAGAACTTTTTGTACACTCATTCCTCAAATTTGTGAAAAATGTAGGGGTATGTGGATGGGTATTAGAACAAGGCCTCCTCTCCTTCTTACACCCATGTCTCCATGGAAAAATAGAGAGCCTTGGGATCCCACTCATTTTGAGGATTGGCGGAAAAAGATAGAGGAAGGATCAGGATACAACAGCTTCGATCAAAAGCACTGGACATTCAATTTCAACCATTTGAACTCAGTAGTTAGTTGGAATGCAGAATTCATGATCCTAGTTTTGAAGAATAGAGTTTGTAAGACGACTTACAAGCAAGCAAGTGTGGGGAGATGATGAGGCTAAAATATGTCTCATTAATGTGCAATAAATGCTCTCTTTTTACTTCCCTTTTAATCAATTTTGTCTGCATTGCATAACTTTTGTTTGATCTAAATATAAGTTAGGATGTAATTGTCCATCTTTTGTTGATTTAGTTCAAATGTCTCAAACTCTATCATTCCTAAAAAATTACGTGGAAATTCAGTTTTTGAAATAAATAGGTCATATTTGGTCAAATAAGTGAAGTATGAAGTAACCAACACCTTTTTGAGGAAGATGGCCAAAATACAACTTAGCTCCAGAACTCTGTCACTTAGCTCCATAAATCAGTCACTTAGCTCTAGAACTATGTCACTTAGCTCCGAAACTTTATCACTTAGCTCCAAAACTTTAACAATTAGCTCTGGAAGGTTTCCCTTTGGTTCCAGAACTTCTCCAAAGTTCCAAATCAATGGGAATCTCCTTATTCTATAAAAATTGGTTATGGAGCAAAGAAGGGGCCTTCCAATCAGAAATAGACCAACAATTTTCTAGTTCTTCACACTCCAAAAATACATATGTGAGACCAACAACTGTATGTCCATCTTGTTTTCTAAATTTCATATCTACTTTGGGCACTATTCAATTCCACTAGAATCTGTAGACAACTATTGAACACTCATAATTGTAAATGCATCTTTAGATGGGGAATATATATATATATATATGCACATATACACAGGATTGAATATCGACAGTTAAGTTTTGTAAGATAGAACAATTCAATAATAAGATAGCCATTTTATTTTGAGAGTAACATATTGTGTTAACTCCTAATTCAAGGTGGAGCAAGGGCCCACTCCTCCAAGAAAAAGGATATTTTATTCTATTGGTATTTATATTTTCAAGCAATTTGTATAAACCTATTATTTAGCGTTTTGTAAGTACTTTTGATTCTTCAATTAAAATTTGTTACATAAGTTATCTATCGTCCTTGTAGGTGTTCTAGTATATGTTCTTATTTCTTCAACAAAATTTTAAACAATATCTACAAAGTGTGTTTAATTATGCAAAGTGTGATTATCCCCAAAGCAGTGGTGTTTATTTCCAAAGTATGTTCAATTCTACAAGATTTGTTCATTTCAGCAATTTGTGTTTATTTCAGCAAGTTTCTTATAGGTTAGCTTTAATAAGGCTTTGGCCAGGAAATCTTAAGACACCTTGAAACCCCTAGAAAATAAAAATAAATATCTATAATCAATTACTAGTTCACTGAGATTTCTCTTGTTGCATATAGCTTCAGACACACCCCTGGTTTGAATATGACATCAACCATGAGTTGATTAAATGAAGGGAATAACGACACCCATAAATAAGCATCATGTAGACATAATTTTGACTACCTTTGACCATTATGAACTTCAAACCACTCCACGTTCCACTAATAAATTTGTGGATACCATGGATTTCCTTGCTTCTCAGATTCCCTTCTCGCCTCTGACTCAAAAATATTTTTCACATCACAAAGGCTGCAATCACCTTCCTATCTATTTTGAGACACCAACCTTGTCAAAACCGTTCAAACTGGCCCATGTGACCTTTGGTACAAACAGTTTGTTGACTACCTTTTCCTTTTAGTTCTACCTTCGACCTTACTTCTAACAGTTAACACTCCTCCTTTCTCAAAAGTGTCTCTCGTTATGTCATCATGGGAGGCCTTCTCTGTAAATGTGGTTTTGATGGTATCCTCTTGTGATGCCTTACAAGTTCTAAAATTACCTACACCATCAAGGAATTTCACGATGGAATTTGTGGAGGTCATTTCAATGGCTTGGTTGTCACCAAATGCATCCTTCACCTGGGCTATTATTGTCCCACCCTCAACCATGATTGTTGTGACTATGTCAAACATTGTGTGAAATTCTAGCAACATGTTAATCTTCATCACACACCTAGTCACGCCTTACAAGTCACACGAGATCTTTGGCCTTTCTCTCAATGGGGTTTAGATCTTGTCGGAGAGATCAATCCTCATTCTTCACAATGCCATCAATGGATTATTACCACAACCAAATACTACACTAAATGGGTAGAATCCATCCCCCTCATCTCTACAAAATCCAAGAAAATTTTTGAATTCATCAACCATCACATTATTTGTCACTTTGGTGTCCCTCACCGCCTCATCACTGATAATGACAAAAATTTAAAAACAAAACCCTATAGAAAATTTGTGACGCCTTCAACATTCAACTTAGTTTTTCTTCACCTTACTACCCACAAACAAATGGCCAAGCTGAATCAACCAACAAAACCTTGAACAAAATTCTTATGAAGGTGGTTGATGATACGAGAAAGGATTGACACACGCACATTCCTTTTGCTTTATGGGATTACCGTACTAGTATTTGTACCTCAACTACGGACACACCTTTTTCTCTAGTCTATGGTATAGAGGTTGTCTTGCCTCTTGAAGTCCAAATTCCATCTCTTCGTATTTCACTCAAAGATATGCTTAACGATGATGACTTTCGCCAGGACCGTTTGGCACAACTTGAGTTATTAGACGAACGTCATCTTAATGCTCTTGATCATCTCCAAATCTACCAAAAATCTATCAAATGTTCCTATGACAAACGTGTCAACAAACAAACCTTCTAGGTTGGCAACACCGTCCTGAAGGAAAATTAACATGTAACCAAAGAGGAGAAAAGTAAATGGGGAAAATTCCCTCCTAATTGACTTGGACCTTATATCATTAGTCATACCTATGCATCAGGTGCTTATCATTTTTCTTCACTCGAAGGTAAACCCGAACCTGAGCCCCTCAATGCCTTGCATCTTAGACCATTATATTGTTGAATTAAGTCCTATATCACCTCTTTTCTATTAAACACTCATCCCTTGAGCACCATTCACCTTCCATTTTACCTATTTTAAGGATCAACGACTAAACTAGGATCATGTGATTACCTGTTACCTTTCAACCTTGTCTTCAATATGAGTATCACGGCTCTACTCATGGCATGATTCTCATGGATACTTTTCATCTTTTTCAAGATGGAATCCCATGGTCATTCATCACTTAAACCCTCTCTTTCATAGTTAACCTCTGTGTGATATAGTTTTGTATTCAAAATAAGGGCCTAATTTTTTCTATAGTCTTGTACATGACTTAAAAGTCCAAAAGCAAAGAAATTTCAAAAGTAAAATGGGATTCAACTCCTTGATTCAAACTTCTAGCAAAAAGATGATTCCCTCAAAAGGACATCTATTCTCTCTAACCTTGCTATTATAAATAGACTACTCCCTCGAAGGACAACTATGCAAAGCTAGCCATATTGTACTTAGTCTCTCATCAAAAGAGGAATATTCTTGCAAAATAAAATAAAATATTCAGAAGCTTCCTGCATCGATCAACTTCACGAAGACCTCAAGGAGATAATATACTCATCCCACATATATTTCCAACATTGATCAGTCTATCAAAACAACAGCAAAAAGAAGAAAATAATAACCTTTTTTTTTCATGGACTTGCCTATTTTGATCTTAGTTCTCTTGCCAGTAGACATGATGTCTTACACCGTGTTACACTAAACACCAACCATTTTCACCTCATTCCCTTTTCACCCTAATTTCCTACCTTCACAAGGGGCTTACTTGTAAACACAAAATTTCATGATCATGTGACTTTCTTTAGCCTTAACATAGTCAATCATGTAATGCCTTTAGAGTCTTACATTTATAAGCCAATCTTTGGTATGGTAGACTCATTATGGTTCTTATCAATTAGGTAGATCTTTTTGTCACGTCTTCCCATTTACCTTCTTCATTACCTATTGATTACCCTATACAAAATTAGACCATCGATACCTACGTTTTAAGGATTCCCCTTTCACCCACATCAATCATGCTTAAATGACCTGATCCATAGGGATCCAGAAAAACACACCACTTCATTATTTTCCATCAGCACCAAGAAGGAGAATTGAATAAAATGAAGAAAAATGAGGTAAACAGAGGTTCTAGATAGAGCTACCACTCGTGCGAGTGGCGGTCCTGTAACCACCACCTAGCTAGGGTGGCGGTCCTAACACTTTCGAATAGAAAAGAGAAATGGAGCATGAATGGACACAAATTTGAAGTGTCCGATTGTGTCTCTTCCCTCCCTAACCTTTCACATTCCCTGTGCATGCGAGGACATGGGAGAAGGCTATAAATACAAGGAGGAGTAAGAGAATTGATAATTCAGAGATCCAAAGAGATCAAAGAGAAAATGTTTAAGTTTAATGAGAGTAAGTGAGCAAGATCTTCAATGCTAGAGTGGAATTGTAGGAGAAAGGTGTAGAAACAGAGTAAACAAGCATAGGAAGGGAGAGGTTTACATTGTTGTCTCCATTTTCTACTTCTTGTAATCTGTAATTGTCTATAATTGACCAATAAAAGTGGGAAGAAAGAGTGTTTTTCCCTTCTCGACTAGTTTTCCTCCATTGGGTGGTTTTCAAGATAAAATTGTTGGTGTTCAAATGTTGAATTCTTTCCTATTCTCTGTAATTTCCTTTCTATAGCACTAGATAATCAGTCACTAAAGCTATAATCTTCAATCAATATTTAATTTTCCAAAGTTTAAAGTAGAACAACATAATTGTGTGATTTCATAGAGTTTTGAAGTAGAAGTTTACAAATCATTTTGTATTAGAGCTTATTATATATCCAGGACTATGCAATTCGATTCTTTCTTGTGATTTTTATGACAGGTGATAAGGTCCAAAGGAAAAGAAGTTTTACCTTGCAAGCCATATATTTCTACGAAGAAGTGGAAGTAGAGAATTTGAGCTTAAATGGAGGAAGAGAACTTAGTTTGTAGAGTCAAAATGATAGATACCATGATGGATATGTTGCATAGAAAACAATAGGATATTTTAGATCTACAAAAGATTTCAATTAAGAAAGATTCCATGGACTCAATTGGTTCAAGCCCTAGCCAAAAAAATTGGTATTAGAAAGATCCACGAAGAGGAAGAATGGGAAGAGAGTGAAGAAGAGACGTCAATTGTAAGCGAGAAGGTAAAATCTACTCATACACCTTTAAATTTTGAAATAAAAGTGGATATAAAGAACTTTGAAGGACAAGTAGATGAGGAATTGCTTGATAACTGGATAAAATAGTTAGAATTCTATTTTAGTGTGCACAATGTCACTAAGGCACAAAGGATCACCTTTGCACATCTCAAAATGGAAGGTCATGCTCTGGTTTGGTGGGAAACCCATCTAGCCACTTGTGAGAAGAAGAAACGTCCTATTGTCAGTACTTGGAAAGGTTTTAAAGAATTTCTTAGAGCTAACTTATATCCTATTAGCCATAAGACTGACATGATGATTAAGTGGCAGTACTTTAGATAGGGAAGTGGTCAAAGCGTGCAAGACTACACTATGGAATTTCAGAGACAAGCCATATTGCTTAATATGGACTTGGAGGATGAGGACATTCTGACCAAGTATTTGGGAGGAATTCACACTCACCTTTAGAGGAAAGTAATCTCCACGAAGCCCAAGGATCTTAATGAAGCTTGTAAATTTTCTTGTTAAGGCCGAACTACAAAAATCCAAAAAAATCATCACAAAACTTTCAAATAAACATTCACTTATCATAGAAATCCTACAATTGGAAAATACTTAAAGTGCATCATTCAACATTTCAATACAATCTTGATAAACATCATACATTTATCTATTACCTTAGTGATTGTGCCAATATTACAACTATCACTTTCTTCCCTTTGCATGATATGCTAACTCTGCTTGAGGCAAGTCACTAAATTATTTTTCATTCACAATATAACTTTTCTGGGGCAATTTCAACCTTGATCATTTACACAACGGATTCTGACAAGAGTGTCATAAGGAGTCAATTTAACTTTGATCCTATTCTCACTTGGGAGCATTTGTATCTACTTAATCATCATTTTGGCACACGTTAGGGGCATAGCTAATTGTATTCTTTTTCAACTTTGTGTTGCATTTTTATGTTTACTCTTTTTGGACCACTTACAAGCATTTTGATCACATCTTGGCTCCTTTATAACCTTGATGTCGCACCTACTTTATATATTGGGTTTGTTTTCCTTTTTATCTTTTCTTTGTTGTGTTTTTTTTTACATGCATTTGGGTTAACCATCTTGATTATTTTATAATCATGGTGACAACTCTATTGTGCAACAAAAAAAATCAAGTTACTCTAAAAATTACTCTCCAAATAACGCTCATGCTACAAACACATTCCTTTCCCATCCTTGTTTTAATCCCTTACTTTCTTCCTATCAAATGGTTGTTCACCGCCTTATTACGTCATCCACCCACTTGAGGGGGCATTCCTCTATTGTTCTGTTTGTTGGGGCATCCCAATGCTTCACAATTTTTCTGCTCATTGATTTGCATGTGTCTACTATCTTTAAAGAACTATTACTTTGCAATAGCACTTTAAAGAGGGGGAAAATGTAGACACCCCAAAATTACACTTATGTTTCCACTTGTTCCCAGTGTTATCCTAATACACCCTGTTATTCACCCATTTGTAATTAATTGATTAAATTAATTAATTAATACACATTGTACCCCTTTGGATTAATTAAATTAATCATATGTATCCTTAATACCCCTTTAGCTAAATTAATTGTTATTTATTAATTAAATAATTAATTAATTAAGTGTGTGCACATCCTAGTCATCTTCCACTTGATCAAACTCCACTTAGACTCCACTTGGACTCCTATCCTTACCCTAGTTAACTGCACTTCTAGAATCCTAGAAAGGTGGGGGAAATTAAAATGCACATACAACCACCTTTCCGGATGCATATTTTTGTAATTAATTCATTTATTGCCCCGACACTATTGCAACTACCCACAATGCTATTTTTAGCATACTCATTTATCCGTGTGTAACCGATTTCAACTACCTTCTACTTCTATAAATTACAGGCTTACTTTCCTTTCAAATCCTCTTGAATCTAACATACAAAACTCTGCTGAATTATTTGTGTTGATAGCATTTGCATTTTGTATTTGGAGAGAACTCAAGAGAATCCAAAATCATCTCTGATATTTTCATTTACAAGGTTTCACAGAGACCCTTATTTGAGGTTTGCATAGAAGGTTGTTGAAAGGTTTGCATGGTTTGTTTATCTTTCATTCTCAGGTAATTTTTCTCTGCATACATTTTGACTCACCTACGAAGCGAAGGAGAAACAAAGCCAAAGGAAGACCAATCAATAGATCAACGAAAAAGAATAAGGGAAGACAACTAGCAGATGTAAATGGAAAGGTATACATGCCACTACTTCTTTACATACTTATAAAGATCCTAAGAATTTCTGTAATAATTGTGATATAAATGGACATATTGACGCCACATGTTGGAAGTTGCATCCGAATTGCACCTAAAGGACCAAACCAAAGATTCCAAGAAATCCATGGCCGCTGTGAAAACAAAAGGAGAGGTGGAGATTGAGGATGATTCGAATGTACATGAAAGGCTGGGATGCAGGACCACTAACATGTACGGGTAGAAAAAGAAGAAGAGATGAGTAAGTTATTTCAAATCGAATCAAATTCAAGAAGACTAAGGTAAATGCTTTAGTAGATTTTTGTTCTCATTCAAATTTTATTTTTGAGGTGGTTATAGAACAACTTAGCCGAGAGACTTATGCTCATCCACATCCATACCCATTGGGATGGGTGAAGAAGGGTGTAGAAATACGAGTTACAAGAAAGTTTAAGTTTTAGTTTAGGATAAATACCTAATACATAGATGTAATAGAAGATGATTTTATCCCACTTGATGAATTTTACGTTGTCTTTAGAAGTCCTTACTTGTATGTCGGGATGTTGTGTTCACAAGGAGGAGAACTGGTATAGATGGGTCAAGACGAGTCATTTTCAACATCCGGGCACACCGAGAAAATCAAAGATGGCTATGGTAAGTGCCAACCAAGCACCAAGACTTAGTCGGAAAATCATCGATTTTTTTACTTTCATTTAAAGAAAATCAAAACAGGACGTGAGAGCATGGATATCTCGACTAAAGGATGGAGAATTTGGATAGCACTTGTTAGTTTTTGTAGAAGCGTCCACCACGGGAACTACTTATTCAAGGAGCAATACAAACTTCGTTATGCGGTCATCATATCTACATATTGGTGATTAGACCTAACGTGGGGCAGCAAGGAGAAGAGGAGATAAAAGGAACAATGGGGACTATAGTAGCATCGTACATGGAGAGGATTTGGCTAATCCATCTCAAGAGATAAAGAAAAGAAAGAAGGACTAAACCACTAAAATATGGGACCTTCACCATACTTGAGCAGGTTGGAAAATAAACCTTCAGCCATACTTCATGTAGATGCATGTGATAGCAAGTTGCAAGAGCTCGCACCTACTAAATCCATCTATGCATGACAAATAAGGAAACATACAGAAGTTTCCTTCCAAAGAGGATTGTACTCAAGGAAACTTAGAGGAGGATGTAGCACTGGAGCAGAAAACCGAGAGAAGCACGGGAGTCTTGGCGGGTTGAACGAGAGAAGACGCCAAGACAGACCCAGTAGTACTCAAAGGAGAAAGAGAGGGAGTTGATTCCTCTACCACTCCCCCACTAATATTTTGTGGGACCAAAATCCTCTTAAGTAGGGGAGGTATGATCCATAGGGATCTAGAAAAACACACCACTTCATCAGTTCCATTAGCACCAAGAAGGAGAATTGAAGAAAATGAAGAAAAATGAGGTAAACAAAGGTTCTAGACATAACCACCCCTTTTTGTAGAGTGAATTGTCGAACCACCACCTTGCGCAAGGTGGTGGTCCTATAACTACCACCCGGCCCAGGGTGGTGGTCCCAAACCATCGATCTACTCGGGCGGTGGTCTGACACTTTCAAATAGAAAAGATAAATGGAGCATAAATGGACGTGAATTTGAAGCGCCCAACTGTGTCTCTTCCCTCCCTAACCTTTGTCATTCTCCAATGCATGGTAGGACATGGGAGAAGGATATAAATACAAGGAGCAAGAGAATTGATCATCCAGAGATCCAAAGAGATCAAATAGCAAATTTTTAAGTTTAATGAGAGCAATTGAGAAAGATCTTCAGTTATGGAGTGGAATTGTAGGAGCAAGGTGTAGAAACAGAACAAGCAGGCATATCAAGGGAGAGGTTTACATTATTTTCTCCATTTTATACTTTTTTTAATTTTTAATTATCTATAATTGACCAATAAAATTGGGAAGAAAGAGCATTTTCCCTTCCCGAATGGTTTTCCTCCATTGGGGGGTTTCCATGATAAAATTATTGGTGTTTGGAGTTTGAATTATTTCCTATTCTATGCACTTTCCTTTCTATATCACTAAATAATCAGTCATTAAAGCTCTAATCTTCAATCGATATCTCATTTTTCAAATTTCAAAGTAGAACAACATAATTGTGTTATTTTGTAGAGTTCAAGTAGAAGTTTATGGACCACATATACTAACTTGTCATCTTCATGGGAAGATTCTTTGTGTTGTGCCTCTAATATATGGTTGAAAATATGATCCATTCAGGCCTATGATTCATTTTTCACATCATCGCTCACTCCTTCCATGCTTTGTGTTGTCCAAGATTCTATTTCTTGTAAACTCGAGCATACTTGATTCACAAAAATCCTGACAAGGAGAAGAGGTCCATGCTTTGTGGGAAGGGCACTCCTTCGAGCTCAAAATCCATATCATCTTCTTGATGGGAATCATAGGACCATGTTGGGGTGGAAGTACAGGAGAACTCTCAACTCTATCTTCATCGTCCATTATTGAATCTTATTGCTCGTATGAAAAATGAAAGGCTTTGTCTTCATCAAGATGATCACTCTACTCCTTGAGTGAGAAGAGATTGTGTTTAAACTGTTCATTCTCCTCAACTTCAAAAGGAAGTGGGCCTCTTCCATTTGATCATCCATGATTGAATCGGGAAGGGAATTTGATTCTTCATTTATTTCCATTTCTTCATTCAACATTTCTACATCACTCGAAGAATCAAAATAGGAAGGTAAATTATCCATGATCATTTTGAATACATCCTTTGAGGTCTAGGATGTATGATGGTTCTCTTACACTTCTTTACATACCTACATTTCATCATTAATTGAAAAATCAAAATTTGAAAGGATATTTTCCATGATTACCTCGAATTGGTCATTTTTGCTTCTTCATTGTTGTGGAATCTTCATAAAGCATTAAATCATCCATTATGCAGCAAGAATCTCCCTTTATTTAACATATTATTTCTCCCATGGGTAGTGCCTCGAGCCAAAAATAATTGATGAATGGCGGTTCCATGATGTTGCTTTGGTTCTCATCGGAAGGTTCAAGGATAAGATCTTCTTTAAGAGCATCTAAGAATCTTTCGGGGATGAACACCTCGTAATGCAGACAATCTTCAGGATCTTCTTGAGTTTCTTCATTGTTGATAACATGAAGTGATTCAAGGTGTTCATACCTACTTTGTAGGGCCAAAGCATACCTCCAAATTTCATGATAGGTCTCAAGGTTGGAATTCCCTTCTATTATGCTTTGAAGTCTTTCCATATATTATCCTTTTAAAGTATTCATTTCTTCATCACCATATGCAAGGAAGTCATCTATAGAGTGGCAGAAGAAAGATAATGTTCTCAATTTCATTATGAGTTGTGCGAGGTTATAAGAGTCTTCTTCAGTGGATCCTACATCGTCCTATCTTTCGTCATCTTCTTGAATGTTGATTTGATCTTCATTTGAAGGATCGAGGATAGGATTTTATTCAGAAGCATTCAAGAACCTTTAAGGGATGAACACCTTGTAGTATAGAAAATCTTGAGGATCCTCCTCTATAGGAAAATTTTCCTCTTTTTCTTCCTTGTTATGGGTTGCTTTAAGGCGGCTCATACATCTCTTGCAAAGCTTCAGCATATTTCAGCATTTCAAGGTAGATTTGGGGACTGGAATTTCCTTACATAGTGCTCATGATTCTTTCCATATACTCAAGTTTTAAGATTCCCATTTTATTGTTCCTATATGCAAGGAAATCATCCCAAGGGAGGGTGATGAAAGACATGGCCCCAAGATTTTCATTCAATTATGCATAAGTGAGAGTATTACCTTTGGCATATTCTTGAGCTTCATACCTTATCTTGTATTTTCTTTGAATCTTTTCCAACAACTCCCTACTTTCTTCTTCACTAGAAAGTTCTATTTTATTTCCTTTGTCTAAATGTAAATTATTGCTTGAAGTAGGAGTTTTGTTTACCATCCTCAAATTTTCTCCTTTGCAAGGGTTGGTCCGGAACCATGGCTGATCAAAAATCTTCATTAATGGGAAAGTGTCTTCTTCTTCTTCACTATCACTCATTGGTACTTCACTCTAATCTAGAAATTTCTTCATGGTGCGGGAAACGAATGTGACAGGGGATTCGTTCCTTGATAGAGTCACCTTCAAAATGATCTTCTTTTGAAATATGATTTTTTATTTTTGAATATATATATAAATTTGGGAAGATATTTTTTGGGTGCACGTGGGAAAATCTCTTCCCTAGCAGAGTCACCAAAAAATTTTGGTGATAAAAAAATTTAGGTGGACAAATTAGGTATCTCCACTAACGTTCATGGGGCTACGCCCCTCTGCATTGAATGGTACAACTCCCATTATTGAATGTAACTAATCCTAATCCTATATAACTATTGTGGGTGGCCAAATTGGTCAGGATCACATAGAACACTCCACTGAACCTGTGGAAAAGTTCTTGTATGGGGTACAAAGGAGGAAATTACATTGATGAGGGTAAAGGAGAGAAAGTAGGTGAGGAATATTCATATCGTTAGTAGATTACAAATCTCACACCTAGTAACCAGAGTAGTTCGACATTTAATATAGAGGAAATCACAATGAAGCTAGTGGGATCTATGAATAAAAACACAAATTCTTTAGATTCACTTACTGAAGATACACAACTCTTACATCACTATGCTTGCAAAGTGCATAAATGAGAGAAGTGGAAGTAAAACAAGATGCTTATAACAACTATGTTTATCACGAAAACGATGAGAGGAAACCATGCATACAAATCTACACACATTCATACATCTTGGAAATCAAAAACTCTATTCCTTGATTGAAATTTACACATGTTGTACAAAGCAAGGGAAAAGAAGAAAGTATGTACCAGAAATGTGTCTTTATTTCATGTATATGGATGACACAAAGTCCAAAGACATATTACAATCCATTATTGCTACAGAGTGATAGTGGTGCTTCCAAAATCTAGGGATCCCTTGGAATGATGAGGCCATCCCATTTTTAATAATCTAAGTTATCCTTTCACCTCTTTCACATGACTCTTCATTTCCATATTCCACTTGTGACCTTTCATTTTCCATGAATTAATTATTTCTCTTATATTTTTGAGAAAATACTCTTACAAATTTAAAATAGGTCACTTAAGTGAATAGGACAAAATACAATGATTATGCTCAACGAAGAATTAGAACGAAGAGAGAAAGAAGAGGGAGAAGGGAGAAAGAAAGATCAATGAAGACCACTCCATCTCCGATGGCAATTTTTCTCTACTAATAAATTGGTGAAATGCTATATTTGAACCTTTGAACTATGAGGAGACTCTTTTTGAGTAGTCCATGAAAATTTGCCACTTCCTTTGACCAATTATGCATATGGATGGAGGCTTGACACAATTGTTTGCACAATGCACCCATGATAATCCCATCGCATTAATGAAGATTGGTCCTCTGGACACCTTTGAACACTTTTCTAATGATGGTCACAAAATCTATGATGCACAAGACCCCTTGAACTAAGTGTTTAAAAACACAGTTGAATGATCACTTTGATGACTATGGGCATTGTTCACTCAAGGTCCACTCCAAAGAATTTTGAGGATGGAGAACAATATCTGATGACATTCTACTACATAGTCACACTATTGTACTCATCATAAATACTTTATTTCCTCCTTTTACATGGTGCTCGGGCATCTTGGGTCTCGAAATGAGTGTTGAGAAACATTATTTCAAGACTTCTCAATGTGAGCTCGAGACGGACACAAGCATCATTCATGATGATCCTCCTCGATACCTGATTGATGAGCCACTGTAATTCATTGAAATCTCCAAAAAAATCATTTCAAATCACCCAACTCTCTGAGTGATGAAGATGAATTCATCCACTGTGCCTTGCGATGCCTTGCATTACTTCTGAGCACACTTGAATTTAGGACGATGCTTCCAAGACCAATATGAAGTTAGCAATTCTCTATTTGAGCCTTGGAATCATATTACAATCCCATGAGGATGAAAAAAATCAGTGATATATGTTGTTATGGAGGTGACAACAATTTTCTATTACTTGAGGCTGAAAATTTGCTATTTTTAGAAATTAGGACCCATGCGCTTATTATTTTGGGAAGGTTGATTTTTTTTTTGTTGTCTTTACTAAAAAGGTTTCCTTTATGTTCTAAATCTTCCATAGATTTTTTGGGTCATCTTGAAGAACTTTCCATTTTTTGAAAGTTGCTTTTTCCTTTTTCTTTTCACTTTTTTTTTATTTTTCGACTTTGTGTGCCCAAGTTTTTAATCGAAAGATATTTGGTATCTATTATTTTCGAGGAGTTTTTCACTTTTGAAAATTACTAAAAATGGTAAGTGTGAACTAGAAGCACTTACTATTTTAGAATCTAAAAATCACCTTGTCGAGATCAACGAAAAACTCGGATTATTTTGGGTTTTTGATTTAGATGCTTTGTATGAATTTTCAAGTGAAACCGCTTCCCAGATTGACGACAAATAAAGGAAGAAAACCTAGGGCACATAATTTAAAATGGATAGCATTAAAACTTAGGTACTCATTTAGATTTTTTTTTGCAGCTTCAAGGTGTTTTGATGCAGAAGGTTTTCTCCAAGTTTCATTGTTATTCAATCATCGGTTCATTAGTTACGAGCAATTCTTCGTTTTTGTGCCCTAGGGTTTCTGACATCTCTTGATCATAAATTTTTCTCGAAGGGTGGATTTATTTCATAGAAATAGCATGGAATGATGGAGGAATTATTTAGGGTATGATAGAAATGTTTTAGAAGCGAAAGCAATGGAGGAATGAAGAAATCCCGACAGTTGGAGAAAAACATGTGCGTGCGTGCAAGAAGAACGAAAGCATGAAGTGACAAACGTGGTAGTTAGAAATTTTTACATATTTCTTAGTTTTGGAATGGGTTTCAATTTCTTAAACCTATTGTACCAAATATTTTGTGCATTTTTTTCAAAAAAGTGTGCCCTAACCCTATTGGGCCACTTGGCATAGTGTGATTGGTAATTGGGGATGAGAGAGGGGGCTGAAATTTACACCTTAAGCAGTTGTTGGGGGCACATGGGTGACCAAGAGACTACATGAGAGGGCTGGGAGTTTTTTTCACCAATTTAACCAAGTATTTAGTGCACATGGTACATGAAAATGCACCCTCACCCTGGCTTGACAAGTGGCGGCACACGATTACACGGAGTGGGGGTTGGGAAATGAAGCTTGGGGGCTTAACTTGCAAGAAAGAGTTGAAACTTGGTCATGTGGAGAGTATAAGAGCTCAAATTTGGTTGGGGAGAATTTTATTACACCTATTTCACCAAATATTTTGTGCACTTTGTGTAAAAAAGTGTGCCACATTCTGATTGGTTGGGTTTTTGACTTAGAAATTGGCTAACTGTTGGAGATTGTGCATTAGAGAGTGACTTGTCGGGACCATAACTTGAGTTCTAGGAGGAGTTTTTTGATGAAATTTTATATGAACTTGACTTAAAATTTCATTATGAATCTAATGGAGGTAATTTCATACCTTTATTCCACCATTTATCGCCTAAAATTTTTTATTTTGGTTCGCTCGAGGTTGTGCATGAGAAAAAAAATTGGATGGGGACATAATGCGCCAAGGTGTTGGGAAGAATATAATTCCACAATTTTTTAGAGATCTGAATTAAATTTCCAATGATATCTCATTTGAATCTTAACTCCTTTCTGGAGCTCCCAGAATCACCTCCCGAAGCTCAGGGGTTGTTTTTACACTATGCATTGCTTAGGCCTCCAAGACCTACTTTTGTTGAACTTGCTCCAAAACTTGTGAATATTCCCAAAACCTTCCAAAACTGATTTCAAAATGTATTTAACTCTCCGATATGTCTCCTTGATGAATTTAGGTCATCTGTTCCACTCCAGGGGGTGTATGCCAGCTCAGAGAAGATTAGAAAGTGGTCTTTCCCAAGCTTTCCAAAAACTTGTTATGATGGATCTTGCCCTAGAAACACTTGACGTGACTGGCTATCCCTAAATAACCTATGGGGACACTAACTCAATGATTAGGGTGACATGAAGAGGGGTTTAGACTAACCTTTACATAAAGTTTTTAGCTAGATGTTTAAGTTTGAAACATCAATAAGTTGAAATCCCAATGCATTGATGATAGTCACATCTAGCATTTTCATCATAATTGCATCCTTTAGGGTGAGATGGATCAAGATTGAGTGGTGGTGGGAGTGTTATAAGATTTCTTTCAATAATTTGTGGCAATAGAAAATGAGGATCATAAGGAAATTTTGTAAATGTACACTTTGGAGGTTTCCATTGAAGCTTTTTAGGAGTAGTGACGACATTAACATAGCTTTTTGCTTCAATGGGCTTAGGATATGGATTAAAAGTAGATTTTCTTTGAAATCGATTAGAAGATGATGAAGCATGATCATGATACTTGATTTTTCCCATAGATAAAAGTTTTCTTTTGTGTAACTTAAGAGTATGGCATAGTTGATCAAATGATGGAGAGGTCTCAAAGATAACACTCTCTTACAATGGAGATAAAATACTATGGACAAAAATATATTACAATTCTGAATCAACGAGTACATTGGTCATCTTAGCTAAGTTATTCTTATATTGTAATACATAGTCTGCTAGATGCTCATTGGATCCTTGTTTGATTTGTGTAAGTTGATCATAGGATATCTTAGAACTGATATTGATAGAAAAATGTGCAAGATAAGCACCGGATAAGTATGTAAATGATGTTACCAAGTGAACAGGTAGATCATAAAACCAACACATGGTGTAATCTTGAAGACTTTGAGGAAATATCTTAGCTATCAAAGTATGATCATCCACATAATCAAGACATGCCACATGAAAAGATCTAGAGATGCTCTTAAGGGTCACCATGACCATTAAAGGTGGGAAACTTAGGGGTGAATAATTTTTGAGGAATTGCATAAGTGGAAATGAAAGGTGCAAAAGGAGTGTCAAGGAGTAAGGTGGAATCAAGAGATGGATATGCATGAGAAGTAGCCTACTAAATTTGTGATTTGAAATTGGAGATTCGATAGAGAGAGAGGCTAGGTCTTGGGTGCCAAAAAAGAGAGACTTGATGTGTGTGGGAAGTGATAGGATGAGTAAAATGATTGGTAGGAGTAAGCATAGATATAGAAACATTAGAAGTATGTGAAATAATGGAATTAAGAGGTTGAGTAGTAATGGGCATAAAAGCTATAGTGGATGTAGAAACATTAAGCTCAGCTAGATTGGTGGAATCCTCACGAGAAGTGAATAAAATTAGATCTAGATCTTATGAATGTGTAACAAGATGAGCATTGAGCTCATGAAGATCTTCATCGGTAAAGGGTTGAGGTTGATACATGATAGAAATATTGCAAATATTCCTAGAAGCAAGGTTGGGTCCGAAAGGATGGGTTCACCAAAATGATTTAACAATAACTTTATTTAATGTTAAACCCTACTTGCAAAGTAACTGATAGAATAAATGAAGCACAGCTACTAGATACACTATGAAATAAGAAATAAGCTAATAAATATGAAACCATAAGTGCAAGAGAGTTAGATAATGACTTAGCTGATTTGCATAGTGATTCAAGATCTGTGCAAATTGGGAAAAATCTTGAACAAGAAGATAAGAGTGTCATCAAGGCCTAGAATAAGTTCGGAACTATCATACATAGCTGAAATGGGGAACTTGGAATAGGGTGAGGGTTCCTATGTGCTAAAGACCTCTATTGGGCACCCATGACTATGAAGATGGTAAAAACCTGATTTTTTTGGTGTCACACAATTGTCATTGATAGTTGTTATTGGTCACATGTATGTCGCACCTTAATCACCGAGTATTCTTATAGCACGAAAAATAGATTTTAACTTTGTAAAACCACTGGGAGTCGACCGGCCGAGATGGTCACGTGATCGAGTGAACTTATGACTGAGTACCGCATTACATCTTAGAATCCATAGATTTTTGTGAGAGTATGTAAGGATTGTGTCGTAGGATGCCCTAGTGCAAGTTACACTTGATAGCGGGCTAGATCTAGAATGTAACAATGTATAGCATGTGTGGATGGAATAATGAAATTCCCCTTCCTATGTAGTTTATGAAAAATAATCATCCCTTATATGGAAGCTATATATATATATATATTCATTTGAGTTCTTTGGATGCAATCTTAGGTGATAAATAGTATTTATTAGAGCTTGGTCCTTTATTTGGAACACATAGCTATGTTATTTATATGATTCCCTTAGTTTAATTTCATAATTTACAACTAGAATACCGATCCATAAAAAAATAAGATTCCCAAAAGATAAAATAGGCCCAAAGAGAGTGAGTAAGGTGGAAATAGGTCGGGGTGCCCCGAGGGGACGAGGTGCACAGGCACTCGTGTCTTGGCAGGAATTGGTGTTCAAATTCATAAAATATAAGTAAGTAAATTTTTGAATGGGTTGTAGGGTGTGTAAGACCAAATAGAAAATAAGAAACACATACAAGAGGCCAAATATAGTTGTCAATTACTAGTTTTCTCACTTAGGAATCATATGAATGCTAGCATGTGTTTAGGACCTAGAAATGTACCCAAGTGCATGATTTTATGTCTACACTAGTATAGAAAAATATATCCATTATCAACTCACAATTGACAACCCTTTGGAATGGAGGAGCCATTCCAATTTATAGAATTACAAAATGTCTTTTTATCTCCCCCCACATGACTTTTCACCTTTCTTCATCACTTGTGACCTTTGACATTCTTAAAGAATAAAATTGATCCTTTTTATTATTAATGAAAAATAAATCTTACAATGTATAATTAAAGGTCACATAAGTGTATAAGAATAAATAGTGAAAAGTACATCCTTAATGAAGAATTAATATATGGAGAGAGAATAAATAAGAGAGAAAGTGAAGAGTTGATCAATCGATAAAGAAGAATCCAGGTCTTGATGAAGAACTACCTATTAGAGAACATTGACGGAATACTCCTAGAATGATTTCCTCACCTTTGAACTCTTTACTGTAATGAGTTTCGTAGGCGCCACATTTTTTTTCTATTAAATACAAAAAAAAACTCAAAACATTGATCTAAGTTTTAGGAACACTACAAAGGGTTTTGCATTAGTTGAACTAGAATTGATGATCCCTTGGGTATTAGCTATTGAAACTTTGACTTTCAAAAGATATTCCAAAGTGTCTTTGTTAAACGAGAAAGGATCTCTTGTCTCTTTTTTTACCGACTCTGTAAGGACTTAAGGATATCTTCCATGACCGAATGTTCATTGAGAAAAGGTGACCCAACATTCTATACACTATTGTTGATACCTTCCAATCCATAGGATGCATGCTCTCCACAAGAATCAAGCTCGAAGATAGCATATGGTACATAAATTTTTGGAGATGAAGGTGAACACAATGTTGCTCACTAGAGAGTGAGAATCAAGATTTATCATTTCAAATACCACCAATGGAAACACACTATCTCGGTGGGATTTTTCTTTATCGATATCTTCCTTGGTCACTTTTACTTTGGAAGAAGTGGTGAGGGAAAATTCAAACAATGAGAGAAATTGGAAATAATGCATTTCCTTTATTACAGATACTTTCAACCCACTTATCATTAGATCTCCCTTGCATTGTATAAACTTAGGATTTCTTGATCAACCGAGGATAAAGATGATGATGGGAGGAAAGGATTTTATAGGAGGAGGTGACACTGCATTAAGTTATAAGAATGATTGCACATAGTAAATGAGAGTTGTCACATGCTCCTCCAATTGCTTCATTTTTCATTTATACTATTTGTTCCAAGCATTCAAGCGAGTCGTAGACTCCTTGAATTAATGTGCATCACCTTTGTGCATGGTTTCCAATTTTAATCATATTAAGTCATATCTTCCACAATCTTCACAACTTTTTTCCGAAAACCTCCACATACTTTGGGTTATAGAATCCCCACCAACAACCGAGAGGTTACTTGTGCTTTCTTACTCTACTTGGTTTTCATGAATTTTGAGATGGCCTCAAAATTAGGTGTTACATATTACTACACCGTATTTGAATCACTCCTAAATAAATATTGAATCCACAATAAAGTCTCTACCATAGTAGGTACAATATCGTATGGGGAACTTTCAGTGCTCAATAAGGGATCACAAATTTCTCACGGTGGGATGACTCCACTATCAAGGAAGATACACTTGGATGCTTTTGGTGAATAAGATATTGTCAAGGATCAATTTCACCTTGTTCAAGAGTCTCAACGAGATCTTCAAAGATATTATCCTTCTTACGGATCCTCCTAGGATGGGAATCTTCAATGTGTTCTTCGTCCATAATCTTTATCTTTGAAAATTATTTTGAGTGAGTGGGACCCATGGCTTTTTAGATGCCCTTAAAGAGGAAGTGTGATATAATTTTCTACACAGATTCAGGAAACCATCAGACTCGATGAAAGAAGTTATCTTTCTTTTGAACCATTCTCCCAATCTTTGGAATATAACCACAGTCCTCTCCTTTATATCACATAATTATATGGTTTTCCATATCGTAGGAAGGGAGTGAATATTACATTGCTTGTACTTGAGTTAAAATAGATATGGCCCATCATATTTTATCCCCTCAATGAACCAGGAAAAATTGATATCCCTCGTCTAGTCTACTATCATCCACATATAGTCCCTTTTATGTACCTAAAAATCATCAAAGGGAATTGGCCCAAAGAGTCCTCAATTTGGGGTGTATGGTGCAAACCTAGAAAGGTGAAAGTCTCTGGATTTATCCTAATATTGAGTTCATACTTGGATGTGTAGGAGTAGAGACCGAGTGCGGTGAAGGATGCTTTGATTTTTGTTACATATGTGACATTATTACATAAACATAGTCCTAAAGATTTGGGAAATTACACACTTTTATTTTTATTATTCTTTCACTTGACATGAATATGAGAAAATTTCATGCAAAATTTGAACATTATTATTTTTTCACCAAGTACATAGGTAGCTTGCAAGGAGCAAGATCATAGTCCGAAATATTGATATAGGTAAAGGTAGCTAACTAGATGAAGTGGCTCCCATATTTTTCAATTAGTGTAACTTCTTGATAAGATATCCTCTGCTCTATATTTTCCTCAAAAATCCTGATAATGAACATGGTGAATGTATAATTCACCCCCCATAGTGGTAATTTCTCTCCTTATGAGTCAACTCGCGCATACTTCCTATACGAAGTGATTTTTGAGGCACATGGGAGATACGTACAATCCTTTAAATTATATTGTAAAGTAGGGGCATACACCGTAAGAAGTCATGGTGAACCTATTAGTGGTAAAAAAACTACAAAATCTACCCATTAATGTTGTCATTGATGATATGCCACCAATCCACCATTTGGTTTCCTTTAGTAGCCACGAGGATGAACTAAGCCATCCAATCTTGGAAATATTTATTTTTTCCATTAAGTTTCTCGGTAGAATAATTGCATCGGAATAAGCCTCTTGAAATTAACTCCGTGTGCAGGTTCTTGGGGCTACATGAGGCTTTCTTCCTTATATAAGCTATGAATTGAGTACTAGGCCTTACAAATATGAATCAATCTTCATCCACTCCCGAGAATAATATTCTTTTTTATGATGAACATGTTATTACTAGTAGGAATATATAATCATTGAGAAATTCCCTTTGGTGTTAGAACTATGAGAAGTGAGTTGTCATTTTCCCAAATTGTTCTAAAGTGGGTATCATAGTGTTGTGCACATACCATGACTAATTTAGTGTTCTAAACAAATAGTGGATGAACCCTACCTTGAATAGACGCTTGAGAATATTTTATCCTCCAATAGTTCATGAGGTCCACCAAGAATTATGTTTTTCAACTCCTCTAAATCTGTATAGGTGACATCACTATCTCCCATACCATGGTATTCAGTGATCAGAGTGGAAATGGACTCTAGACCTAAATATTTGAATTCCATGGTGTAAAAATGTAGATAGATAGGTGGAATGTGAGTTACGAGACGTGATTTGTGATCAATTACAAGACTTTCTATTTTTAACAGGTCTTATTTAAGACATCTATTTTTAGTAAGTTTTTTGCAATTTTCTCCTTCTAATGTTTTGGCTTGTTTAGAGTATCACAGTGTTGATAATTTTACATTTTTAGAAAATTAATATTTTGGGACATGTAGATCCTTGCACACTCACTATTTTTGGAAGGGTGTCTTCTGGATTCTAGATTACAGTGAAAATGGTGTCATATTTTTAGGTTTTACTTAAGGATCTTCTCGCCCGATTTTAAAGTTTTCATCTACTTGAGCTTCATAGATCTTAAAAGGTAACCTATAGGTCTAAAAATTTTAGATTTATTATTTGAATTACACAAAAATCAATGGATGCTCTCATAGTTAGCTTCTTTTTTTTTTAGAGGAGTGCATAAGTAAAATTTCATTGAAAATGGGTGCACGGTTAGAGAGTTAAGAATATATTTCCATTATAGGACATGGATGTATGGTGAAATTTCAATAGCGCTCCTAAAGAAAATAAAGGTTTGGGAGGGTAGTCCAATAGCACTTTGAATGATGAAAATGGCTAAGTGTTTAGAGAGGTGGAGAATTATTCAATTTCTGTTGTAAATCTTAACTCACCTTTAACCCGACAGCTTAACTGGAGTTCAATTAGATTTTAACCTATGGAAGGGGGAAAGGGGTGACATAAATGACACCAAAGTATGACTTGCACTAGATTGTGACAAGTGGCAACTTTTGGTGCCTTGTGGAGGTGATCTAATGGGTTAGGAATGAGCATCGTGGGGAAATTTGATTTTCATTAACTGGGGCTACATAGAAGGATGGGTACTATATTTTTTTGTGTCCCCATTATCCCATTTTAACCTTGGGGTCAATTGGGATAGAAATCATGAAAAATTGTGACTTGGGTTCAAGCTCATGAGAGGGGGCAATACGAAAAGCTATTTTGTGTAACCTAGGTGTAGAAGTAAGTTGCGAGAGTTTTTCCATGATGGGGGTCACACATTTTGGTCCTTATTGTCCCTTTTTCACCTTGGTGACAAGCCAAGGGATAAAGAGGGTGAAAAATTACAACCTAGGTGTTTGGTGATCATGGAAAGTGGGTCGAGCAACCTAAATCTCTCATTTGCTCACTCTAACACCTAAAGTCATGTTCTCAAGTGATGAAGCCTCGAAAATGATGGGGGTTGCACTTTGGTATCCCCCTTCTCTCCTTATACCTCGGGGATAATCCAAGTGGACACCAAGGGTGAAAAGTTTTAAAAAGGAGTTTTGAAGTGTTGATGTCACCCTCCTAGTGCATTTAAGGACATCGGGAGAGAGTTTTAACCTCGGAGTTCATGAAACAGTGTTTTAGGGTCGAACTTATATTATTTTGACTCAAAACACTTTTTAAAATCATTTTGGCCACTAGCAGGAGCCGACACAAGGATAGGGTCTCATAAATACGAGCACTGCACCAGACGGGGTATACTCTTGGTTGGGTAGAGTTCACAGGAGGTAGTTAGGCCAATGGTACCACCCCATGCCGTATCCATGACAAGGTTCAAGGATGCCTTGAATGAGGCTCGCTATTATTAGGACCATCTAGCCACCGCGAGATTGATGTGCCTTCATATCAAGTAATCTTGAGCTCAGTGGCGGCAGCCAATGAGCGACAATATCCAAGACTCACGGTTACGCGGCACAGGGGTCATCAACCCTAGAGACAAGGCCATGGTGAGGTTACTAGCTCTCGAAGACTAGGCTCGATAGAGGCCAGGAGGAGGAGACAGTGAGACTGGAGAGGAGGGCATTAGGTGGGGGTGATTAGTCATTATATGTGATATTGTACCATTATTTTGATTTTTGATATATATACTGGCCTATGTGCCGAAGACGTGAGATTGTACATGAGAGTTTTGAGATACTGATATTTATTTATATCTATGTATATATGTATTGATACACATACACTCCCATTATATAGTTGATGATGTTGATTGGATGGATGATGTACTCGTTTTTATTTCCATTGTTATTGTGTATTATGGAAACTAGTTTAATTAGGCATGATTGAATTGAGGTCATGTAGGCATGATGGAGTCAGGTATAGGCATGGTGGAGTTTAGGTGATTTAGGCATGATGGAGTCGAGGTCATATAGGCATGATGAAGTCAAGTATAGGCATGATGGAGTTAGGTATAGGCATGATGGATTTTAGGTGATTTAGGCATGATGGAGTCAAGGAATAGGCATGGTGGAATATAGGTATAGGCATGGTGGATTTTAGGTGATTTAGGAATGATGGATTCAAGGTATAGGCATGATGAAGTTAGTTGTAGGCATGGTGGATTTTAGGTGATTTAGGCATAATGGAGTCGAGGTATAGGCATGGTGGAGTCTAGGTATAGGCATAGTGAATTTTAGGTGATTTAGGCATGATGGAGTCGAGGTATAGGCATAGAGGAGTCTAGATATAGGCATGGTTTGGTCATATGTTTGCGTTTGATTTAATTTCCAAGTTATTGGTATTATGGGAAATAAATGATGATGTATATGTATGTTGTGGTTTAAATTTCCAAGTATTTGATATCATGGAAAATGTGAAATGAGTTAGGTAGAATATGGATATGGTGGTAAAATGGTAAATGTGATGAAACAATGCATGTTTTTGTGATATATTAATTTCCAAGTTTTTGTGTGAATAGAAACTAACTAGGGTAGAATGTGCACATAAAGGGGTAAAAGTGGTCGAGCTAACCTCCAAGGTCCCCATGCCTTTGGAGTGTTGTCAACATAGCCCTAAAAAAATGGGCCTCAAGTTGATGTAGTTCTCCCATAAGCTAGGGAAGAATAAGAGGAGGATATATGAATGGGTTGGTCGGTTTTTAGGCATGGTTAAGTCTAGGTCATTTAGGCATGGTTAAGTCTAGGTCATATAGGCATGGTTGAAATTAGGTCATTTAGGCATGGTTGAATTTAGGTCGAATAGGCATGGTTGTTGGCTATGGTGAATAGATATGGGTGATTTTGGTGGAAGAGGAATTTCCAGAATGTAGGTGTCGAAGGTCTGGTCTTGTGTAGGAGGATCAATAAGTAAGAAAATAGGTGAATGGTAAGAGGAGACAAAAGAGCCACCTAATTGATAAGAACCAGTATGAGTCTATCATACCAAAGATTGGCTTATGAACATAAAACCCTAAAGGCATTGCATGATTGATTGTTTTAAGGTTGAATAAGGTCACATGATCACAAAATGTTACATTTTCGGCATGTCCCTTGAGTGAGATATGAAGAGATGGAATTTGGACTTTGAGAGGCAAGACAGCTTCTATACCATATACCAAAGAGAAATATGTGGCAAAAGTTGAGGTGTGAATACTAGTGTGGTAAGCCCATAAGGTGAAAGGAATGTGTGTATGCCAATCCTTTCTAGTATCATCAACCACTTTCATAAGAATTTTGTTTAAGGTTTTGTTGGTTGATTCAACTTGGCCATTTTTTTGAGGATAATAAGGTGAAGAAAAATTGAGTTGAATGCCGAAGGCATCACAAAGTTTCTATAGGGTTTTATTTTTGAATTGTTTTCTGTTATCAATGATGAGGCGGTGAGGAACACCAAAGAGACAAATGATATGATGATTGATGAATTCACAGATTTTCATAGCTTTTGTAGAAATAAGATGTACAACTTCCATCCATTTAGTGTAATATTTGGTAGCGGTAATAATCCATTGATGACGTTGGGAAGAATGAGGGTTGATCTCTCTGACAAGATCCAAACCCCATTGAGAGAAAGGCCAAAGGTCTCATGCAACCTGTAAGGTATGACTAGGGGTATGATGAAGATTAGTGTGTTGTTGATACTTCACACAACACTTGACATAGTCACAACAATCGTGGTTTAGGGTTGACCAGTAATAGCCCATGCAAAGGATATGCTTAAAGAACATCTAAGACATTGAAGTGACCCCCATAAATCCTTTCGTGAACTTCCTTGATGGTGTATGGAATTTCAGAACTCATAAGGCATCGTAAGAGGATAGTGTCAAAGCCGCGTTTATAGAGAAGACCACCCATGATGACATAGTGAGAGACACTTTTGAGAAAGGCTCGTTGTCTATTGCGAGTAAGATCACGGAGACAGATTGAAAGGGAAAGGTAGTCAAAGAAAATGCTTATACCAAAGGACGTGTGGGTCAGTTTTAATATTTCCTACAAGGTTGACGTTTGAATTAGATAAGAAGGTTTTTTGCAACCTTTATAGCACCAGCGTTTTTAAGGCCAAAGGGCATGACACGATAATAGAAGGTTCCCCAAGGAGTGATGAAGGTTTTTTTGTGTTGATCTTTTGGGGTGAGTAATATTTGGTTATAACCCGAGAAACCATCCGTGAGTAATAGCATCTCATGGTTGGCAGTGAGATCAACTAGTTGGTCAATACTAGGTAGAGAAAAGTTGTCTTTGGGGCAAGCTAAGTTAAGGTTATGGAAATCCATGAAAATGTGGAGTCCCCCTGTCACTTTTGTGATAGGAACAATATTAGAGATCCATTGGGGATAATCAATGGGTAGGATGAAGGAAACCAAAAGAAGGCGCTGAGTTCTTCTTTGACAAGAAGGGCAATGTGAGGATGTATTTTTCATAGCTTCTATTTCATGGGTTTGGCATCAGGAATGGTTATGATATTGTGGACCATAATGTTTGGGTCAATACTAGGAATATCGGTGTAGGACCAAGCAAAAGTGTTGCTATGATCTTAGAGGAAATAAGTAAAATCTTCCTATTCAACAACATCTAAAGATTGGCCTATTTTTAGAATGTGCGGGTTGTCCTAAGTGTGAATATTGATTTCGATGGTCGATTCATTCAACATGGTTTACGTCTCATAAGGTAATGACTAGTGAATATAAGAATCTTCTACACCAAGGTAGGTGAGAATAGACTCATTGTCCTAACATTAAATGACATTAATAAAAGGTGTATCATCATCGATCATGTTAGGATACATGAAGGGAAGAGAAGAGGGAGCCTCATCATCTTGTTGATAAGTCAGAGGTCCTAGGGAAACGGTGTTTACGAAAAAAACAAAAATTTAAGCGAATGGATTCTAGATCCATAGACTCTGTAGGTGTAGGTGGTGAACTTGGTGAACTTGGGAATTTTTATCGTCCTCCATGAGTTCGACTCGGGCCTTCTTGGGAGATGGTTTGGAAAATCCAATACCACTACAGTATTTAGGCTTAAGAGTGGTGTAAGGAATGACAGTATGGCAGCCTTGTTCATATAAATCAAATCCAAATCCCTTCCAAGCACAATGATGGAGGAAGGTGTGGGTGAAGCATGGGTTGGTGAGAGATTAAAGGTCAGAGAAAAATGGACGAGTTTAGGAAGGTGGCTCGAGCGAGTAGGTAGAAGCATCAAGTCCCCCATACGTTAAGTTGGTACGAAGGTGGGGAGGACCATAGGGAAAACCTCACCTATGCGATGATCATAGTGGGGATGTTGGTGAAGGTTACCATACTCTTAAGGAGTAAGGAATGTGTCAATATTATAAAGGTGGTACTCCCCCAAAGTGAGGCATTGAAAAACACCTTCTAAAGGATCAATAGTGGGTATGTGGGTAGTGGGAATGGATGAATCATTGGTCAATTGGGAAGAAGAAGCATTAGTTGTTTGAGAAGTAGATGGGTTGGTTGATGGGTCAGCTACAGAAGTTGTGGCAACAGTGGGAATAGAGGAGTTAGTTGTGGAAGAGGTGGCAGAACATTGGTGGATGAGGCAGTGGTTGAAGAAGAAGTGGTAGCAGTGGTAGATGCCTTAACTGGTATAAGGACATCATTAGGTCGATACAACATGTTACAGGTCTTGAATGGTGAAGGGTTAGGCTGGAATGGTATAGTTGTGTCCTTCATGTTCAAATTTTAAATAGTGGTGTAAGGTTGAAGGAACATAACCCATGGCACGGATCCAAGGTCACCAAACAACATGTTATACTAAAATTCCCCTCTAAGAAAAAATAATTCAGAAATGGTACATGGGTCGACGTGAATGTCGAGAATGATGGTGCCAAGGGTAGAAGTCATGGAATCGTTGAATGAATGCAACATAACCGGGCTATTATGCATGCGGTTGGAAGGGATACACATTTGGTTATATGCGACAGGAAGAAATGATGTTAATATTGGTACTCGTCATCGATCATAATGTGTCGAATGCATATATTATCAATGTACACAGAAATAAATAGGATGGGGTCAAGATCATCTGATTGGAGAGGTACAATCTCGTCGTTAGAGAAACTGAGAATGTCTACTTGATGAGTGGTAGTGGGTGTAGAGGAAGGGGATGAAGTGGTAAGATAGGCCACATGATGAGGAGTGATAATGGATGCAACAGGAATAGGGTCATTGGGTAGAACCTCAAAAGATCGCAACACCTCAATGAGGGACTGTCGATGACACTCGAGAGGTTTGGATAAGGTTGTATAAAGACATTTTGAGAGGAGAGTGGTGCAACTATTTAAGCATTGTACGATGGGAACCCCGTCAAAAAATAGGGTATGTGGGTCCACGGATGGTGATTTTGGTGCATGTGCAAGATGGAATATTGGGTAAAAGAGTGGCGGATGAGATGGTTGTTTTCTCCTTTCCTTTTTCCTTCTGTGCTGGAGTGGTAATTTGAACTATATTAATATGTGGTAAAGGAACAAGTGAGTCGTGATAAGTGTAACGGCAGTTAGGGAAAAAATATGGTGAGGGCATATACTGTTTTTATGTAAACAATACAACACATTGGCATTTTGGCGGAGGTTTAGCTAGCTCTCTTATGCGGACCATATTGATCTCAAATGTTAGAGGAGGATAAAAGGGTTGTGGAGGGGGAGATGAAGGTTTCTGAATAGGTACAGGACAAGGATGTGTGGTGATAGGTACAGGTGGAATAGGGTCCTCATCTAAAAGATTGTCGTCATCAAAGTTTTCTTCGAAAGGACATAGTTGGAGAAGGATTGCCTTAAGAGCCTTACATTTTTCCACATCATTCCCTGACACATGATGGTAAGTGTAAATTTTGGTATCGTCAAACCCTTTTGGTTTAGGTTTGAGTGGGTCGTAAGGTCTAAGTGGTGGAAATGTGATGACAAAGGTTTCTAAAAGGTTAGCTAGGATGTTGGCGTAAGACCCTTCCATGGATCACAATGTGAAATAAGTGCCGGTCTGGATGGAAGTGTGGGTGACTTTGGTGGGAGAGGTACCACCAGAGGTGGAATCAAAGGTTGAGTAAGTTTGACCACCTATTTGGTAGATAATACGGTTTTAGGTTTGGATTACACCTTCTTGGGTAAAGATGTAGCAGGTGAACTAGTTGTTGAAGGTGGTGTAGGTTTAACTACCTCTTTGGAGGGTAGTGGATTCTTAAGCTTTGGCTACACCTTCTTGGGTAAAGTTAAAGAAGAAGTGCATGATGTATAAAAGAAGGTAGATGGCGGAAGGGGTCATGTTAGCCAAGGAAATAATGGAGGTGTGGTGAAGGTTTTGGTAAGAGGTAATGTGGAAGGTACTTGGTTGAAGAGAAGGGAATGACATGGGTAATGATGAGGATATTGGAAGTGATGTAGGTATAAAAGGTAAAAAGGATGTAGGTGATGACAAATTCTTAAGTTTTGTAGGTAATTTGGGTGCAACAGAGGATCATGATGAGGTACGTTGTTGTGCTTTTGGTTTACCTTGGGTAGGAGGCTTCTTGACTAAGGTTGATGGGTGGGGTCTTAAGATAGATGGAAGTGGTGACGGTGACAGAGGGGTAGTGGGTGAAGCTAGTGTATGTGACCTAAGAGGTTGGGTATTCCTCTTAGGTGGGGAATATTCTTTGTGATGACTTGTGAGGACGTGGCTAAATCTAGTTTGACATGAGGATGGACTAGGCTTGATGTCAGACATGACTCCCAATGTGGCAATGGGTCTGGATGTAAAGGAATATATAGCTGCAGGAAAGGTTTTAGGCATTGGAAAACTTCCATTTAATGGTAAAGGTTTAGGTATAGGTGAGGGTGATGAAGAAGAGGTTGTTATAATTGGCATGGGCATGGTGGGTTTGGTTGTCTGAAACACCTTTGGATAGATCGTGGAAGTATCAACAGACAACATTTACATCTGAGTTGAGAAAGGTAGCCAAAGGAGTCCCCAAAGCATGGAATTGTCAACATAATCCAAGTGGTTGGCCAAACATGAAAATTGCACCGTTATAGGGGGTGATGTTGATTTGGTAGTAATCCCTGTAAATAATGTCTCGTGAAACAGGGGAATTGGTTGGCTTGGCACTCACGTGGGTAAAAGAGCCGAGAGAAAATCAACACGATACTTGAAAGCCAATGGAGAACTGTCACTAATAGGAAGGGATGCTACTAATGGATCCCCTATGGGTAGGGGAGATGACAAGTTGGATGAGGTAGGTTCATCTTTTGGTAAGGAGGAAGGTAAGCATGACTGACCTGTGGGTAGAAGAGTAAGTATTGTGGGTTGTTTGTCAGGTTGAGAGGTGAGTGAGGAAACTGCATCAGCAGATATGGCGAACTCCTTCGTGGGTGAGGGAGAATATAAGGGAGATTCCTCGTGGGTAAAGGATCAGATGAAACAATTCCCTTTGTGGATGAAGGAGCTTATGTAAGAATCTCCTTGATAAATGGATTAGGAGGAAATTGAGGAAGAACTTATATGATGTCAAAAATAACATGAGCCTCACAAATGTTACTATCATTGGTCGAGGTTTCACCAGTTTAGTTAGAAGATGGGGTGTGATTTGGGAATGACTTCTTGAAGATGTGAAGGTTATGATTAGTTGGTGTATTAGGATTATCCAAGATGAGATATCCATTATCTAACATTTCTTAGACGATATTTTTGAAAGTTATACAATTACTCGTCGTTATGACCTTTAACGAGATGATACTTACAATAATCATTTTCTTTGTACTATAGCAGACATAGGATGAGAGGGGTCAAAACCAATATGTGGTTTGATGGTGGAAGAGTGACTACTCCAAATTTTAGAAGTTTTTCTAAAACCGAAGAGTAGGGTTCTCCTATGGGAGTATATTTTCGTTGCTCCCGCTTAAACTAAAAGTCTGAACAAGAGAAAGGCTGGAAGAAGGCTTTGATTGGTTAGATGGGTGAGATGGACCAACTTTCAAAACTACTGCGTTGGCAAATCCTTTTGCTTTAGAGTAATTATTTTACGATTTGGAAGAGTAAGAGGTATCATTTGATTTAAACGTGGTGTTTTGTTACACAATTGTATCTTCTTCTCTTCAATGGCACAAATTTCAAGTTTCCAGGCCATGATGAACACCTTGTCAAATGTGTGGAAGGTTTGAAATTTGAGATTTGGTGAAATGTGTTTAGCATAAGCCCTGTTATCAACTCTATTAACTCGGTTTGAGGCAGTTGGAATGTGAGTTGGTTGATCAGGCTCCGCCAATGAGTGACAAAGTTTGTGATAGATTCGTCTTCGTATTGGCATGTCACGTACAAGTCGATCATGGTGACCTTCTTAACAATGTTGATAGAAAAGTGGTCTAGGAAATCTTGAGCTACTTGATTGAATGAGAAAATGGAGTGCCTAGGTAGAGCACTATACCAATCCAAAGCAGTCATGTCAAGGACATTGGGAATGTTTGCAAGAGAAAAGCATCATCATGAGCGATCAAATAACACCCATGTTTAAAAGACCGCAAGTGTTATTGTGGGTCTTTTTTTTTATTAAATCAATTAAATTTAGGCATTTCCCAATGCATAGGGTATGGATGAATTAGAATAGATGGGTGAATGGGCTCATTACAAATCTCTTCATATGTCAAAGAGTTACGTGAGCCAAATACATATGCTTCCAATGTCTACATCTTGTCCATCATCATCTTGATAAGATCATTGGTAGGTTATGATGACTGGGAAACTCCTACAGTATAAGGAGGTAGATGAGGAGGGTATGACGTGGGCAATATCCCCGTATGTGGTGGTGCCGAGTATGAACATTCTAAGGGTGGAATATAGGTCGGAATAGATGTAGATGGAAGGTATCTTGAATAAGTGATAGATGAAATAGGGGGTTGTTGGTGATAAGTATAGGTAGGTGGAGTGGACGTAACAACCCTTGTAGCGATCGAAGGAAGAGACTGCGGGATGGAAAGGATAATGTTTTGGAAGGGAATATGGGTTTTTAACACCATGGGTGGTTGAGATGCAATAGATATATGAGAGGCTATGGGTGCAAATAGACCTACACTCAAGGCGGTTGATAAAGGTGTGGTTGACATCGTAGGAGAGACTGACATCAAAGGCACGATAAATGTCATAGGTGTAGCAAATATCAATGATGTAGGGTCAAGATGGGACACCATAGGTGGTAAGGTGGAAGAGGGTAAGGTCGAGCTAGTAGTGGGATGCGTAAGTGGGTGCGAGGATAGGAGGGATGGACACGGGCATGTTGTATACCAACTACCCCAATGAATCGCAGTAGATGAATGAGTGAGATAAGATGCGCAGAGTCATGTGGGGTTTTGATCAAGGAGTCTTGTGAACTCCTCATCACCATTGGGTATGGAAAGAGCCTGATTGGGGTCCATGGGTGATGAGATTAAAGGGGTGATGGACTAGTTGAGAGCAGTTGGAGATTAACATGAAACACAAGAGTGTTAGCTTGTTTACGAGTCAAAACCATGTGACTGACGATAAAAATAGGTATTCTAAGCTTCACTGATGATGTAGAAACACAAAGTTAATGGGAAAAATTAGTCTAAAATAAGTGATTATATCATTGTTCTAATTGGAAAATCAAAACACAGAGACCGATGTCGGTTAGGGTAACCGATGTCGATATAAGGGTAACCATCACCGGTCACTCAAACTGATGTTGGCTACTATGAAGAATAAGAGATTCAAATATTTGGCAATGAAAGGTGAAAATGGGTTAACCTAGATCCTAAAAATGATATCAAAGACTCAAGAGTGGGATAAAAATGGTAGAACAAACCACGAAAAGAATAGGAAGGTGAAGAATACTATTCTAGCAAAAATAACCAAAAAGTATATAAACTAATGTCATTTAGTTAACGATGTCGGTAAGATGATACAACCGATTTCGGTTGTTGGATCGATATCACTTGTCGTGTAATCCGGGAAGAGAAGAAAAATGGAGTTTTGGTGATTTAGATCAAATAAAAGGGCCAACATAGACACTAAATATGACTATGAGGAGTCCTAATAAACCCAAATAAAACCGAGAATACACCAATCGTGATGTGGGGTATAAAAGGATAAGAATAAATGAAGAAACATAACTCACACCTCAAAATGCAAGCAGACAAAAAGCTAACAAACACAAAATCCTACATTGTAGATTTTATGTTGTGGCTTATGCCATTTAGGACTGATTGTAAGAATAATAGAATTTTTGGTTAATAAGGGTGTCCTATAAAAGCCAACAACTATGGTTGGTTTCAAGTAAGTTTTAGCATGGGATATCCTTCTTTGAGATGATGACTGACAGAGAAACCATTAGAGCCCACTGTCAATCCTTTGATCGTGTGATCGTTGATAGATTCTTTTGGGGAAGATGTTGTTTAAGAATTGTGTAATTTGGTTTTAGTGATTTGGTATAGAGAATGTGCAAAATGTGAGCTACGGTTCAATTTGTCAACCATCAGCTGGGCATGACTTCCAACGCATATAGGTTGCCCACAATTTTAGATTAGTTATAATGCAACAAACTCAATAATATAAGTGCATAAGTTTTAAAACCAAAATCCATAAATTATATTTGATGACAACAAATTATGAAGAGGTTAAGGGTATGACTTTCACTAAATGCAATACAAGAAAAGAAAGAAGAATTCTTTTTAATACCAAAAACAAGTGTCACTAAGATAATCAAAAGAAAAGAATATTTCTAGAGAAGAAGCTTAATGTGAACTCATTTCAAATGAAAATAGACACACAAGATTTCCCTAGGAATGAACAATGTAAAGAACCCGTGACGGGTCCCACCAAACGTGCCAAGATGTTTCACCTAATTTTTTTGATTTGATTTGGTTAAAACGGAATAGGAAATATCTTAGGAGGAATACATGTGGTATGTAGGTCGAAGGTTGAATGCATGCATTACTGACTTTTTGATCTAAGCTAATCGTGAAGAGCTTCCCTTTGGCTAGGAGGAACGACTTGTATAAGAAACACAACAAGACCACCAAATAGTATTAAATAGCAAGAGTCAGAGGACTGCCTAGTAAGGCTAGATCCAAGAAGCATGATGCTTCCTTGAATGGTTATCAATCCTCTATTTAATATAATTCAATGTGAATAAGAAATTGAAATAAATAGGTCTTATTGCAATGTAATGATTTAGGTTTCTCATACACACAATACACTAGATTTTATGCTAAATATTAAAATAACACTAAATCTAATTAGAACCGGGGTCGTTGTTCAGGCCAGATAATTCTGTCAAAGGTCCAATAAGGGTTTAGGGCTGATTGGTTGAAGTTTGGGTTGATTTTGGGTGAGTGGGAAGCTTGTTGGTCTGAGAATGTGAAATGACACAGAGACCGATATTGGTTTGTTGACTAATTCCGATATGGGGACTAAAGTGACGTCGGTCCAAGAACCGATGCTAGAAGGGCAATAGGTAGTAAATTATTAAAAATGGGTTTTTAGGCTCTTTGTGATTGCACAGAGAGTGAGGGTAGTGTGGTTTGGGTCGTAATATGGTTGAGAAGACTCGGGATACTAAGAAGGAGGTTTAGAATGGTGAAAAGGCTTGGGGTGGTTGAATAGTGGGTTGGTGGGAAGAAGGTGATGTACGGGTAATAGAAGAAATAAAATATTGAACGAAGTAAGAGATCTACAGTGGGATAAGCATGAATGATTAAAGTCACAATGACTTACTTGGTGTCTTGCAGATCTTGTGAGTGGAAGTGGTTGGTGGTTGATCGGAGAAGAGGTGTTTGAGTCCAGTGTTGTGGCAGTATAACCTGTGTGCTCCCGTGAGTATTCCAATGCTCTAGAAGGAGAACCGATGCTTTTCTTACACTATGGTTGTGTGTGTTCATCATTTGGATGTAGGAGGGCTTGAAGATTCACGCTTGAATGCAATAAGGCTCTAATAACTGAATGACCAACCTAGGTAAAAGGTTGCAAAGTTGTATATAAAGTAACCAATGGCGGTTAGGTGACCGGTGTTGGTCAAGGATAACTGACATCGGTTAAGGTGAATAAGTCTAGGTTTTCTAAAAATGGGCGATCTTTCCAGTTTGGAGTGTTTTCCAAGTTGAGTCCACTTAGGGAAGTGGATTTCTCATTAGAAAAGGTAGGAAGGTCATAGAAGAAGTCCAATTATGTTTAGGAAGAAGTCTTAGTTAGTTAGGTCAAGTGGTGACTCAGCACTAGGAGTGATGACTCAATGTTGAGAGTGATGACTTGGTCATTGTAAGTTAAATGCCCTTGGAATGGGTCCAGGGTAAGGTGTAATGATGAGGTGGAGGTGCGATGATGAAATTAACTTAATTAAATTAATTAATAATACGAGGATGAATCTAAATATGGGATGAAGGGGTCATAATTAATTAAATACATTACGTTAATTAATTAAAGGGGACTAAGGGGAGTGTGACCCAAATTTGATGTCTATAGTATGATACCCCCTTATGAATTGATCGTTAACTAGATATCCCTTTTATGGTGTCTCCTCTACTTTTAAAGGGGGCGAGGCAACATTGTTTTGCAAAAAGACATTGGTGTATTCTTATATCCTATCCAAGAATCCACCTAAACCATCGAGGCGGTCACCGCTTTGGGTGAACTGCACTAAGACTTCATCATGTTATTGTGAATGAAATGGAAATGACTTAGAATGCATACTAATTTGGGGTCACGATAGAACCCACGGATAAAGATAGTGATCACCTGTAAAGGTCATATTGTTAGAGCTTGAAAAAATTGGTTGAGAGTTCCAGCTTTGTTGGTTTATCCCCTCAATCCTTACCGTTGAACCAAATGTATGAGGATATAACACGATCTATGAATAGTTATCAACCCACCTGATAATGAGAGTGAATGTTGTGGACTCGCTTGATTGTAATATGCTTCAAGACCTAAAATAGGCTCGGAATATTCTCGACCCGACATATTTAGGAGGTGTTTAAACACTCGCGAGAATAATGGGATAGGAGAAGGATGGAGAAAGAAAATAAAAGAAATGGATTAAAAAAGGAACTAGTACTTCACATTAGGTTCACCAATTTTATACGCCCGAAAATCAACACATGATTTCGAAACACTCAAAATCTTAAGGTTGTGCCGAGACAACCAGATTGTGATAGATGGAATGGGTATGGGATGGGTCATGTAGTGTAAGTGGGATAGATGGGAAATATGGTGAAGGATCAATGATCAAAGCAATTGTAGATGCTCAACTTGCTTAGGAATTTTCTTAGAGATAATAAAATCCCATCTAACATGTGTGGGGGTGCTTCTGATGGTCAAGTATGATCATTGTTCGTAGTTGTAAATCTACGTCAATAAAACCGAACGTAACGTGACTCGGTTGGCGGATATGAGGGAACTATCCTTCTTCCTCTAAATAATCCTCTCTAAAGAGGGTAATGTAAATATGAGAGGAGATGTGCTAAAGACAAGCTAGGGGTTACAAGGTCTAACCCTATCGGCTTGGTTGGCCCAATATTCTTCTACAATATCTACTTCGTCGTTAAGGGTGTTGAGCTAACCAATAATCTCAGGTGGCACAGGAGTTTCTCTAAAAACTAATTGGTGTAATCCTTGGTCAATATCTATTTAGTGAGTGTTAATGTTTTACTGGTTTACAATTGGGTCAAATATTTTTATACGTTATTGAGGTGGACCCGTAATGGTCATGTGGAGACCAAATCAACAAGGACGGAAATAAACAAACAAACTGGTAACCAAAGGGACTGAGGACTAAATGTTGGTAGCCTAGGCCGCTAAGGAAATGGGGTTATGTTCATTCCAATTCTAAATTACTTTAAATTCCTATCTTTAAATAAATGAAACAAATGAATTTAAATTAAATAAAAGATGATTGTTTTTCCCTTTTAATCTAATTAAATTCAATTTGCCAACATTTAATTAAAGCAACGTAAAACAAAAAAAACTATCTAATTGTTTTTGTATTTTTTGACAAAGCTTTTAAATTAAAATAAATGAACAAAGCAAATTAAACTTCTAAACTATCTTTTTGTGTTTTCTGGTTTTTGACAAATTAAATAAAATAAAAGCTACAGATACAAACAAAGAAATTAATTTGAAGACTACTAAAAGTTCCAAGCAAAGCTAAACTAACAAGACTAACACCACATAGTCTAATTAACAAATGCTTATTGAATCTAAAAATAGTTACATCAATGATTAAAGCTTAATGGAATGCTTGAAAGAACTAACATGATATATCAATCTATCTTAGCTAAAGCATGCCTACTTAATATTCAATTGTTAACTAACTTAGACCTAAATAGATCTAGGAGCAATCAAATTGGGGGTTTGTTCTTTACTCCAAGGAAGGTGAGATGGTCTCTCCAACAATGACTACAAGATCATATTGGATACCCATCTACTAACCCCATTGAAGACTTGAGGTAAGGATTGAGCTTGGCTATTAATAATATTTCTTATATGATATGCAAGATCAAAGCATGGTGTAAAGTTTAAAGGTATGTGGTTAGTCCTTTTTATAGTTTTTCCTTTGAGGAAAACTTGCATCTTGGTGCATGTGGGACTAAAAGCACAAAGTATATTAAGAATTGCTAATCTTAATTAAGGCTTGTTAATCATGATTAGTGAATTAACAAGTGATTAGGATGTGAGGAGCCTTAATCAACCACTTAGGGTCAATTAGGAGGCTAAGATAAGCTTTTGAAGCCTTCTGAGATGTTGTGGAAGGAAGTGGGGTGATTTTGAATGGTTGGAAGAGGGGTTTGAGCCAATAATAGGGTATATTGACCAAAACAAGAGTAAAATAGGCTTAATTAGCTAATAATCGCTAATTGTCTATTTGGAAGAGGATTTTGACTTATGATTTGTCGTAAAGTGGCATCCTAATGCAAAAGAGGATAGTTAATCAAAAAGTGTTGTTAATTAACCAAAATGGTAAGAAACGTTGGTTAATTAGTGGAAACCACTAAATTATAACAGAAATGGTAAGAATAAGAGTGATTTGTGTGCTTTTAGCAATAAGATTGCAAAAGCGGAATTTAGGTGTCTACATTTGCCCCTGTTTGAGGTGAAGTGACTTCACTTCAAATATATTAGACAATCATAAACAAGTAAATTTTTTGAAGAAAAATTAGTAGAATGAAGGATGCCCCTCGGGTGTCGATGGGGTGATAAAAGAAGTCAATCTACAATTGAAAATATGATCAAAATGGCTAGAAGAAATAATATAGGAGAGGGTTGAACATGTTTGTTTATTGCCACAGGTGTTTTGGAAGAAAAATTAATAGTGAGAAGACATGAAAGTGGAGAATAGGAATAAATTTTTGCATCCAATCTTCAATAAGCAACTTTGTTTCATCATGTTTCCCCTATGATCTACATCATCGGCCTTTATTAAAATAAACAAAAGTGTAAAATAACATGAAAATCTATATTACTAACATTTGTTCATTGTTAAAAATACGTAACTCCATGCAACATACATAATGCAATGTAATACAAGAAATTAAACCAACTAACCTAACAGAGAAATAAGTACAATCACACATACTCAAACAAACAACATTCAAGACAGTTGCACCAATGTTTTGGTATCAAGATTTAGTTCTCAAATGTTTGTGTTGTAACGACAAGGGTTAAAAATGGTGCCCCAAGCAAGGATACATGTGAGGGGAATAACGGAGGACACAAGTAGTCCCATGGAAAGCATTCGTGCACTATGACATAGTCTTTGATAACTCATTATTGCACGGGAGTGTCGACATAACAAGCAAGTTAGCTTTGTTAATAGAGGTAGATCATGATGATCCACAAGTCGTTTGAGACAAAAACAAGCAAGAACCTAAGAAAGATGTTTTTGTAGGACAAATTTTTGATGTTTGAGGATAATGCATTTGATACAAGCTTTAGCTGTGTGCATGTCATTTACCAATTTATGATTTTTTTTTAATTTTTTGGATTTTTAATGATTTTACTAATTTTTTGGGTTTTTTGAAGCATGTAATATGTAAAAGCAATGTAACTTAAAACCATATAAACCAACAACTAAAAGTAAGCAAACTAGTACTTTGTTTTTGTGGGATGATTTTGGGATGTTTTTCTGTTGTTTTGGGTATTATCTCGAGATAATTTTCTATTGTTTTGGAGTTTTCTACGAACCATATTTAAATGTTTTTATGCTTTCCAAGATTTTTTCCAAAGCGAATGTGCAAGGAAACAGAGAAACGTGGATGCCCTCAAATTAAATGGGATGTACAAGGGTAGAATTCCATGTGTTATGTGCAAGAAGGTGACGATGCGAAGTTTCCCCCAACATGAGATGGGAATATTCAAAGTCAAATTATCCGTATTCAAAAGTAGGATAAGTCGGATCAGGAAAAAGAGGGACAGGCTCACAAGGGACTCAGAGAAAGGCAAGGACTATCTTAAGACAAAGCTATCACACTCCTAGACCTGAAATGCTTGTGTACAACAGACCCTCTAATGGCCCCGAAACCGCCACCAAAGGAATTGTCCAAAGTGCCACCATTGCATTGTTTCACTATTGGATGCACTTGTTTATTTCTCTTTTTCTTTTGTTTTTATACTTTTTTTGTTGTCATTTTCTGATATTTTAGGGACCCCACACTTAAGCATAGAAATGCTTAAGATGCATTACATTCATGGGTTCCCAAAGCTCTTGGCCATCTGAATAAGCAAGCTTATAGGCACCTAAACCGAACTTGACAACCACAACATATGGCCCTAGCCAATTAGGCTCAAATTTTCCCTTCTTTTCTCAAATTTTGTGGTGTTGAATTGATTTTATTTTAACACCAAGTCTCCTACCTCAAATTGACGAGGTATTACTCTTTTATTGTAGCTTCATCGCACTCGATCCTGATACACTTTAAGGTGATTGAGGGTGTGAATTCATTTCTCATCTAATAGCTCCAACTCTTCTAGTCAAGCTACTTTGTAGTCCTCTTATTCATTCAAGTAGTCCCTTAGCTCAATACGCAAAGAGGGGATCTCGATCTCTGGGGTAGCACGGCTTCGTGTCGAATACTAAGGAGTATGGAGTGGCACCTATAAGAGTGTGAATAGATGTTCTGAATTCCCAAAGGGCAGGGTGAATCAGAAATGACAATGCTTATGGCATGTTGTATTCACCATCTTCTCCATAATATGAATGAGGGTTTTATTGAAGCTTCGGCTTTCCCATTACCTTGAGGGTAATAAGGGGTTGAAAACTTAAGAGATATTTGAAAACGTTTGCATAACGCTTTCATAGTTTTATTTTTAAATGGCTTACCATTGTCAGTGATAATGGCAGAGGGGATATTGTATCGACAAATGATATGGTTCATTATAAATTTAGATATTTGAGGGCCTTCAACATAGGTAAGAGGAACAACCTCTACCCATTTTATAAAGTATCTAGTAGTAGTGAAAATTAACTTATGTCCATACGAGGATACAGGGTTAAGCTTTCCTATTAGATTGAGATCCCACTTTTAGAATGGTCAAGGTGTTATGATAGGATGCAAGGATTATGTTGACGCATGTATCAAATTGTCATACTTTTGACAATCCAAGCATTCCTTCACATGTTTGTAATAGTCATTTTCCATGGTGGGCCAATAGTATCCTACTCTAAGTATTTTCTTTGCCAAGACAATCCCATTAGTATGAGCCCCACAGATGCCTTTGTACACCTCTTTGATTGCTATGATGGACTCATCTGAATTTAGACAACGCAACATATTCTCATCATAGCCAAGGCAGAAGAGGGTGCCCCTAAGTAGGGTATAACGGGCTATGCGTTGGATGAGGTTTCGTTTATCGACGAAATGTTTACGGGAAAGGTTCCATCGTGAAAGTAATTAAAGATGTCACAATACCACGGGGAAAAGGGACCAATAACTTCACACACTAAACAGACTCGCGTGTCATATGCTTGGCATTCTTAAGTGTTCCATAAAAAATGGCATATTATTGTTTGCAGGTGGAATACTCAACATGGACCCCACCGTATCCATATCGCCTATTGCTCTATTTTGGGCTCTTGGTATTTGTTTGAATGTTATCTTGCTCAAATAACTCCTTCAAAGAATCGACCATTCTCTTATATGGAAGAAGTTTCTCATCTTTTACTTTATATTCATATGTCACATGTTTTATAATCAGCATGGAATCACCAATTATATTTACTCACCTGATGTCCCACTTAATAGCTAGCTTCTTCCCCATAGTAAGGGCCTCATACTCTGCTATATTATTTTTGCATGGGAATCCAAGCCGAAATGCCCGGGGATCAACTCTAACACCTGAACCATAAAAGGTAAAGGAGCCATCAAAGTATAATTACCATATAACTGATTCCTCGATGTACATTGTGGATGCATCTAGGATTTCAAGACTCAAAGGTTCAATACTTGGTAGCAGAGCTTCTGCTAGTTGATCTACTAGAACTTGTCCTTTCACTGACTTTTGATGTATATACTCAATGTCAAACTCGTTGAGTAAGATGATCCAATTAAAAATCTTTCCTAGTGAGTGTGGGTTTTGACAACAGGTATTTTAATGGATCTACCTTTGAGATAAGCTTGACCTTATTGTTGAGCAGATAGTGATGTAGTTTTGGAAAGAAAAAATAGCGGCCAAGCAAGCCTTTTTCAATTTGTGTATAGTTGAGCTTGTAAGCTATCAACGTTCTACTTAAGTAGTAAACACTTTTTCTCTCTACTCCTTATCATACCGAGTGAACATTGCCCTAATGGTAATGTACGTGGTAGAGATGTAGAGTAACAAAGGTTCACCTACCATGGGCGGCATTAAAATAGGGGGTTTAGCCAAATAGATTTTGAGAAAAGCAAATGTTTGTTGTTGCTCTGGTCCCTAATGAAAACTAACATCTTTTTTGAGAAGATGCATGAATGTATGACACTTGTCTGCAAGCTGAGAAATGAACCTTCTAATGGCTTGGATCTTTCCTTGTAAACTTTGTAATTGTTTGATATTAGTAGGAGGAGGCATTTTTGTTATAACGACAACCTTTGTCAGATCTACTTTTATTCCTCTCCTTGAAACAATAAATCCTAGTAATTTTCCATATAACATGTCAAGACACACTTCTTCAAGTTTAGTTATACATTGTAGTCCCTTAAACACTTAAAAATATGTCGTAGAATCTTTGGGTGCTCTTTCTGAGTCCTGGACTTTTCCAATATGTCATCTACGTAATCTTCCATGATGTCACTAATCATATCATGAAAAATAACCGTCATTGCCCATTGGTAGGTAACACCTGCATTCTTAAGGCCAAAGGGCATGACTTGATAATAGAATGTCCCCCATGGGGTAGTAAAATTTGTCTTGTGTTGGTCTTCCTCAACAATATTTATTTGGTTATATCCTGAGAAGCCATCCATGAGTGATAGCATCTCATAACCAGTCGTCGAATCGACAATCATGTCGATGTTGGGAAGAGGAAAGTCGTCCTTAGGACAAGCTTTATTAATATCTCGGAAATCGGTACACACTTTGATACGACATGCTTTTTCTGAACTAGGACCACATTAGAAATCCACTCTGAGTAGTCGATAGGCCTAATGAAGCCTACTTCTAATAACCTTTCTAGCTCTGCCTTAACCAATAAGGTGACACGAGGATGCATCTTCTCGGAGCTTTTGTTTTATGGGCCTAACATCCGGGTGTACAACAAGATTGTGCACCACTAATATAGAATCAATTCATGGCATTTCTATGTAAGACCAAGTGCATATATCTATGAATTCTCTCAAAAGTCCTGTAAAATTTTTTTGTTCTTGAGCTGAGAGTGAAGATCCCAACTTAACCATTCTAGCAGTTCCTCTGTGCCGATGTTAACATATATTTTCTCCTCCACTAGTAACTTAGACTCATCTTCCATGCATATAGGATCGGGAGGAAGATTGAGATCCTCTTCTACCAAAGGTGGTTCAGGGAGATCCTCATCTTTAGGTGGGTACACTATCTTGTCCATAGGTTTCTTTGTTTTTGTCCACAAGTGCCTCAAAGAGGTTTTCGCTATAGGACTTGGAATTTTTCTTTCCGTAAGGATTTTCTATAGTTGCTCACTTTTTAACTTAAGTGACCACACAAATTTGCCTCCTCTCCAAAGTATACGCATGCGTTGAGCTGAATGGAGAAGCCTTTCTTGTGGTCATTTTTGGGAACATTCTCACGGATACCGAGGAAATTACCAATACCCAATTCACGAGTGATGGGTAGATGAGTTTTAGTGTCTGAGTTATAGGGGATATGGTGGGTGTTATGGTTAGGATATCCACGTAAGAGAACAAGTTCATGGAGGCAAGGTCTTCGTAAATACTACATCGAGAATTTGTTTCGCTTTCATATTTGGATGGACTATCTTCGTTCAGAAGAGGCATCCTCATCATCTAAGGGGTGAGACTCATATAGATGGATGCCAATACCAAACTTACCCATTATACGATGAGGTATTGGAAGAGCTTCCAATGAACCTTGTTCTTTGACAGCCATAACCACATCCTTTATATCCCATAGTAAGCATTATTCGGTTAGGAATAACATACTTGGGTGACTGGTAACATAAAGCCATTTCATCATCTTTAGGACAAAAAACAATATCGTTGAGTATCCTTTCATATTCTCGTAAGCCATCCTGGAGTGAATTTGTCAAAGGGACAGCCTCCCCTTGATCTTTCAAACTTGTAACATGACCTACCATGTGCTTTGGCAAATAGTGGAATGCTTTGAACCACAAGGGCTTGCTGCAAATCATATTCTCCACAACCGCTTGGTCTAACCTTCATTTCCCATGTAGTGAAATGAGTTTTTGAGGTGGAAGCACCTTTTTCATTAGTAGACAAGGTATCTAGATCCACTCATGAAACGAGGGCTTTCGAATGAACATGAACAACAATCTCTCTCGTAGAGGACACTTGTAGATGGTAGGAAAATAGCACGACAATTCTCTCGCAATGAGCGAACAATTGAGGATTTCCTTATATAGTAAGTGTCTATCCTTCATAGTGTAACTTTAAACACTAATGATACATTGAAGGTACGGCTTGCATGGCATGAATCCATGGGCGGTTGAGTAAGATGTTATAAGGGAGCTCCAAGTCTAAGACATGGAACTTTGTATCATGGTTTATAAGACCCACTTCCAGTGAGAAAGTGATCATTCCAGCTGATTTTTGTTCTTCATTATCATACACCTTTATGGTGTGACCTTTGTCTTTAAGTCACCTTTTGTGCACCCTAGTTGTCAAACTAGCTTAAGAGTACAAATATTTAGACCCGACCATCCACAAGCACTCTCTTGACCTTCTTACGTTTGATTATTACTTCAATGTGTAAGGGCCAGTTATGGGAGTGATTTTCTGCTAAGAATTTTGTTGGGTGAACGTTATATGTTCTAAAGGAGCGATTTATGCTACCATTGCTTGTAGGTGTGTTGAGACTATATCAACGGACACTCCTGATCCCTGTAAGGTTTTGTAAAGGATATCCTTATGGATGTTAGAAATCTATAGAAGGTCTAAGATTGAAATCTTAGTTGTGGTCTTCTCTAATTGATCTAACACATCATAGTGAATCTCTTGAGGAGGGGGAGGAGGAGGTTCTCGAGATAACAAGGCAAGCCCACCGCGCTGCCATGGCACACTCCCTTGCTCTGATTTTGATCATGTTGATATATTCAACAGTGAATCAACACAACCTAATAAGGCATAAAAATGGTTTGTCTTTGATACATAGTTGGTACTCGTATTTTGAGACAACTATCCCTGATCTAATTTTTTCTTTCCTTTGTGCTTAGGGAAAGGCTCTTTGAAGATTCTCATATATTGTGTTTGGAGATTTGGTAGGGGCGGCAGAATCTATTTCTACATCGCCATTATCAATCAAGTCTTGAATGTAATGTTTTAATTTCAAACACTTGTCGGTTTTGTGACCTTTAATACGGTGAAATCCACAAAATTCATTTTCCCTAAACCATGATGGTTTAGGTGCATCATCTCCATAGGGTTGTGATTCAGGATACCGAACCATGTTGACGGCCTCTAACTGTTTTAGTATTGATGATATTGAGTCAGATAGAGGAGTGAAAGCACGACATTTATACTCCGTAGGTGGAGCTCCCTTTGCAAGCTTCAAAGGAGTGTGGTTTTGAATGACTTGTACTCGCTTAGAGTCTATTATCCCATCACCGACAACATTTTTGTTCCTATTAGGGAAAAAAATTATCTTTTCATTGGTTTTGGAATCGTTATGATTGTGTGAAAAGGGCTTTAAGGTCCTTCTGGCTAACAATGCTTTTTCGATTTGACTCCCTTTTAATCACCTCTTCGAATGTGTTACCATAGTGCATTTTCAAGTGGAATATAATGTTAGGGTGGAGGTTGGGAAAAATATACTTATCAACTATTTTTTGGGTATGGAGCAAGGGAAGCGGCTAGCTAACCCTCTCCACCATTGTAGGAAAGCAACAAAGTTCTTGTTGTTTCATTGTTTTTGCATTACACAGATCTAACATGGTGACATCACTCTCTATATTAAAATAGAAGTGACATACAAAATGTTCCACTAATTCCAGCCACATAGATATAGATCCCTTGGGGATGTGTAAAAACTATTCTAGCGCATGTCCTACTAAATTCTCATGGGAAGAGGTGAATAAGATAGTTGTCACTATATGCAACATCTTGACATGTCATATAAAAATCTTTGATATGATCTCGGGATCACCTTTTCCCTTGTATTTATCAAACTTCGAATAATCAAAATGTCATGGGAAAGGTACTTGTAACATGGCTCTATCAAACGGATAAGGGCACAATTCATCGAACTGGTATTTCTTGTTGTTATTACAGTTTTCCTTCTTCATAATGCTATAAGGGCATTCTTCATAGTGGACCACTCTTGATTGAAGAGTGGGTCTTGTGTGGGTGGTGTAGGTCTGTACAAAGGGTTAAATCTAGGTGTATTCCCACCCCTATTCTCTACAAAAAAGTCCTCATAGGGATCTTTTCGTGTCTCGAGACGGTCTAGAAATCATGATACGAATCCTCAAGTTTAGCTTTTGGTATGGCTTGTTTTAACGGTTTCAGTTGTTCCTTGTTTACGTGTGAGGCTAAACTTGCCAATTAGTGAGTGAGAGCTTATACTTGTTCTTCTAAGGTTACCTCCTAGTGGGTACTTCATTATGATTTTCACGAGGAGGTTGTTCATGATGAGCATGGTCTTCATGATCTTTGTAGTGAACTCTAACCATAGGTATACGATAGTCTCCGTCATTTTCAAAAGGTACCTCCTCATTATTCTATCATCTAGAAGTAGAGGCATGTCCTGGGTTTAAAATCTCATTAATATTACGATGAGGACGTTCCACTTCTTCTTCTCCCCAAACCATGTCGGCGATAAGAGAAGGGTCAATTATGGAAGGTAACTTAGCTCCTAGTTCTACAACACGCATAAGAACCTCATGTTTGTTGTGAAACAAGTAATTGTCAATATGGGCGGGATGAAGCTCCATATCCGCACGAGGAGAATCCTCCTCTCCACCACTATGATCAATCATGACATTATCCTCTAAAAGAGGTTTTCACCTCCAAAGAGATCGACTTCTAACTTTTGGGACCCCATTCTCATAGTAGGCATACTTGAAACAGGGGGTACAAAGTGAAAAGTTTGCACTAAGGTTTACTATAAAATAGCCATGAATCCAATAGATCATTATGAGCTCTAGAATAAATAATAAAGAATGATCTACCCTAGCAAGGTAATATATGACACAAGATTTATAGGACAAAACAATAATGTATAAAACTCAAATCCAAATCACATGGTAAGTGAACCAAGTCGGGGGGCCAAAAAGTGGACAAAAACCTAAAAACAGACGAAATGTGTACAAGTTTTAATTTTTTTGGTTTGGTAATTACTAAACCTATAACACATATGTGTTTTAAAGAAGCCAAAATGCATACGTGTTTTAGAGAAGTCAAAACGCGTACATGTTTTGTATAGTATGGACTATGTATGTGTTTTTGGGTGTCTTATACTTACAAAAATAAATGTTTAAGTATAAGAAATAATAAAAGAAATCTTATACTTTAAATTTATTTTAGTAAATATAAGAAATAATAAAATAAATCTTATACTTTAAATTTATTTTAGTAAATATAAGAAATTAGGGTCACTCTGCACCTGATGGAAGTGGTCCCATAGCTCTAACAATTATAATCTAGAAGATAGTTTTTCAAAATCTAATCTGGTCAGTACTTACTCATTTTCAGGATTTTAACAAAGGACCTAAAACTTTCATGCCATATATATTGTAATCGATCTTTGTTTTGGGAAAGCATATAGTCATTTTTTAGGTCTTTTGACCTTCTAAAGTAGATTTTGGCCCTACCACTTCTTGAATTTGTACCAATTCTTAAATTTGGTCCATAATTCACTTTAGTGACTATGAATCAACTCTATGATGCTCGCTCTACTTCTTACTAAAGATATCCTCACTTTGTACATATAGGATTACTCCCTGAATGGGATTCATGTCCTATGGCCAAAATGAGGTGATTGTAATGTGCCTCCTCCTTAAGGTGTGGTAACACTACTAGGTGTTGAATGAGTTTTTACGAATATTGCCAAGTGAATTGCATTAAGTGAACTCAGATGATTGCTCATTCTTAGAAACATGGTGTTCTATATAAAGATCATCCTCTCACCTTTCCTAGCTCTAAAAACATCATTTCATGGAATCAAATTCATGATTCTCATACATGTTTTTGCTCATATGTCTCTTATGGAGACAAACGATGCCTTAATACTTCACACATGATGGTCCTTGATACCTTGGTGACATGACTAGCTCATTTTAGCTTGTTCTGAAGGGTGTTCAATTAGTTACAAAATGGCCAAAATGCCTTTTTAGGTCTTCAAAGGAAGTAATATCTCATCAAAACTAAATGAGTTGATCGATCACCTTATATCTCATCAAAACTAAATGAGGTAGAGAACTAACCACCAAGTTCCAGATGGCCAAACCACAAGGATGGGAGGAGTGAAGGAAACTAGTAAAATGTGACAAATATTTAGATCTCAAGATTTGAACCCAATTGGCGGAACTAGCAGAAGCCACTTCCCAGCCAATCTTAGCAAGCAGCGCTTCATTCATGTCAACAATGCATCGGAGTCCCAAACCTCCCAATTTGGTCGGCTTACAAACATCATTCCAAGAGACTAAGTGAATCCTCTTCTTGTCCTCGAACTTGACCATAGGAATTTTTTTGTATTTGCTCGATAGTATTAACAACAGAAGAGGGCATTTTGAGCAGTGACATGAAATATATAGGTAGGCTTTGAAGCGTAGCTTTCACCAATTGGAGTTTTCTAGCCTGAATGAGAAGAGCTCCTTTCCATGCTGCAAGCTTCTTCTGGTATCTTTCTATGACAGGGTTCCATACAATTTTTATCTGTTTGCCCTTGAAAAGAGGAATGCCAAGATAGGAGGAAGGCAAATCCACAATGCTGCAACCAAAGATATCCGTTATTCTTCTTTGAGTTTGTGGTGGAGTATTTATGAAAGCTATGCTACTTTTGGTAAAGTTGATCAATTGTTGAGAGGCCGCTTGATAACATTCCAGAATTTCTTTTAGAGCTCTTGCTTTAACTATAGATGCAACATTTAATAGAAGAGTATCATTTGCAAACTGATTGTGTGTAGCAGCAGGGTAGCATGAAGTTATTTTGATACCTGAAATAGTAGCTGCTTGTTTGGCTGCCTCTAAAGCTATACTAAGGGAGTCAACCATTAGTAGGAAGAGGAAGGGAGACAGGGATCCCCTTGTCTTATTCCTCTGGTGTTCTTAAAGAAACTAGCCAGAATCCCATTTATGAGGATGGAGAAACAAGGAGTAGAAATACATGAGAAGATCCAGTTGCACCATTTGTTGTCGAACCCATAACATTGAATCACTGCGAGAGAAAAGTCCAGTCTGTCAAAGGATTTTTGCATGTCTAATTTAAGGATCATACCAAGAGACTTTGCATGTTGAGCATAATGAATAACTTCATGAACAATAATAATACCTCCTTGAATAAGCCGACCATTGATGAAACCATTATGTTGCTCAGAGATGAGACCGCTCATTAATGGTTTTAATCTAGTAGCCAACAATTTTGTGATAATTTTGTAGGAAGTATTGCATAAACTTATGGGCCTAAAGTTAGCAACCAATTTGGAGCCGAGAGATTTAGGTGCTAGAGCAATGAAAGTAGTGTTCCATTCTTTCGAAGAGAGTTACTATGTTGGAATTCATTCACTGCTTTGTAAAGGTCTTGCTTGATGATTTCCCAAAAAGTTTGGAAGAAGGAAACATGGAATCCATCAGGTCTAGGAGCTTTATCTCCTTTCATTGTGAACACCGCCTTGTGGATTTCCTCCATAGAGAAGGGTTTCATTAGATTCTCATTCATTTCATCAGTGACCATTTTTGGTATGTGTTGCAACATCCTGTTCATGGCATTATCATTCAACGGAGCCTCTTCCTGTAGGAGGTTAGAGTAAAAGGAGACAAGCTCATTAGAAATATCTAAATTAGTAGATAAGAGATTACCTTTAGATGACAGCAGTTCTTTGATTTTATCTCAACTCTTATGCTTGGAAGTTGTGATATGGAAGAATTTGGTGTTTCTATCTCCTACTCGAGCCACAATGCTCTTGATCTTTGTCTCCAATAGGCTTCTTCTTCTTTCAATGTATTGTGGTAGTCACTTAGAAGAGAAATTTCCTACTTATGAAGTTTGGTCCATTTTGCCTTCTTTCTCAATTTCTTCAGATATGCTTGCAATTTTCTGAGTCAGCTTCTGTTTGCATGGAGCTTGATGTTACCAAAAACCTTAACTTTCTAGAGTTTGAGTTATTTTTGATTTCCTTAAGTTTTCTGGAGAACTTGAACATATCGGTGCTCGAATATTAATATCCCACCAGCTCTTAATTAGAGGATCTAACTAATTATTTTCTAGCCAAGCCATCTCAAATCTAAAAGGTGGGTTTTTGGATTTGAGTTTAGTGTTAGCACAAAGAAGCAGAGGGCATGATCAAAAGCCACTTTAGCTAAAGCACTAAGATAGAAGTCAAGGTAGAGTAAGATCCAATCCATAGATCCCATCACCCTGTCCAGCCTACTTTGAATATGATTCCTACCAATTCTATGGTTGGACCAAGTGTAGGAAGCCCCGTGCAAGTCTATATCAAAGAGCTCTTCGTGCCGTATGAATTCAAAGCAAGAGCTTCCATGTTGGATGGGCACGCAGGGCACCACCCTATTTTTTAGAGGGGAAGAGAGTACTGTTGAGATCTCCCATGATTATAAATGGAAGATTGCCGCAGTTTCTTTTGAAATTTGAGATTTCTTGCCAAAGTTGTTCTGTTGTGACTCCAGATTTGGAGCATAAATGTTAATGGCAATCTAGTAAGCATCAGAGTCAACTTCTTGGAAGAGAATGCCTAAGAAATTTGGATGCTTCATAAGGCAGTCACCTTTTAATATTTTGGGATTCCAGAGAGTGCATAAGCCCCCGAGTTACCAGATGAATTTTGAGCCACCAGAGAGGCATTTGGCCAGAGCTTGGACATGTTATCTTCATTTTTAGTTTAGTTTCTTGAAGCATTATTATATCAGGAGAATGATTAAATCTAATATCCTTGAGGACTCTCTTCTTTTGTAAAGAGTTGAGACCTCTTATATTCCAGGAGATTATTTTCATTTTTTGGATTTGGGCTTGCTCCCCACCACCATGGGGATGGTACTTTGAGTTCCTTGTGCCACATTTAGAGTTGATTCTTGTTGTAGCTTGACGTTCCTAGGGGTTCTCCCTCGGGATTTTTTCAGTGCCGACATCATGTTTCTTACTACTACTTCTGGTAGTCTTAGGTTTGTTGCTATCATTAGAGGTAGGGGGAGAGGGGGAAATATGAGAATCAACTGGGAAAATAGGAGGAGGGAAAGGAGCAGGGGAATCAAAAGGGACAGAGGACAAGGGCGACAGGGAGGAAGAGGATAGGAGACCCACATTGGAGGGGGAAGGTGGAGAAACCAAAGGGAAGGAAGTGAAAGGGGATAACACAAGGAGAGACACCGAAGGGGGAAGGCTGGGAAGCAAGGGAGATGATAGTGGGGACAATACCGAAAGACGAAGGAAGAGGGGAGTCCCTTGGAGCATCCAAGGGAGAAACAATAGGTGAAGAAAGGATCTGCAGGGCAAGAGAATCTTCCATAGGTTCCTCAAGGTTAATTTCACCCTCTTCAAGAAGAGCAAAGGGGTTAGATGTAGCTACCGTGGGGTAGCTTCAGGAGCCCCTTTAGGAACATATTTCCCTTTCTTTTTAGGGGTGACATTAGAGTTTTTTTATTTGGATTGTGGCTTAGAGGGACAAGTAGGAGCCCTATGTCCAATGCTCTTGCATATGGAGCATGCTTGTGGAACATATTCAAATTCAATGGGTTGGGTCCAAACACCAAAGTCAGAGAGAAGATCAATCGATTTTGGGAGTGGACTACTAACATCAACATTGACACAAAAATGAGCATGAATAAATCTTGTTTTGGCTTTAGTAGCTTGATCTATGGCTATGAGAGAGCCCATGGAAAGAGCAATACCTTCAATAATTGCAGGATCCCAAAACTCTAGGGGAAGGCCTGGAAGACGCACCCAGATTGGCACATGCGTCATGGTTTCAATTAATTAAAACCAAGAGTCCATTTTCATATATAGAAGCCCCTTCTGCCAAAGAACCACAAACCACCAAGTAGAGCCCACACGAAGTCTTCTTTGAAGCTGAAAGAAAAGAGTATGAATCCATTTGGCATGGTTGCAATCTCTAGAGCACCACAAGGGGTCCATTTCATGCGTGCCCATTTTTTAATGTCTTCCAGAGGGGGTCTAGGCCCCATCAGTTTTCCCACTAGAGACAATTCTCTGGAAGTAGAAGTTTGAAATCTGCGATGTGTGAGGGGATTTGAAGAGAAAGATTCCCTTCCAGAAGGACAAGCGACATTTTTTTGAATGTGGGGCAGAGGTGGACCCTGTCACCACTTTTTTCCATGCCTCGGTAGGAGGTCGAGGTGACATCCCCCAATGTTAGCAGAGGGGGACGCTAGATTTAGACCGAGAGGGGGTTTGACATTCGAATGCAGACACTAGAAATTGTAGAAAATTAAAAAATCAGCGGGTGTGAAACTTGTATTCACAAAAAAACTTTCTTCTACGACATTAACACACATGTAAACTTTATAATAATAAACCAAAATTAAATGAACATTTAATATTTAAGTATCTAATGTATTATGAGACTTAGGACAAATTTTATTGCGTCTTTAAAAGAAATAAAGACTTGTTACAAAATCTATAAGAATCAAATATATGTAACTATATTCATAAAAGAGATAACCACATTGAGATTGTCTCCTTATCTATCCTTTCTTCATACATTACTCCCACCTAAAAGCCAAATCATATCTCAGCCCGACTTCCAACACCTCAAATCGCATCTCTAACGGACAAAAAAATTGGGGAAAAGGAAAATTAAGCAGCCGGCACTAAACGGCCCACCATCCCAACATTTGAAAACAATGTTATCAATAAACTATAATTGTTCAGAGACGCCCTTAAATTGCACAGGAAATGACGTTACTCTCACCAAAATACAAAAGGGCCCTAATTCCCATCTGGGCAAGGTGGAATAATCATGTGTATGGGACTCCCAAATCAACACCTTCTATCATAGCAGCAATAACATCAGCAGCTGCCATTGCACGCGAATTCGCGACATCAATTCTCTAGGGTTTCGTTATTCTTCTAGGGTTTCAAAAACACCACACAATTTGCCTCCGAAGCTCGGAGAAATCGGAACCTTTGTCTCTCGGATCGATCTGCAACTACACGTCAGACAATTCCTGGATTTTTGGCAATAATTTGAGCTGAATTTCGATAATAGCTACAAATTTAGAGTTATGCAGAACCCAAGCGGCGGCGTTCCTCGCGCGGACGCAATTTTGGAATGGTTACAGCAAGAAATGGGTTATCGGCCTGACTTATCTTCTAACAAACCCCTTCCTTCTCACGAAGATCTAAAAAAATATGCAGAGGAAATATGTTGCCCGTCTGGAATTTCCTTTTACAGAGAGTGAAGTCAGAGAAAACCGTGGAGAAAATTAAGAGAAATATTCTGGTACATGGAAGGCCTAGCGTCGGCAGTAGCCTGCAGGAGACGTCAAGAAATACTTTACATGTTAAGGAAGAGGAGGTTAAAAGCAAAGGCAGGAAGAAATTTGATGGTAAGAATAAAGGGAAAGTCGCCGAGGTTGGCAAGAGTAAGGAGGTTTTAGAACGGGGGCAGGCTTCCGAAGCGTACGAAATCCGAGAGAGGGATTTGAGAGAACGTGAAGCAGCTGAGAAGGAGGTGGAGAGGCTGCGCCAAATTCTTCAGAGACAAAGGAAGGAATTGAAGGGGCTGATGCTTGAAACTTCCAGGGAGGAATCTGAACGGAAGAGAATGCTTGACGACAAGTCAAATTACAGGTTTGGACTTCAATTATTTTGTCCAGGCTTTCCTGATTTTCTCTTTGCCCTTTCAAGGAAAGATTTTTTTACAAATATGATGAACTTTCCATTGCGGCACATGATATCTCAGGAGGCAAAACTGAGTCATGTGATCAAATGTAGATCTCGTGGTTTGTTTATTTCAATCTGATCTTAAATTTACATAAGAAGTTGCTATCTATTTGCAGATTTATTATGAATTTGCTGAAGGAGCTCGTCATGTCAGTGTCTGTTAAGGATGCTTTTCATCTTATGCCTGAACTTAAAGAACCCTTTTAGCTTATCTATGTATAATTACACAGATAGGTGTAATTTACAATGGTAAGCAAGCAATGCTGGTGTAGTGTAATAGTACGAGATCTCAACAAAAATGGCCAACCTTAAATTTGATACCATCATAGTGCAGATTTTCTTCTTGCTTAGAGAAGGGGATCGAATACAGTAGAGTTTGCAACCTTTCTTTTTCTCAAAAATCTTTTCTCAAGCCCAATACAGTGGTGCAGCTAGGTTGAGACCATCTATCATCGGTCAACATCTGTAGAAAATGTGATGAGTGCGCTAATTAGTGTGGTACCTCTGAACCCTTTTGTAGGCAAAACCATATGACAAATGCAAAAGAGGTACCTTGAGATTGATATCTATCGGTATTTTTGAGAAAAATATATTTAAGATATCTTTTCTAGTGTACTTCCTGTGACAGTTGGTGTACAACTGGACTTAGCATGGTAGAACACCAAATACATCAAAGTTGTGTGAAATTTGGTTCAATATTATCCTCTATAAGAGATTGCTCACCAATCAACTTGAAACTTCAAACAGACAGATTGCTCAAAATCCAACTTTAAACACACAGAGTGCATTACTCCTTGTTGCAAAGAAATATTGCAATGATTGGGTTTTCGTCAGGTAGTTGCAGCAGCAGTAGAAAGCCTCCAGGTAGTTGTAGTAGCAGTAGTGAGCCTTGGTAGTTGCAGCAATGGTAGTGAGGTAGGCTGTAGGAATGAACTGGGAGTATTAAATTTTTTTCTTTTCTATAGTATGGCTGTTTTTTTGCTTTGGGGGAGTGTTAGGGTTAAATAGGATTTTTGGGGTGTTTTTAAAAGTTTGACCGATGAGAGTCTTCATTTCCGTCCGAAAAATTGCTCTGAAATTGGATGTCTCGAAACATATCTCCAGGATCAGAGCCTGAAATGTTTTGGTACTCAGATGTTGTTTGAGTACCTGGAGTTTCCGACAACATAGTATCAAAGAAGTTGTTGAGTGGGGTTAGGTTGAGCAGGGCGAAGGGGTGTTAGTTGTGTGCCAGGTTAGGTTTGTTTGACCCTTGTGGGTTTGTAGATCCTTCCTAAAAATGGCTTGGAAATTGGACATTTCAAAAACAAGTTCCCTGAGGATCAGAAGCAAAAATGTTTTGTTTCGGTGTGAAAACAGGAGGGTACCTATAGTTTCCTGCAACATAGTATCACAAAAGGTGTTGAGTATTACCATCATGTTCAAAGATTTAATGAAATTCTTTTTCTTCATTTGTTAAATGCATTTTCAGCTTGTTTTCTTTGAATGCATTTTACATTTATTGTATAACATTTTGGCAGAAAATTTATACAACATACTGTTACTATTATGATATTATGATCATGATCCTGCATTTGCTTATGCAAAGTGTTAAGGGACAAATTTTCGAGGTTTTTGATCTTGGTTGAGTTGGGGCCAAATATAACAATGCATTGGAGTTGTTTTTGATTAAATTATATTATGTTTATCTAAGTTATATGAAAACCAGTGTTACCCGCGGATACGTCCCCCAATGTTTTCTTCTTCACGGATGTCTTGGGGATTTTGGGGATGTGGGGACTCGGAGGAAGTGCCCCCTTCATGTCCTCATCAATACATCAAAAAAGGGAGATTTCCCAACATCTAATTACCAAGTGCAGAAATCCGGATCCCTGTAGGAGGTTACAAAAATCTGAGAATCCAGAATTCTTGAAAAGTTATGAAAATCCGGTCCAGATTATATATGCAAAATTAACAAATACGATGAAAAAAATGATAACGTACTCATAATTATGCCAGATAATATATATATATATATATATATATATATATATATATATATATATCTATAATGTTAAACTATACAAAAATACTATGTTCTTTTGCCAAACTTATTTGTTATATATATTCTTTAAACTAGGGCCGTCTTGGACTGAATGTATTCATGATGTCCAAAAACCTGTTTTGAACCGGGTTCAGTGTAGATTTGGCCGGATCTGGAAACTACATTTGACTTTCTGAAGTCTCCGAGAATACACCCCTGTGCTGGAGACAAAACAGGGGAATTCCTGCTATCCCGGGATGTTAGGACACATCTTGACTTTCCTTGGACATAAACATACAAAAAACACATTTAAGGAACACTTAAGTTTAAAAAAAGTATTAACCTAATCCTAAAAGAGGTGCCTGCCAACGTCTCTCCACCCTCATTGTTTGGTTTATAATTTTATAAGTTGATACTTGTAATTTGTAGTTGAGCTGTTGATGATGGATTGTCATTGTAACTCAGCGAATCAGTGCTTTGTAATCAGTTTTAATCATTAATAACTCACGAGTAATGCAACAATATTATTCAATGTTGGATCATGGATGTGTCATGTTATTTTAATTTAATTTCAGTTCTTTCAATTTTAAGTATTGCTTTCTTTGAGCCAAATTGAATGACCATGATAACTATGTTTTCCTAGAGGAAAGCTGACTTGTTTCTATTGTGTATTAGGCATAAACAGGTGATGCTTGAAGCCTATGATAGGCGATGTGAAGACACAACTAAAATTTTTGCAGAATATCAGCGGCGTCTTCATAGTTATGCGGACCATGCAAGGGATGCACAGAGAATGAGAGTTGGAGTTGTGCAAGATGCAACACCTGACATGTTGCGTGCCTGGAATGAGCAGGAGACAGTTTATGCTACAGTCAAGGGCAGTAAGCCCACAGATGGTCTCATTCTTATAGAAACAGCACAGGAAAGGAACATTAGGAAAGCGTGCGAATCTCTTGCAGCTCATCTCATTGAAAGAATACGGAACACATTTCCAGCTTATGACGGGCTAGGTGTTCAAGGACATACACTGTTAGAAGCTTCAAAGTTGGGTATTGATTTGGATGGAGAAATACCTGTTGATGTGAAGGACATTGCTTTAAATTCCCTGAGGAGTTCTCCACAATTACTTCGTGCAATTACTTCATACACAGCTCGAATTGTCAATCTAATAAACCGAGAGACAGAGAAAATTGATGTCAGAGCAGATGCGGAGCGTTTAAGGTCTTATTCATTGCCTTATCTTGCACATTAGCTTTATTAATTATATTTCTGATTTTCACAAATGGGACTGCCTTCATTTTCCTTATAAATTACATGATCAAGATAAATGTAACTATAGGTTACGCTAATGTTTTCTGTTGATAAAATTAGATGCTCCCTTACCAATCACTTTGATAAAATCCTCTGAGTTTCTGTAGTTACTGGCTCTGTTTGTAATTGTTGCCTGGACCATCTGAAGTTTCATCAGCTTCACACTATTGATGTGAAAGCCCCAGCATGTTCTAAATTTTGATTGAAAGTGATTGGGAAGATTCCCCAATTGCTTTCAGCTTGTAACTTTGATAGTCTTCTCGATTCAAACATGACAAGGGACTATGGAATAACACTTCTGTATACTATCCTTTGTTTCTCTATTGTCTTTTTGTTGGCTATGTGTACTCTTTAAAAGTAGAAGATTTCTCTTTGCTTAAAATGCTTGTAATAAGGGATGCTATTGAGTATCTATATTCTATATGTGACTGCTATTTTTAATGTTCCAGTTTCTTAATTGCTGATTCAACTCAGACTGTGTGGCTAAAGATATAAATGGCAACTTGCTTCCTATCCTTAGGAGATGAATTTGAGCCTTTATAAACTGACAACCTGTCTTGATTTATTTAATTGTTTTTAAATTGGTGAAGACTGTCTTTCCTTTTGTACCTGGTTAGGGATTGATAACTACAATCTTTTCACTTATGCTACTGGCTTTCACTGTATTATGTGGTGCTCATGCTATGTATATAGTTTGTTATGGCATCAATCATCGTACTTTAGGTTCATTGCTACTGTATCGGAAGAGAAAAAGCATGTCTAGTAGGCCCTGCTGCTGACTAACTCAGCTTCTATTCCCTCTCCTGTTGGTTGAGAGTCTCTCCTTGTCCTTATCCAGGGGTTGCTCTCTTGTGTGTTCGAGGTCCTTCACATGTTGGCCAAGGTTTTTGGACCCCCAAGCTCCTCCTTTAGCAGCATGCCGACTATATATAACCACCCTCTTGTTATTGGTCAAGTGTGTTGAGCATTGTGTCTAGTGTTGTCATTGATGTCAAGTGGCACATTGATGTCAAAGGGTGTCTAGGTGATTTAGGTGTCTCCATGAAGTGTCATCCATGAGTTTTGATGAAGGTTGATTGGTAGTGTCTGGTTTTGTGATCTTCACATGGTGTGTAGGCATGTTCTTGATGCTCTGTTAAGCTAGTATGTTCTCCAGAGGTTGTATGAGGTTCTCATGAGGTCTTAAATGTTGCATGAGATATGTTAGAGATGCTAATGAGTCTATAAGTTGAATACAAGGTCAGTCTTGATGAGTCATGTGGTGAAGTAGGCCATTCTAGGCCTAATCCTAGACCTAGCATAAGCAAATGGTGGAGTAACATGTAGTATGAGGTAGAACAAGTGAGTATGAAGCATGTGGAATGTGCTTAGAGGCTGCATAGCAAGTGTGGAAGGCATCTTGGGTCAATATTAAGAGGTTTAGTGCATGTTCAAGATCCATTGAAGCAAGTTTCTTGAGAACAAGGCAAGAAAACAAAGGTAAGTCTTGGTGGTTGGAGAGTTTCAGGTACAATTGAGTATGGATGAGAGTTGGCAAGCATGGAAGAGGTCGCTCGAGTGCTTTGGGTCAAATTTCAGGTCAAGGTTGTGAAGGAGTTGCAAGAAAAGTGATTTTTGGCAAAACCGAGCTCTTGAGAAGGAAAAACCAGCTCGATAGGTGAATTTCTTTTACTCACCCATGCTTGCGGGTTCTACACTGGAGTTTGAGGCTTTGGGGATGTTTTTTCATTGAGCTAAGAGTGCGTGTTTTGCAAAAAGAATGAGTTGATTTGATTGTCCCATATTTATGAACAATCATTAACAAGCTAAGGAGGTCTAAAACCCTCCTAAAACCCTAGTAGCAGAGCGATGGAGGAAAAATGAGTTGTATGGTCTCCAAATGGATTGGGCAAGCAAATGTGATGCACCGGGGTTGTAGAGAATTTGTCTAAGCTCATTTTGGTGGTGGTTTCATGTTTCAGGTGTTTCAACAAGTTGGAGAAAAACCCTTGTTTTGTGGAGATTTGCAGTTTCAGGGGTTGAGATGGAGGTTTCATGATGAGAAGCGAATTGTTCCAGATACCTTGGAAGGTGTGCTAGATAGCCTTGGAAAGTTTTTAGGCAGGTACAATAGACAAATTTGAAGATACATGTCTCACCAGTGCCCTACCGCTTTTGGCCTTAAGGGCTAAAACCTAGTCATGGAGGTTTGAGATGAGTTTGATAGTTTTTGTAGTAGCATTTGATGATCATGAGTAGTGTGTTGGGGCCTAATTTGAAGTGTTGAAGCTCTTTGCTTGATCAAATGAGGTGGTTTCATGTTGAAACCCTAGTGGCCTAATCAACCCTATTAGGTCTCTCAAGAAGCCTTGTGGTTCAGATGTGTAAGTGTGATTTTCTCCATGTGACATATGCATGTGATGGATTGAACAAGTGTGTCAGGTCTCCCTTGAAGTGTTCCAAGTGGTTTTAGTGCTTGGAAGTTGCATTTGAGGTGTTTGAGAATGTTGAGCTCAAGACTGGTTCTTGAGTCCTAGAAGCCTGATTAAGCAGTTTTAGAGATTGGCTTGTTTGAGTGCCTTGTGCCCTGATTTGATGGATGAAGTGAGTTGTTACAGATAGTAGACATCATGATATTTCCATTGATGTGTGGTTTGTGCCTTGGTGAGGTGATTTGGTATGTGAACCATCTCAGTTTTGATGACCTATTTCTGGGCATGATCAACATGCTTGAGCGAGTTAGAAGAGATGAAGGTTTTGGTGTATGTTGTCTTGTTTGGTGGTGTCTCATGGACCTGGAGAGTGAGTTGGAGTCATGATGCATCCATTCATGTGGCCAAGTCATCTTGACAGGTGGTTTTGCTATGTGAAGTTGTTCACTCTTATAGACTAGTTTTTGGTGCTTGAAGACCTAGTTGGGATAGTTTGCTTCTTGGTGTGCTTGATGACGATGGTAGCTAATGCAAAGGTTCTTGGTCTTGTTGCAGGTTGTGATAGGATGTCCCGACATGTATGGAGTTGGTGCTTTGACAAAGTTGGAGTGTGCCCTTGAAGTTCATGATTCATTTATTGGAGATGAATGCCTTGTTTCAGGCCTATTTGAGATGTCTTGAGCTAGTTCTTGATGGAGTGATCCTTGCTGACCTACTTGGGTCTCTTGGAGTGTTTTATATGATGTTGTAGGTGTGTTTTCAAGTTAAATAGACTGTACTATATGGTCTTGGCTGACCTAAGGGGTGTTATAAGCTAGAGTCATGTATATAAGGCTAGTGTATTTGCTCATTTGAGTGTGTTGAGATGATGGGGATGTGAGCAAGCTAGAGAAGGAAGAAGAAGAGTATAGAGGGGTCAAGGACAAAGCTAAGAAGAGGAATGAAGGGATGAGAAAGATAGAGAAGAAGATGTGCAAGGTCATTAGACCTAATCAACAAAAGGAGTAGATTTGAGCGAGTAAGGAGAGAGAGAAGTTTGAGAGGGTTTGATGTGTAGGATTGGTGTCCTACTAAACTAGGGGTTGGCACCTCACTAAACAAATTGTGTGATGTGTATATTTACACAAGTCCTTTGTTATGAGTGATATTAATAGAGGATTCAATGGGTTTTCTTCCCCTTGAGGGTTTACCACTTTATGTCTGGCGTTCATGTGTTCTCTCTCTTGTTTCATGTTCTTGTGAATGGATGTTGTACACTTAATAAGCTCATATTGAATGTGTATGGTTTATGGTTAATAAGTCTCTGTGCTTCTAACAAAGTGCCTACAGACTTTAACCTCCTTACATCAATTGAGTGGCTAACCTATAGGTACTGACATTTTTGCTTGCAAAATCTGGGGCATAAATGCCCTAAAGGCCCTTGTTATCCTCTATCGGTTGAGTGGTTCATTATCAATCACTTGAGACCCTCTGATTGCCATTTTGAGTATTTCTCCCCTTGTAGCAGGATGTGGATCAAAATGTAATTTTTTGTTTAGTGGTCTTCAAGCTGCTGCTCAATCTACTGGTTAAGAAATTCCTTCGTCAGGGGAGTTGCTCTCCCATGTATTCAAGATCCTTCCAATCCTTGACCTCCTTCTTCAGCCAAGGTCCTTTGGACCCCCAACCTCCTTATTCGGCAAAGTGTTGGTCGAGTACCTAAAGGCCCTTAACCTCCTTACATTGGTTGGGTACCTAACGTAAAGGTACTAACATTTTTACTTGCAAAAATTGGTGCATAAATGCCCTAAAGGTCGTTGACCTTCTCCATCAGTTGGGTGGCTCATTATCTAATGATCAAGACCTTCTGATTGCCATTTTAAGTAGTGTTCTCCAAGCTTCTGTTCAATCTACTGGTTAAGAAATTCCTATGGCTATATATGTGTTATCTATAGCTCCATGTGCCATTCGTTGGAATATGGGGGTACCTACGGGGTTCGATCTGGGGCTTAACGTTTTATTGGGGCAGTGTGTTACTGCTGTGCCTCATCCTGAACTCTTGATTTCTTTAATAAACAGAACAAAATTTAATGGTTTTTGAGAGTACTTTCTTAAATCATAAATGCTTTCTTGGATTTTTTTCTTTTCCTGTTGTATAAATCAAAGAATTGTTTACACTTTACAGCCATGGAAATTTATACCAAGAAGACCTTTTGGCCAAGTCCACTTCCCTATTGGGTTCACTTCAACACTCAGAAACACAGCACATAATTTCAAGATCAAAGGAGCAGGCAGTCCGAAAAAGAAAACTGGCCTGTTAAGTTATGATTTATGAAAACACAATAAAAATCTGCTCAAGGAATATCTATTGTGCTGGTAGAACAGATGCTGGGGGCAGGTTGATTATGAGATCCTTCAACAATCACTGCAGTCTGCAACACTAGCTGAGGTAGACACAGTTTGGCCAGGTCAAAGTTACAAATGTAAGTCCCATTTGAGAGTGGCATGCAGGGACTTATGTAGGTGAACATGAAGAAGCTAGTGGCCTAGTCTAAACCATTGACCACAAGCAAAAACAGCTTATAATTATAAATTTCCCTATAATAAAGTAAAGGAAGTTAAAGTTTGTTTTCATTGTGGCTCCTGTTATTTTTTACTTGTGCATCACTAATGAGCTCTATTTGCAAACTTTATTGTTTTCAAGATTTTACCCTGCAAATAAGTTGTCAGATCTTAGGATTTTCTCTGCAAATACATTCTCAGCCCTTTTATTTACTTATTGTTGTTTTACTATGGTGCTTTGGAGCAGCATTTCATGCTATCACTGGTGAATCTGATGATTATAATTGTGAGCACTTCAAGCTGCTGGACTATGAAATCTCCAGAAAAGAAAATTATTGTTTATAAGCTATCCTTTGATTTTGGAGCATAGTGAGCTGTGGGTTTTTTTACATGCTGTTCTTTGTTTTTGCTTTTTACCATCCTTGGTTTTCTATATATGGTAAATTATGAAGTGTTTATTCTCTTCAATAAGGCATCGACATATGTAGCAATTATTGAGATCCAAATTTATGATGTTGGACAGATCTTCGTTGAGATTTCAATTTTGTTTTTGAACAACGAGCATAAAAATATTGGTATATGCAGAGTTGGACATTTATAATCAGAATGACAGATCAAGCAACTGTTTTCACATTTGATTTAGTCAGACATGAGCAAGATTATCTTTCAGAGAGAGATTCCTTCAGATAGAGTGCATAATTATTGAATGCGAGAATGGCAAACATTCAATCTGAGGGGATTCTATAGTGCATCTCAAGAGCAGGGAAATAATTAGGAAGCTACTTAAAGAAAAATATAAAAATGGCAACACGAATAGTACACATTTGAGGATGTAGAATTTAAGATTTCAGATTCGGAAAGTGTAGTAAATATGTTATGCAGGGATCTATTTTGACAGCAAGATAAAAAAGAAAAGAACATAATTTACATAGGCCTGACATGAAAGCAGGGGCAACAGTGGGACCAGTAATCATGTTTGTACTATATGGTTGAAGGCCGACATTTAGATTAGCATCTGTAATAAATGATTACTGGGAGCAAATGTTTTAGTTTTTTTTTTTTTTTTTAAATAGAAAGAAAATCATCCCATTGTTTGTATACAGAATACAGAACACATCTGACGCTTTTCTGATGTATACATTAAGGCATCATGCATTTTATGGAGTGGCAGCTGACTGGTCTTAATGGAATTATTTTGGGACTAAAGACTGCAATCTTGCACATATTTCCTTATTAGACTAGGATATAGGTTCGAGTTTAATATTCATTTCACTTCTTTGAGATTACATTCCTATGAGATGCCATATGTATGTAACCCATTCTCTCACACTTGGATTATTTAATAATTTCATTGTGCTTTCTCCTGGTTAGCATTAATCATATGCTAAAATAAATTAACCATTTGCAATATGGCCCACCATGTCTAAATTTGCGTAGCATGTCCGGGGATATTTTTGTCTACTTATTTTAAGGTACACATTGTTACATTTTTAATGGATTGTGATATTAAAGTCCAAACATTTACATACCGAGCTGTTGCCTTGCATTTCATATGTTTTTTTACAGGGATTAATCATTTCATGGATATGCTGCTTGCAAGGTGGGATTGACTATGGTGTGCCTCTATTCTTTACTTTTAATCGACTATGCTGTGTTGATTTTGTTTTATGCGATTTCCTTGTACAGATACAAATATGAGAATAATAGGGTAATGGATGCTGCATCTCCTGATGGGAGCTCATATTCTCAAAGTAGAAGCAATGGAACATATAATCAGCTTCGTGAGAGACAGGTTTTATTTTTGGGTGGAGATTCTCCATTGTAACATGCACAGTATTTCTCTTTTAGCAATTGCTTATTATTTCTATTTATAAGTTCCTTTAGTTCTTGTATTTCATTTAACTTAATCTGCAGTAAGTTTTGTAGTTTTCCTGGCAACTTTAAAATTCTAATGGAGGGCTGCATGCGTAGACTCCTTTTCTTCTTCTCATGTATGCTTAATATATTATCTATTTGTGCATAGCCTGATCCATGGTTCATGCTCTATTTATTACTTGTAATTTTCTTGTTTTTCTATCTCTATATATAATCTTTGGGTTTTGCTGACATGCACTACCTAACTCAAAATATCACTTAATAGTGTCAAACTGTCAATGTTTGGCGATTAATTGGCTGGGGACCCACAACAATTACTTACACAAAAGATAAAAACACAAAAAGGCAAGGAAAAATATGCAAATGATAAAACCATTTAAATTCCTAAAATTTAAGAAGGAAAACAGAAACAAGTATAGAAACTTCTTTTGTTCATCAATTAGAGCTTCCATGGTTGATATTTTTAATTGGATATTGGTATTTTTGTGGGATTTTTATAGTCATATCTTTTGCGAGAACAAGTTACTTTATTCTTTAAGATCAGTAAATTCTATAAGTAGGATAACAATATGCGACATCAAAGAGAAGAGAGAAGATAATACAAGAGGATCAAGATGATCTACATGAAGCACAATGTCACCATTACCATAGCTCTAATGTTCACCATAGCTAATGATCAAGATGATCTAAATTAGCCACAACCCTCACCTATTTATACACATGAAGTCACCTTTCCCTCAACGGTTATTGCACACGGTGTCCTCTTGTTGTTTACAAAGGTAGGTTACAATGAATCTACTATACCCTAGGTAGTCCCAAATGGAGTCGTATTCCAAGGTACCCCAAACTTGTAGTAATGTGAAAAATAATCCCAAAGAAAACAACCCATGTCTCATGAAGAAATAACCCTAACCTCAAGCATCCCAAGGTACACCCACAAGGTACACCCACAAGTGACAAGGCGGGTTTACATCATGCACGCAAATATGCTAAGTCACTAGGTTCGCCGAATTTTTAACCAAAAATTCGAAATTCGTCGAACTTGTAAGATGCCCTAAAAGTTCGTGGAAATTCGTGGAGTTCGTACTCTGTTAAACACAAAATATTTTTGCTTTTGCTGGGTGAAATACATCATATTTTGAGTGATTTTATTTCGTGGAGTTCGTGCCATAAATGCAATAGCAAAGAAGGAAATACAAAAAAACAAGTGTATTCGCTTACTACGTATTCGTATACACGGTGTTTGCGATTACAGTATTCGTGCTACATGTTGTTCGCGCTACAAAGGGACGAGAGAATAGTCGTGAAAGGTAACTTAGGTTTTGTTTTTAGGTGTATGAAATATTAACTAGTATTTATTTTTTTAATTTAAATGTTTATATGTTAATAAGGTGTTAGTTAACATAATATATTGTTAACTTAATATATTAATAATGTTATTAACATGATATATTATGTTAATAATGTATAATGCTACTAATAAATTAATAATATGTTATTAACATATTATATTAGGTTTATTCGAGATAAAATATTGTTCATAATATATTATGTTAATAATGTATTAATAATATATTATATATAACATATTTTAATAATATGTATAATGTTAATAATATGCTATATGAATAATACATTAATGTATAAAGTATTATAATATATTGTTTTTTTGGATTGAGGGTAAATTGAGGGTGTTTGAAAGGACCCACATCCTTGTACACTTGAGGATTTTTGAGAGGATCCACAACCTGGTTACAATGAAGGGGACCACTATTAGGAACCCAATTGAAGCAACCATGAAACCATAGTGAAGATGCAGCGACCATCGACAACGACCGCAATGAGTGGGACAACTATTAGAACAACCACCAGCGTCGGCAGCGAGAGGAGCACCACCGGGGTCGGCGTGAAGAAGCGGCAACCACGTGTCAACAGCGAGAGAGTAGCCACGATAAAGAACGAGAGGAGCAACAACAGTGAGCAGAGCAGCCACCAAAGGTCAAGAACGAGAGGAGGAGGAGCCACCAAAGGCCGACAACGAGAGCAACCACTAGCGTCAGCAACGAGGAGTAACCACCAGTGTCAGCACGAGCAGAGATGTTGCCTCTAGCGGCGAAACCACCTCCGAGGAGGATCGTGCCTCGGGGGATTTGAACATGGGTGGGCAAGCACACAACCATGTGACTTGACCGCACCACTCCCACCCCATCGACAATATTATAATATATTGTTAATAATATATTATTAATATAACGTTAATAAGTAATAACTAAACATTAATATTTAGTTATTGCATATAATTACTTTTCTTTATTTTCTTTGAAACGTTTTAATCCTTTTAAAATTTGTTATATAAACTATATTTAAATTGGTTTTAAATTCTTATTTAAATTTTTATAATTTAATTTGTTTATTATATTTATTTTTAAAATCTAATATGAAGTAGTTTATATATATATATATATATATTCAATGATGTTTTAAATGTTTTTATAATATTTTTTATTTTTTATTTTTATTCGTTATTTAATTTTAATGTTTTTATGTTTTTCTATGAATCAAACTTAATGGCGAATTTTTTTCGAACTTTATCCATTGGGCGAACTTGAACCGAATTTTATCCTTGTCGAACTTAAACTCGAACTCGAACTTGGTGACTTAGCAAACATGTACTAACATTCCTCCTATAACTAGACTTGGGGGAACAAAGAAGATCGCATCCTACAAAGAACTGACCTAAATAATAAGGGGTTCACTCGAGAGCCAAAAGATTGTACCCAAAGCTAGTCGGACCAATGAGAATTTGAACTTAATCAAAGAGCGTTGTAGGCTTCAAGAAATAACTCCATGTTAGGATAACAATGCCCTAAGAAGTACTCCATGATCACATAGTCCATGCTAAAAGAACTAATATAAAATGATGATCATCAAGCTCCGACCTCTTAGAAGAAAGGATCAAGGGGTAAGATGGAACATGGTACATATAAGCAAGCTTCGTCTTTCAAGAGCAAAACCCAAAATGCACAAATGGCTAAGTACACATCAACAAGTTCTATCCACCCAAGTGCAAAATAATCCCATGGAACACCATAATCCATGTCTCTTGAAGAAAGAACCCTAACCTCACAAGCATCTCAAGGTACACCCGCAAGTGGTGACTCAAGGGGCATGACAAGGTGGGTTTACATCATGCACGCAAATACATTCCAACATACCGTTTAAAACTAGATTTTGGGGGAACAAAGAAGGTTGCATCCTATAAAGAATTGAGCTAAATAATAAGGGGTTCAGCCAAGAGCCAAAGCTAGTTGGACCAATGGGAAGTCAAACTTAATCATAGAGTTGTAGACACCCGAAAATATCACATTACACATTCTAAACCTCTGAAATCATTCTCGTAATTACTTCACGGTACATTTTTGACCACTTTTGATATATTCCGCTATTTTGTGACATATAATGGTATTTTCTAGCATCATCCCTCAATTTTCCTAATCATTCATATTGCTCACACATGGTCTCAAATTATTAAATATTCGTACTATGGACCTTATTACATTCATATCCCATTCTTAGGATTAATTAATTAATCCTATCACTCTTATTATTCATCCCCTATCCCATTAGCTAATTTAATATCAAAATAATTAAATAAATCCTACAATATCCATTTCCACCTCACCCCTTATCCACTTTCACTTCACTAATTAACATCTCAAGTTAACTAGAGCAAAAGAAATCAATTAAAGATTAAACATTAAATATATGCAAGAGGACAAATGTTTGCTTGGTACATAGATTTTGGTGCATCTTGCCATTTTACCAATAGGAAAGATTGGTGTATTAATTATGTTGCTAATGTATCTTCTATTGACTCTATGGTTTTTGGTGGTGGGGAGGAATTCAGAGAAGGAAAAGGAAATGTGCAGATAACCATATCAGGTAAAAAGCTGGTCTTCCTTAATGCAGAAACATAATGCAGATAACCATATCATGTTCCAAGAATGCAGAAACATTTACTTTCTGTAAGTGAGATTATGAAGCACAACCCCCACTTACATGTGATTTTCAGCAATCACAAATGCTATATTATTGATAAGGTTAGCAAGAAGATAGTAACTTGTGGTATTAAAGACCATGGGGCTTTCCAAGTTGGTTGATGTAGGGGAGGCAAAGAGCACGTGTCGATGGCCAACAATGGTCAAGATTGCAGTTAATTTTGGCTCAAAAGGTATTTGCACTTCATCTTGAGATATCTTTCTTATTGGACTAGAGTAAATTTTGTGGATGACCTTCTAGAGATTCATAATCAGAGTGGAGTGCCTGATTTGGGAAGCAACACAATGTGCTAACATTTGTATGCCTATGAAGACATCATCAATCTTCAATGCTAGGTATTTTTTGCTATTTGTAAACAATTTTTCAAGGAAAATGTGGCTGTTTTTACCAAATTTAAAACTGGATGTGTTTGATGAGTTCAGAAAGTTTGAAAAACAATTGGGGAAGAGCATTAAAATTCTTAAGAGTAGATAATGGGGAATTTTTCTTTGAGGGTTTTCTTGTTTTTGTACTCAAGAAAGCATCTGGAGGCAATAATACTACACTCCACAATGAAATGGAATGGTAGAGGTGGAATCACACCATGGTGGAGGTAGCGAAGTGTATGCTAGAGAACATGTTTGTTCCTAATTAATGTTGGGCAGAAGTAATACCCCACATCAATGTATCTAATTAACTGATTTCCAACAAGAGCACTACACAAGAAAACTCTAGAAGAAGCATGTTTTGGATGAAAACTCAAAGTCAGTCATCTCAAAGTCTCTGGTTTAATGAAAAACAAACCAAACTTGATGTAAAATGCAAGAAAATGATGCTCATAGGCTTCAACGGAAATCGTAAAGCATATTGTTTGGTTTGTGATTTAATAAAGCATGTTCTACTCGTGATCTCGTAGTTGATGAATGTGTAGAGCTTTTCTAACCAGTGACAAAACAAAAGTTGAATCTGAAAATTTCTGGAAGTGAAGATAAATTGGCTGGAAAATAGGTATGAAATGAAGATAATTTGGCTGGAAAGTAGTGTCAGAAATATTTTATTAATACTCACATACGAGTTAATATTTGTATGGATTATAATATTTTGTGGGTAGTTAAATATATTCACATGTGTGAGTGAGGGGTTAGTGGTGTTACAGAACCTCACATATAATAGGTGTTGTTGAGTGGTTACGCTTACCTCCTTGATTAAAGGAGTGTGTAAAGCCTATATATATATTTGTATGTGTATATATACGTGTGTGTAAACATTTACATTGAATATGATTAAGCAAAGGAAATTATTTGAGTGCGAAACTATGTACGGAAATTGTCATTTGGTATCGGAGCAGGCAATATAGGAAGAGTTGAGATTTGAAAATCTGATGGAAAGTAAATTAATTGTCTGATTGATTGGGGGGTCAGCTTCATTGCTTTTATTATTGCCCCAGTTCATGAGACTCAAAATAGCTTAGTGGTGCATTTGTGTCCATTAGAGAGGCGCTTTGAAGGAAATATGGGTAGCGAAGTGTCCAACTTAGAAGAAGGAGTGCCATTCAAAAGCCATTCGTTGTCATTGTATCTAGCTGTGCATCATGTTAGAGGTCCAATGGCATTGACCTTTAGCGCCAAAACATTGAAAAAAATTGCAATCTCACCTCTAGTTGATCAGTCAAGCACATATCAATTACCATCGCCATATGCAATGGTTATTTACCTTCAAATCTGTCATGCATTGACAGCCTCATGGGATTGATATAATTTAATGTTGTACATGTCCTATCATCACTGATTGTGCAAAGTAATCTTCTGCCCACCGCTCAGTCAACGGCTCTACCTTTTATCACTAGTAGTATTTCCATACCCGTTCAATTATCTATATCAGGTGAATGGTGTCTATTTGTGGATCGATTCTGGCATCTATTTGTATATCAATTCTACTTTTCTGATAGTGTCATTGCAGTTGTTTGCCAATCACCAAATCTTCTCTGATCAACTATTGGATTCATCAAGTATACATTCAGCATTATAGTCAAGTCCCGTGCAATCACTATTATGCTGATTAGACTTTGCAAAGTAATTTAATATTAACTCGGAAGTTCGTCTGGCATGTTGTATCTTTAACTTACATTGTCATTATTTTCTTTTGAGTCCATGTAGGTCCAATAGCTTAAAGCTATAGACATTGGATAGTAGATTGTTTTAGTGTTTGGTTAAAGTTTATCAAAAAATAAAGAGGTCTTCTTGTATTTGATAAGCTTTCTATGTATTTGTCAATAGATTTGTAATAACAGTCCAATTACAAATCTATCGTCATCTATTCGTGTTATAAGGGTTTGTACTCGCGAGTAGGAGTCAATTAAACTTTTGAAGTCTTTCGTATGTCAAGTTTAAGAGTCCTCATCAAGTCGTCAAAAGTTGTAATTATCCAGTTAAAATTGTTAAGACAATTTAAAAAAAATATAAATAAAATCGCCTCAAAAATGCATTTTTGGTGGAATCCGACGTCCGATGAGTGTGTCAAGCTCAGTGGGGTGATTACTCTCCTAGAAACTACTTGTAGATGAACCTCATAATCACACTCAGCTAAGTAAGCAGTGCCAAACAGAAAGATGGAGGCAACAAAAGGAGGGCGATTAGTGTCCTTGAGTTCATCACTCATTTTCTGCACAACGTATTAGTGACATCTTTCATTTTCAGTTTATTGTGGGTGTATGTGTATGGTTTGCTTAAAGTAAAACAACTGCAAACAAATGAATTAGAGAGCAAGGGTCTATTGTGTATTTTTTGTTGTGTGCTTCTACAGTGATTGGCCGGTGAGAAGCTCAACACTCAGTAGAAGCGAAAGCAAGAACTGTTGAGTTCTCGTATGTAGGTGATCATTGGAAGTATGTGGTTGGCCAGTGAAAAGCTCAACATTCACTGGAAGTGAAAGTGCAAGCAGTTGTGCTTGTGTAATCAGGTGATTGGATGCAACAAATATCCTGAGTAGTAGAGTGCAGACCTAAAAGCATGTATGGACATGCATTTTTGTTTCAGTTCTTGTGGTGTGGTTATTCCCCATATTCACACTACGGGGATGGTTAGGAATATTCTATTAGTACTCCCATAGGAGTTAATATTTGTATGGATTATTATATTATGTGGGTAGTTAAATAAATTCTCATGTGTAAGTGAGTTGTTAGTGGTGTTACAACTCCTCACGTATAATAGATGCCTATGCGGGATTTTAGGGATTTGATGTTGATTAGTGGTTATGCTCGACTCCTTGATTACAAGAGTGTGTGAAGCCTATGTATATATGCAAACATTTACATTGAATATGATTAAGCAAAGGAGATTATTTTGTTTGTGAAACTATGTACCAAAATCATCAAATAGGTACGATGCATATGAAACATCAACTTGAAGATGGGGACAGTTTTGAGGTTGATTCTCATGTAATTCCCAACCAAGAAGCAACTTTAGATAACCCAAATCAGCAAGAAAATAGTGCTGATTTCGAAAAGGCCAACTTGGTGGTTCAACACTATTGGTGATGTTTGGTTAGAAGAGGTTCTTGATAAGAGGGCGGGAGTAGGACCAAAAGAGGAAAGACATTTGATACAATGAATTATGCTTTGATGGCTAACCTTAAATGCTCATTTGAGCCCGAGGTATATGAAGAAGCCACAGGTAGACTGGAATGGGAAAAGGCTATGCAAGCCGAATATGAAACTTTGATGAAGAACTGAAAATAGGTCCTAGAAGAACTACCTTATGAGGAGAAACCCATTGGCTGCAAATGGGTATACAAGGTCAAGTATAAAGCAAGCGAACACTTGACACACATTAAATCCAATATAAAGCAAGGCTAGTCACAAAGAGCTTTGCACAAAAGGAAGGGATTGAATATGAGGAGACATTTGCTAATTCTGCAAAAATGGGTGCAGTCTGATTGATTCTAGCCATGGCAGTATAGTTTAACTGGAAACTATATCAAATGGATATGAAGAATGCCTTCCTCAATGTAGATCTAGAGGAAGTATTTGTATGGGATTTCAAGTTACAGGGAAGGAACATATTGTATGCAGACTGAAGAAAGCTCTTTATGGGCTGAAACAAGACCCTAGTGAATGGTATATCAAATTTGACAGGTATTTGGGAGAACACGGATTCAAAAGAAGTCCTTCTGACCTCAATCTCTACGTCGAAAGAAAAAATGGTGACGTGGTGATTCTACTTATATATGTTGATGACATCTTCATCACAAATAGTGAGGTCAGAGCAATCAAAAGGTAAAATCAGATTTATGTTCCACTTTTGACATGACAGATTTAGGCCTCCTACATTACTACTTAAGGTGTAGAAGTTTGGCAAATTGATAAACATATTTTTGCTTCTCAAACAAAATATATAAAAAGATTGTTAGACAAGTTCAGGATGGTAGATTGTAAAAACCACATCTACACCTATGGAGATGGCTGAAACTTTCATCCAAGATTAATTCAAAGTTAGTAAATGAATCAGTCTACAAGCAACTAGTTGGCAGTTTTGATCCATCATACAATTACTAGGCTTGACTTTAGCTATGCAGTCAACTACAGCTCCAAAAACATAACATTGGACAACAACAAAGAGGGTGCTAATATATGTGAAGGGATGTTTACACTCTGGCATATGGTAGAAGTATGGAGATTGGGTTGTGTGGAGTTTCACTCAGATTGGGCAGGATCTGTGGATGATAAGACATCTACATCAAGCTATGTGTTCAGTCTTGGAATAGGAGCATTTTCTTGGATCAGCAAGAAACAACATGTGGTTTCTCTCCTCTACAGGAGTAGAATACAGAACAGCAGTAAAAGGGGCATGTGAAATGGTTTGGCTTTGAATAATGTTGGCAGATCTACAAGCTCATTAGACTGAGCCCACATTTGTTTTTCATGATAATCACACTGTTCTCATGATAGCAAAGAATCCCATCTTCGGTTAGCTGGCAAAACATGTTGACATAAATTGCCACTTCATTCAACAGCTTGTAGAAGATGGAGAAGTTGAGCTGCAATATTGTCCAACCTGAGACCAAACTGCTGACATTCTCACCAAGTCTTTTGGTCTAAATAAATTGTAAGTTTAGAGACAAACTTGGTTTATTTTCTAGGATGAGCTTTAAGGATGTTAGAATCTGTAACATAAAGTTGTAATGGTCATACTAGTCTTAGTGATAGGTTTAGTAATAAAGTCACTTTATGACTTTAGTTTGTTTTATCAAATAATATAAAAATGACTTAATGTTCACTTAAGTCATTTTAGGTTCAGGGTTTGTGTCACACTGTTTCCCAAGCATTAGGGTTCATTTTGTTCCTTTCTTAAAAAGTGACGGTTGCTCTCCTTGAAGTTTTTCTCGCATCTTGCTTTTTGTCTGTGTTCGGTTTTTGTAATACAGAAGTTATATAACCCAATTGGAGACTACTTTGAAAGAACAATATTTTGTGAATGAATTGAGAAAACATTTAGAGAAAATTTACTTAATGGTGCCTACTCAAAGTATCACGATTTTTAACCAAGATTGTTAAATGTTGTACAACAAATCTCCTTACAAAAAAATGTAGATGAAGAGGAATATGAGTCTAATAATAATTTATAAATCTCTTAAATAAAAAGGACAATAAAGAGGAAGAAAGTCCTATAAAATTCTATGTAATCGACAATGTGAGAACCCATGACATAAAAAGTCATAAAGTTGATAATCAATGCATGATGGTTTAACAAACACCATCTGGCAGAGGCTAGAGGAACCAAAGAATTCCAAAATCATTGAGCAATGGTAGTGTTGGAAGTCAAGGCCCAAGAAGTGCAATTGAGGGATAAAAGGAAATATCTGTTATATGGTTCTGAATATGCAATATATGGGGCACCTTCCGAATGATTTCCTAAATACACCAGCACAAGTCTCAAAAATATGCAGTGAATGTGGTCCAAGTGACCATGATGGCGAGCATCTTAAGTGGAAATAGAAAGGGAGAGAAGTACCTATTGGCAGTTATTAGGGCAACAGAGATAAGAAAATTGGACATGCAAGTAGAAATGTAACCCATGCAAGATGCAATACAAGTTAAGGATATAAATATTTGATCATATAATATGGGGTGGGTTTATCAAATCACACTACTACCAGAAACTAAAATGGGATGATCATGCACTATAAAAGAAGAAAAAACGTGAATTTGAAAGAGAACAAGGATCCCTTGCAACAACTAATCTCGTTGATTCATGGAACCATGGTCACAATATGACTAAAACTTCAAATGTACTGCCTGCCACAGGTAGCACAAGCTCAAACAATCAAACTGCAAGAAAAAATACAAGAAACAAAGAAATGAGATGTGCTATTATTAGAAAAAGATGCTTTTCTGAAGATAAAGAAGATGCTGGTGGGCCAGGTGCAAACATCTTATTTGAAAAAGTATGGTAAAAGCTAGGAAATCCACCACGATTTAAACATTTTTTAGATTAAAATTGGCAAACAATTAAAGAGTTGCTCCTCTTGGTACACTAGTAGATTAAGACATAACAATAAAAGGAAGAAGAGTAAGTGCAATATTTGTAATTATAAGAATGGAAAGCATGTTGAAATACTATAATGTGATATTAGGACGTCCATGGCTTGAGCATGTAAAGGATGTCCATGGTTAGTAACATAAATCTATTGCAGTAAAAATTGGTAGAGCTAGGCTAACCATAGATACTACAAGGGATTAAATATGGTGAAGAACAGTTGAGTTCTACTGGTGGATCTGATTCAGAAAATGAGTTTGAACCCAACAAAGAGGGTGTATTACATCTAGATGAATGTTTGAAAGAAAACTACACTGATAAAGCCCTGTTACATTGGAAGGTGGGACCGTGGGATGGATAGGAGAATCTGAAATGCTGATACCTTCAAACTTATTAAATTTACTGAAATAGAACCACTTACGATAAAAACGAAACAAGTAATAGTGCCACAAACAACATTTTTGGAATTCTTGGCTTTAGTCTTTTTGGAACATAATTTTGAATCGTTTGCAGCTGGAGTACATCATCACTGCCACTAATGACTGACAACTCTTCAGGCTATGTAGTTTTTTGGGCACATTCGCTTTTCCACTATAACAAATTGCAACCTCTGTGTTAGAGGTGAACTTAAGATTGGATGTAGCCTCCTTCCTCCATTTCCTCAAACCTTCTGTTAGCTCAATTCAAACAACTAGGACGATACTATTGCAGGTTGAATTTCAAAACTTCCGGAAGGGTCTTCTTTCACGGACAAATACAAAAGATGGATAGAATTTTCTCCTCATAATGGACTGTCACAATTGACTGGACGTCGAATTCTCTCGATAATGCATCCTTACAAACATATAATGCTATTGACGAGGATACCCACATATGACACTATACTCAAATATAACTAATAAGTGTGGACTTGACCACTTATTTGATTAAAAACTAGACTGTATAACATTCAACATCTGTTGACTATGGACTCACAAAATACTCGGAACAAAACTATTAAATTATAACATTGATCATCTAACAAAAAAACAACCTATAGTCTCAAATCTATAGACACAAAATATCCTATTACAAAAGTCTTATTAAACTTCATGTTAAAAATAAACTATTCTAAACATAACTTTTGAACAAACAATAATGGAACTATATACTTAATCAAGCCTATAAGCTTTTAAGCTATTTGGCTTTATACATTGACAATATCTTGCTCACGTTGGTTAACAGGGGAAGTGTATGCATATGAAATGGTAATTGACGGAGCCACAAGGATCAGGTAACGGGATTCAACAGTCAAAGGCAGAGCAATGTTGTCATGAATGCATGCAATATGATGGGGTCTGCACACGAAGGCCACTTCTAGCTGGGAATTAAACTTGTGCATTCCTAGGTACTCACGAGGAGTGCACAACAGAATGGAGATGGGTGCACTGGACTGTGATGCAAAGGAACATCAAAGGCTCCAATTGATATAATTACCACGCCATCAATTTCTAATCATCGATGCACAAGTCTGCAGAGAATTGAATTGCTATGTTGTAGGCATGTATGGAATGACCAGAGATGCACACAATATCACTGCACACGGATTGATCTGCATCTCTTGAAGATGTCAATGGCATAGATGTGGCACAGGATATTTGAACAATGGTAGCATGCTAAGTCACCAGGTTCATGTCCGTGTTCGGTGAGGATGAAATTCGAAACAAATTCGTCAACCAATAAAATTGGGAAAAATCATCAATAAGTTATAATTATATAAATTAAATTTAAAAATCAATAAATTTCTAACTATTTATATTAAATAATAATGTTTATACTTTAAAAATACTAATAAATAAATAAATAAAACCTAAAGAATCAAGATTCAAAATTAATAGTAAAACACCAAACACCAAATAAATTAAAATCCTAATAACTTACAAATTTATTTAGTAAATATTAAACTTCATAAATTAAAATGCTAAACTTAATAAATTAATATGCCAATTTGTAAACACCTAACAATAATACGGTATTCCTAAAGGCTAATGGCTAATGCATAATTCCTAACGCTAAAATAAAATTACTAATGAATTAATTCCTAATCGTAATGAATTACTTGCATATCTTTTTTTCTTAATCGCAATGTATAAATTAATACCTAATGCTAATAGCCTATTCGTAATGTGTAATAATAATTCTTAATGCATATTATTATTCATATAATACCTAATGTGAATTCGTAATGTGTAATAATAATATCAAATGCATATTATTATTTATATAATACCTAATGTGAAATGAATGCATACAACTTAAAATTATCTTGTGTTAGTGGTGGGCTGTGCTGGCGGCAAAGTCGATGTGCTCCAAAAAAAAACTTCCAAGGTCGACATCAATACAGTGCCAAAACTTTCGTAGTTAACAGGGCTTTCAAGCCTTCAATGATCGCAGTTACACTTCACAGGGTTTCGATCTTGACCGTGTTTCAGACAGTGTCTAGCGACCTTGGCGGTGTTTGCTAGCAAGGGCTTTGTATTTTCATTGAATTCCAACGCTTTTTTCTATTTTGTTTGAATTCGCGAATTTTGAATTTTTCACTGAAATTCGGTGAATCCTGTGATTTAGGTATCATGGATCTGTGCCTCTTCAAGCGCATATGCCAACCATTGTTCTACACTTATGTCATGCTTCCAAAGATCTGCCACTATTTTTGATCTAACAAATTCTTCTAACAATTTTAATACACGAAATAACCTAATAAAAACTACAACAAATAAGTTAGGAACCTATCATTAGTGTGGCAATCAAGCCATTTGGAATTGTCCCTAGGCAATTAAAAAAACTTCACATTCTCATAGAAAACCCGCTCTGATACGACGTTAAAAATAAGACGATAGATTAATTTTATTCATAATGAGAGATATTTATACAGGACTCTGCTCCCACTAAATAGGAGTCTTTCCTTATTGCTTCAACTAACACTCACACATCCTACAAACACTCAACTGATCCTAATCACTACTTGAGTTGCTACAACTTGTACACATATTCTCACTAATTATGATATAATTATTACAACACAATATATTGTACCTGGTAAACTAAGTAAATCTCCTACATGAACAATGATGTTGCATGAAGGATGATGGTTTGTGGAATAATCAGTTATTTAAATGATGTAATGAATTACATGAACGAAAACCACAGACATAAATAATGCTTTAATGAAGAAACATGAATTTTCAAAATAAAAGGAGGCAACTAGAAGGTTAATAAAACCAATTAAAATGAAAAAGTGAAGAATTGAAAAGTAAATAATTTTCTAGTTTACACTGATGAAGAACATGACAACTATTTTTGTAGTGCACAAGAATGTTGATATGGTGAATATCGAAGTGTTCAGCTAGTTAGAAATGGACAAAAATTGGCATTGGTGGTGGTTGATACCACACAGGTGGATGGTGGAGGTAGCATAAGGGATAGTTGGGTGCATTTAGTCTATAATTGAGCACCCAGTACACTTAAGTTTGATTAGGCTGCTAACTTATTCTAATTAAGTTTAGTTTGATGATAACTTTACACTCACATATAGGTAAACTCATTCCAAGTTAGAAAACCATCAAGCTAGAGAAATCTATATCAATCACTTGCCATTCATTGCTGTTGTTTGTATACATATGTTTTCCAACTAGTCTATAAGAACTACTTAGACCAAATATATGCTCTAAAGTCACTTATCCCACATGCAGAAAGTGAAAAGATTCACAAGGTGGATGTAACTATAAATTTTACTCGTTAAGTTATTTCATATGCAAGAGGCAAAAGAGCAAAAGTGGGAAACTGGTTATAAATAGATTCTTCTGCGAGTAGGATATGCCTTGGAAGAAATATAAAGTTGTATACAACTCTGAAGACTCTCTTTGGCCAAGGCTGCATCTATACTGCTCGGGATTAGGCTTGAGTTGGCATCCATACCCTCTCAGGAAAGTAAAGAACTTTCCTATTATGTACAAATTTTATTTATTTTCAGCAATATCAAATTTTTTTCTTTCCCAGTTTTCCCCAAAATTGGTCTCATATTTGTAGAAGCTTCAGATTTCAGCTTTTGCAGCTCTCTGAATTTCAGTTTCACTTTTACATTCAAGACTAGTAGATTCAGAAATGTCAGATTTCAGTTTTTGATTCCGATTTATGTTTTAGATCTAGTGTTATAGTAGTCATTTTAGATTTGAAGATGTAAGCTACATCTTTCCAAAAATTAGATTTGGGATAATATGAGGGTATCAGAGTTGATAGTAGTGTCTCAAATTCTCTGTTTAGTTTCAGATTTCTCTTCCTTTCACTTTAAATTCTGTAAGATTTAAACTAAATACAACATGTATTAAGCTGATCTCATAACACAAAAAATGAAGGAAAGAAAGTTCTTTACGTTTTTGGACAACTCTTGCTTCATTTATTTGATTGGAATGTTTCCTTAATTCAAATCATCCTTCTTTTGGAGTATCAATCCTGCATATGAGACATCTTAGGCGATTATTGAATTTGACAAACTTCTCTGCCTTGATTGAAGCTTGCTATTGATGATCTGGAATAAACCTTTTTGTTTCAGATATTCTTCCATGTCCTGCTCCCAAAGATGGTTGCTTTGTTGAATTATGATGGTAATGCTTGAATTTTAATGCCAGACTTAGATGCTCTCAATCAACTGTCAAATCTGCTCAAAACCTGATGTGACACTTATCAAAGCATAGAGTTCTTCAATTGCTTCCCAAGACCTCAAATATTGGAAATGGGAGCTCATATGACCTCTAGAATTTTGCCTCAAATTCTCTTCTAAGTGCAAAAATTAAATAATTTGTGAAAATTTGAATATCCATTTGCCAACTTGAGTGCAAAAGTGTCACCATGGGACTCATTGAAAGCAAACCAATGCAATGATGTCCCTTGTCCTGCTGACTGGGCAGTATAAATTTCAAGAAAGGGTTTGGCCAATGATACCTACGCATGTTTCTGCCAATAAACTTTTCAATTTCCACCTCAGTAGCATACACATGATTAAAAATATGCTGTGTGTTGGCCCAAAGTAAGCCACCTCAGTGCAACAATCAGTAGTGAAGTAGGGTCGGTTGAATCGAATCCCTAACCTATTGGCTAGGTGTGAATGACCTAGTGACCAACCTTTAATTGAAGTGCATTGGTGCTTTGGTAACAAAGGTTGACAATCGATAACCCAAGGGTCCCAACATGGCAGGTTTTCATCAAATATGTAAATATTCACTTATATATTTGATCAATTTCTTTGAGTGGTCATTTTTAAGACAAGCTCTCTCATGTACATTGGTAATAATTACAAGACAAGATCCCACAAAGTATACAAGCACTTCCAATCGATGTTAGTAATAGAGAAAAGGAATATGCTAATACATCAACTCAGGGACTTCCACCCTGAAGCTTGTTTAGGACTGGCAAATATTTTGTTGCATATAATGCCTTATACACCTCCCTTTCTCACAATTGATTTAACTGTTGGATAATTACAACCCAACGACTTGAATAACAGATTCTCACATTTCGACATATCTGCAAGAAAGTGCAAGATGGGAAAAAATTTGTGATTTTTTTTGTTTTCATGATGTAACCTTGTTATCTTTTGGTAAAAAAGCCTGAATTTTTAAAGAAAAATTGCAATTTTGCAAAATAATTCAAAAAGAATTTGTCTACCTGAGGGGTTTGGGATCAATCAAGAACAATGTGATCATCTGGAAATATTTCAACAGAGGCACTGAATTTCTTCTACATATTTGACTTTCTACTTTTTCAAGGGATTGAGTTATATCTTTAAATCATTGAATTTTTGGAAAGTGAATTGGAGTTCAGTGAAATGTTTTCATGATCCCTTGGTGGTGCTATTAATATTTTTCTCTGATGTTGATGTATTCTGATTTTACTTACTTTATATGGTGTAATCATTCCACTAAATGTTATTTTCTATGCTTCATAATTATCCACAAAAGTTTAAGGAATGATTCTTACTCATTAAATTTCTTGGAAGTAATTTAGATCTTGTATTATTTTTAATGTACTTTTTATGGGAGGTGAATATCCTTTTGATCACACTGCATCTTTATTACAAATTTCACAGTCCATGATTATTTTTTGAGTGATTTTTCTTTGATTTCAGTAGCACAGGTTTATCTTAAATTCTTTGAAGCAGCATTGCAAACAATTTGGTTGTTGTATGCATCAATTTTTTTATATTTGGTGAAGGAAATTCTTGTAATGTGAAATATAGATTTCATTTCCATAGAGTTGATACAATAAAAGTATGTTCTGAGTTGTGTTGATTGTTTTTCCAGGTGTTTGTGTTTTCTTAATAAAGTCATGAAAGACCTTGGAAGTAAATATGCATAATTAGTATGAGTACTAGCTATTGAATTGAGTTTGAAATTTTAACCATGTGCAGAAAGCCCATGTGCAGCAGTTCATGGCAACTGAAGATGCATTGAATAAAGCCGCAGATGCAAGAAAGTCTAGTGAAAAGCTGATACGGCGAATGCATGGCAGTGACAATGGAGATTCAGGTTACTCATTTGCTGTTGGAGACAATGTTCAAAGTGCTGGAGGCATGAGACAATTTGAGGTACACTGATATTTAAATGTCTGTTAACCATTTTATTTTTTGATTGACTAATGAGGGCTTTCTATGGGCCCCTCAACTATTGGGACACAAATGGGGCCACAGTGTCTGGACTTGGGGTTTTAATATTCTGTCCACATGCTTTGGGACTGACATGATCACGGGCCACGTGAGCTTGTGTCCATTGGTTCCCATGGTGATTTGAACCCAGGTCATCATCATGCAAATGGTTGGTCTTTTCCACTTAGTCGCACCTGCTTGACTCATCTGTTAACTATTTATTTCTCTCTTGATATGAAAATAATATTTTTGGTCACTGTAATTATGTATCATGGACCAGTTTGTGGGCAAGATTAGTATAAGTGATGAGTTGTGTGGAGTAAAAGATGTAAAACAAAGAAAAAGAATGCCATTTTTAAAAATGGCATTTTAGGTCCTTCCAACATTTGTCTAGAGCTAGTTGAATTTGAAATAATCCAACAGTACAATCTATACTTGTATGAAGGTAAATGAATAAGATGTTTTTGCTACTTGTACAACCATTTGCCTATTTATGAAATGGCTCTTATATGAATCTGGTTTTAATAGTACACTACTGATCTGGAACCCAGGAATTCCTGGGGACAACATACTAAAATGTACAATTGTGCAATAGAAGAAGTATATGGAAACAATCTAAGTCACAGGGTTCGGCGATTTTCAAGCAGAAAGTTCGAAAATCGCCAAACCTTATTCACCCAAATAAAAATCGCGAATATTCGTACATATTCGGCATTAAAAAAACTTATAAAACGTTGCGACCTGAGTTTTGAGTTGAAGCGACCTGTGTTCTGCTCCAACACTGCCTCTCCAGCATCAAGGGACAGATCTACGACCAGCTCCTCAGGGCCACGAGCTTCATTGACCTCCACGCAGGGAGATTCCATCGTCAGAGCACTCGGCTTCAGTCCAGTTAGATGCGTTTCCATTTGCATTCGTTTTTCTTTGCATTTAAATGAATCATGGCCTGCTCTCCTGCATTTTCTGCAGAATACCAGAGAGTTGATACACCTGCGACTTGGAGCCATCCCTAGCGCCGCCGACAACCACGAGAGAATGTTAAAAATCCTTGCCCGTGAAATATATTTTTCAATGTGTCGATTAGGTTAGAGTAAGTTTTAAAGCTTATAATTTATAACTGATTTATATTTTATAATTTATAATTTATAATTTTGGTCAATTAGGTTGAGTAAGATTTAAAATTTATAATTTACAATTGGTTTATATTTTATAATTTATAATGTTATTCATATTTTATATTTTATAATTATAAATTTACAATTGTTTTTAGTTTATTAATGTTTTAATTTTAATAAAATAATTAAGCATAGAATTGGTAATTCAAATTGTATAGTAATGTTTTAGCTATTTTGAAAATTTTGTGCATTTATATCTTTTTTTTTTTTAAATGAAAATTATAACAGCCGAATTTAATCACGAATTTTTTATCCGAATTTTATCATTGCCGAACTTAATCCGAATTTAATCCTCGCGAACATGAACACGAACCTGGTGACTTAGGAAACAATTAACGGAATGCATAGAAAGCCTAGGCTAATCACACTTAAAGATCTAAGACCCCATAAATAACTTTGATCAGAATTCTAATAATATAAAAGCGTGTACATCTCAAATCTGTAGAACATGAATTTCTGACCTGCCATGCAAGAAAGTTGAGGGCAGGGAGTGTTCTACATGTCTTAACTCACGTAGAATAAAAATGAACAATTACCAGGAAAGATGCTTGGATCCATCTTCCACGGTGGTTATACAGAAATATATGTTCTCAATGATGTTGGAGAGGCCGGAAAAGGGAAACATAGGATGTTTTGCTGTGGGCCAGCGCGCACTGAATGATGGTGCTTTGTGGAACCTCCAATGTAGGTCTGCCACATGGATCAACTATGTTGTGGCAATTGCCTATGTTATTGGTTACGGTCCTATATGCTATAGGTACATACTAGGTACGTGATATGGGTCCGGTACATCAGGGGTATGGTACATACTAGGTACGTGATATGGGTCCGGTACATCAGGGGTATGCCCAGGGTACAGCCATAAGTACCTGGGTACATACCTAGATACTTCTGGCCGCACCTTGGGAGTACCCTTTTGGGTCAACAAAAGGTCAAATCCTGCATGGTGGAGCTAGCAGGAGCGGCACTGCTGATGCTTGTGGTTCTAATCCTGATGTTTGTGGTTCTAATGAACCACATGATGGTGATGATGCTCTCGTTGAAGACATTGGAGGAGAGCCATTTGATTATGATTATAATTAGTATGCTGATTTATCTTGATTTTTGTGTATACATTGTAACATTTGAACAATGTACTTGTTCTAAGTTTGATCAATGAATATCATGACAAAATGCATTGAATTATCACTATGTTTTGTGGCTATTTCACTTATTTTGTTTACTCTATGCATGTATATGGTTAATTTTGCTTATTTGGCTGTTTTTCTTTTTATATTTTAAATATTTTATAAATATTTTGTACGGCTGTACCCAAATGCTGTACCCGGCCTCCCAAAAGATTGCTGTACCAGCGTACTAGATCCCCGTACCCATCCCCGAATCATACCACATACTGGCCACCTAGGCAACTATTTGAAGGGTACTGTGACGACAGAGCAGTATTGGAATGTACAAGGGTCTTGATAGCCTATAAGGGACTATTGTTGGCTATATTTAGTATAGTTTCTATATCTATCAGGAATGATTGATCAATGTGCCTTGGATTTTTCCAATTATTCGAGTGAAACTTGTAACAACTAAATTCCAAGCTACGTGGGTTTGTCAATGTGTGTATTGAGTAACTTGGTGTGAAATAAAAGAACTTAAAGAAAGTTCCGATTAAAGCTTACCACCATCTACATGCGCATTCACATTTTATAATTGAAATTTAAGTGCTAAATTAATCAAATTTTATAAATCGTAATACCTTTGTAAGACCCAGAAAGAAGCAATAAGTGCAAACATTTAAGCACTCAGCGAGTAAAACATTTTTACTTGCATTACAGTTCAGTCTATAGAGTTGCTAAAGTGTTCTTTGATATTTTGATTAATTGTTTATTTGAGTAAAATTGTAAATGTTTAAGCAGGAAGTGTCTGTGCTGCCGATTTTCAAAGTCATTAATGATAAAGGAACACTCATGTGGTGTAAAACATTTTTACTTGCATTACAGTTAAGTCTGTAGAGGTGCTAAAGTGTTCTTTGATATTTTGATTAATTGTTTATTTGAGTAAAATTGTAAATGTTAAGCAGGAAGTGTCTGTGCTGCCGATTTTCAAAGTCATTAATGATAAAGGAACACTCATGTGGTTCTTTACTTGAAAAAATACCAATACTTGGCTTAGAGCATGGTATGTCATGGGAAACTTCAATGCCCCTCTTTCCCTGCTTGGAAATCTCTCAGAAACAGAAACTTGTAGGGAACTATTAAAGACTTCAAGCTTCCGCAGTCCATGATTGCTGATGAATAGAAAAATGTGTAAAAATTCATTTAAAATATTGATGTTTTGGGTTACACTTTGTTGTCCTGTCCATCATTGGGATGAAGGATGAATTTGTACTGTGGATTAGAGCTCCTTACAGAGAGCTCTTCACAAGTACACGAGGCTAGGTGGACCATAGCCCAAAAGGAAAAAAATAAATACACCTCCACACCTAACCCAAAAAATTTTCCATTCATGATGGGACACTTAAAAAGCACTTTTGTATTGCCAAAAAGAGAGAAAAAACTAAATTAGTAATTTCAAATTTGTTAACAAATCAAGGCCAGACCCATTTGTAAGCGTATGGATGAAAGGCACCCAAGATTTGCTGGACCTTGAACTCCATTGCTTCCTTAAGCTTCAAATCTTCAATGCAAATGTGGTGCTTTGTAGGAGACGAGTGCCATGTTAAAGCTAAATTTTGTAGCAAACTCGCAAGAAAACTCTACAAATTGTTACGTTTCCAGAGATGTTTCCTCTTGGAAATGTTGTGTAAATAGAATTAAATTCAATATAGTCTTTCTATGGGGATTTTGGTCTTAACAGCCCTTTCATCATTGGATGTAACGTATATAGTAATTTCAGTTTGAGAGCACCCTTGAAAGTAAAAGGCACGACTGTGATGTATTTTTTCTTTGTAGACCCTCCCAAAGGGTTGTCATATGTGAATTTTTATGACAGACTGCTAAGAAATCTATACACACACTAATCTGAGAGATTTGGATTGGGGCTAAGGCAAACTTCTGGAATGATTCCTGGTCAGGCTTACCTTCTTTTGTAGATGATGGCAACCTAGATGAAATGAAGGAGGTTTAATCAGACTATGCAGACCAAAAGTCAAAGGATTTTTTTACACAGATGACAACTGTGGTATCCTGATTACAGTGTGGATGGATTCCACTGGAGGCCCCAGCTTATCAACAGAATGAGCTCAACTGCATCCTGAGGGGTAGAAAGATAAATTTGGACGATCACCCGAACTCCGTCCGCTAGACCGGGACATTGGATGCTAGGTACTCTCTGAAAGTTGGGAATTTTTGGCCTTCATCCCAGCAGTCCAGGCTGCTGATCCGGATCAGCCTTGGAAATAAGTCTGGTTTAAATTTTGTGTTCCAAAAGAAAGCTCCTTTCCCTGGTTGGCAGCCTGTCATCGGATCCTAACTCAAGACGAGATTTGTAGCAAAGTCTTCCAAGACCTAATCAAGTGTGAGTTATACTGCAATTTGAGTGAAGATGCTGAACACCTTTTGCTGTTACGTGATTATTCCTCAAACATATGGCCTTAGATCTTAGAACAGTTCAACCTCTCTTGGGTCAACCATGCTTTGGTTCTAATGCTGCTCTGCTCCTTGGCTATGCGTTAATAAGGGTCACCCATCTGCTCTGTTCTTGGCCATACCTAAATAAACAATAGCAATTTGAATCCCTTTGAAAGGCAATGTCCTCCTTAGTTTTACGGAATCTATACCTGGAATGCAATAGGTGGGTTTTTCAAGAGAAAAGACTTCTACGGGAAAGCCGTGCCTTTAAGATTGAAGTAGCCATCTCTGAATGGGTGTCTTTACATGCAAAATTTGACCCCTGCGAGCTTTCAAATCAAGACAAAATCCTGCTCAAGCGTAGGCATCTAATCATGCCAGCCCCTGTTAATGGGAAAAGAGGATTCAAGGTTGACAACTCCATTTTCAAATGCTCACCCTGCCACACCTCTAAGTGGAAACTCAACTTTGAGGGTGCCTTAGAAGGCAACCTTGGATGTGTTAAGGTGGGTTGCATTTTTCGAGATAAACAGGGTAATTTTGTTGCTGCCTCTTCGGTATTTATGCTTGGTGCCAACAATGAAATGGAGCCTATCTCCTTGGTGGGACTAAATGATCATGATTTAGACAATAAGAAAAGGTGCCATCCCTAGTTGGAAACTTAAGAACATTCTTTGCGAAGCTTAGGAGCTCCCATTTCAATTCAGACCATTGCTAAGGTGGGTTGCTTAGGATGTGTTAAGGTTGGTTGCATTCTTAGAGATAAACAGGATGACTTTGTTGCTGTCTCTTTGGTAGTTATGCTTGGTGCCAACGACGAAGTGGAGCCTCTCTGGTGGAAGGGGTAAAGATGGTGCTTCAATTCCATCTTCTGTCTCTTATGGTGGAGGAGGACTAAGTGATCGTGATTTAGACAATAAGAACCCCAGTTGGAAAATAAAGAACATTCTTTGCAAAGTGTAGGAGCTCTCATCTCAATTCAGACCATTGCTTTTGCAAGGCCAATAAGTAGGCAGACTTGCCAGCCAAGGCTAGTACTGAGCAAGATACCCTCTCCATGATTTGCATCTCTTCAACAAAAGATTGGCCAGGGCTGGACTCTCATAGGACAAAGTAAAACTTGGAAATAAGAGAAATGCAGAGATTGAATGATATATTTATATATATACATATGTAAACTCATAAAATAAGGAAAGTGAAAAGAAATTGATTGGTTTTGGTTTCAGTTGTGATTGTTTAGCGCAGTTGCTGTTTTCAGTAATTGTCTAAGGTCCATTGTCTTTGATGTAGCATGAGCCTAGTTATGGTTTTTATGTGGTGATTTGATGGCTTGAAGTTAAAAGCAGTACTTACGAGATTTGGTTTGGCATGAAATGCGTCATTTTGAATTCACTTGCACACTTCTCTAACTTTCACCAGTTTTCCACTCTGACTCTTGGTTACTATCTTGTGACAATCTCAATGGATCCTTGGGGATATCGAGGCAAGGGTGTTTTGTGGGGAAGATACTTTTAGTGGCACGGTTCAAAATAGCCATTTTAAACAGTTTTTGTAGTGTAGTGATGGTTTTTGCCTTCTTTGTATTGAGGTGGAGACAATTTTTTTCTTCCAAAATGAAGAGGACCAAAACATATTGTGGGAAGCTTGCTAGATGGTGGTTAAGTGGGTGCCGGAGGCGGTGGTGGTGCAAGTGGAAAGATAACACTTGGAGAGAATAGTGTAGCCTAGTGGTTGTGCTCTTACATCGAGGAAGGGGATACTAACATTACACTCTACAAGCTATACATCTATTGCTTGAGAAAAGGTTTGAATCTATTCTCACACTATTTGATTTTTTTAATATTTTAGCACTGACTTTAAAAATAATGTTTACGAAGAGGGAATCGTAGCCTTATAGGGATTCCCAACCTTATTTTTCACCAATTTCCCTTGCCCAATGCAATTGTGCAAGAACAAGACACAAAGGAAGTGGATATAAACTTTAGATTCTACAATTCGAATCTAAAGTTTATATTAGCAGGAGCCAATTATGGAGGTCTTTTAAGGCCCTAGAAAATCTGTATCATAGCTCAAGGCAATGTTTTGGAAATTAGAGGGGATATCATTGAGTGGAATAAAAGAAATTCGGAATTCTTTGCCTCCTTTTATGGCAATATGGTAGGTGATAATGGTCTCTTATATTTTGTGAATGGTCAAGGATGTAGCTGTCATGGACCTACAATTATCAAGGTCCTAGAAGATCTTTTTAGGAGCTTGAGGCTATGTCCTAGGATTCGGAGGAGATGCCATTCAATGGAGTAAAAGAAATTTGGAATTCCTTGCCTCCTTTTCTAGCAAGATGGTAAACTAGGAGATAATGGTCTCTTATATCTTGTGAATGGTCGAGGGTGTCATTGAGTGGAATAAAAGAAATTTGGAATTCCTTGCCTACTCTTCCTAGGTAAGATGGTAAATCAGGTGATAATGGTCTCTTATATCTTGTGAATGGTTGAGGATGTGGCTGTTGTGGTGGTGCTACGGGCATAGGTGCACTCAAGGAAAACATGTCTGTTTGCATGGAGAACACTAGTTGACGAGTTGGTTGGAGAATGACCCTCCATGAAATTGGGAATTGTCCAAGAAACTTGGGCTTACTTTCAAACATATCTTAATGATGGTTGATGGTTTGGGAGAATGCTTATTCTTGAGTGAGGAGCCGACGCTTACCGATTTAGAAAAAAAGTAGGAGGATAAGTGAATAACAAGTCAAATCCTGAAATTCAGTTTTAACAAATAAGTGATGTATTTATTTTGCTAATATTAATAAGACAACATGGGAAATTGGAAGTGAAGAAATTAAGAGTTCCTCGCCTCCTCTTCTCGACAAGATGGTAAATCAGGTGAAAATGGTCTCTTATAACTTGTGAACGGTCGAGGATTTCACCGTCCGTGGTGGTGCAATGGGCATAGGTGCGATCGAGGAAAAGGTGGCTATTGGCCGGAGGACACTAGTTGACAAGTTGGTTGGAGAACGACCCTCCATGAAATTGGGAATTGTCCATTAAACTTGGGCTTACTTTGCAAACATATCTTGATGATGGTTTGGGTATATACATTTCCTCATAAAATCTCGATTCATCTTGAATGAGGAGCCAATAGCTTACCGATTCGAGAATAGAAGTAGGAAGATAGGTGAATAACAAGTGTTTGGGAGAATACATTTCCTTATAAAATCTCGATTCATCTTCAAAGTGAGGAGCCAATAGCTTATTGATTCGTAATAGAAGTAGGAATATAGGTGAATAACAAGTCAAACCTTGAAATTCAGTTTTAATGAACAAGATAAGTATTTAATTTGCTAAAATTAATAAGGACAATGAGGGAACTTTGAAGCAATGGCATGTCAATGACCTTGCAAGACTAGATTAATTATGATGAAAAATCTTGTTTTGTGTGGGAAGTTTTGAATGAGTTCGAGTGTGCAAGTCTTGCACCATTAGGGAATGTCAATGCACCTATGACCTCGCGAGAACTTTAGGTTTTATATTTTTAACTTAAGGTCTTTGTTTTTATATTGAGCTTGTTTGTTGGGGCTTGCAAGGCTGTTTTGTACTATTCTTTATGTTCTATACTTGTTTGACTTGCTAAAACCAACAAAGTCTTTTATGAACCAATTTGGCAAAATCCAAAAGGCTTGGGATTTATGCAAAATTTCATATTAGTGTTTTGAGGGCAAGTGTTAGAAAAATAAGAACATGTTAAATCTGGTGGTTACAAAAGATTTTAAACATGTGTTACATACACATGGTTTCATGGAATTCTTCTTGTTTTGTTTTTTATATTAAGCTTGGGTGTCACTGATACTCAAAATGTGTTGAGGCCCCACCCATGTTGGGACGTATGGGTACGAAATTGATATGCCCTAGGTACGTTTCAGAAATGCCTTTAAACCCCGGGTACGAGTCATTGTACAGACTGAGCTGCTTTTAGCCTTTTTTTTTTAATATGTCGAAATGTTAAAAAATACATTCAAAAGCTATGATGCATGGGTTTGCTGCCCCCTCTTGTACCCTCTTAGATACGTACTTGGTACGGATATGTACCAGTACACTATTGATACATGAATGATATGTCCGGGTATGTTTTGACATACCCGAGACGCTTCGTAGTGTTGATGGTGGAGAGGCTAAAAAAGTTTTTAAAATTTATCTTGACTTCACAATGACCAAAAAACGAACACTAACACTTAAATTAATAAAATAATAAACCCTAAACTCCTCAAAAGCTATAAAAGACACTCAACCATTCATTTGAAATCACACAAACAATTCATTGTTGGTTTTTGCAAGTGTATGAGCAAAGAGCCAAAGAGGAATTGAAGAGGAGGCAAACACTGGAAGGAGGATTTGTTTGGAGGCAACCATTGCAAGGAGGAACAGATTGGGGGTAGACATTGTTTTATCGATCATTCGAAGGAGGAGACGTCATGTTTGGACGTAGCCATTGTTTGTTGCTTGCTACCCTTGTTTACAGTGTTTTTATTTAATTCAGCCTTCTATTTTTTATTTTTTATGCTTTTTATTTATTTTGTGTCATATTTTTTTAAAAACACATCCTAACTCTATGTATGCTCTCACCTCGCACCTTTATGGTGATTTTGGTGATAAAAATAGATTAGGATGGCATTGTTAGAAAATTTTAAATTAATAATTTGTAAATATCGTTATTTTTAATTTTTAAAGGCATTGTTCAATGTTAATAATTAATATTTTATCATTTATCATTTGATTTATGTAAAGGCAAAATGTTTTTTAATTTTTTTAACATCCTAACTCGTATGCACTCTCCTCGTGCCTTTATGGTGATAAAAACAAATTAGGATGGCATCGCTTAGAAAATTTTAAATTAATAATTAGTAAGTCATTGTTATTTTTATTTTATTATTTATGTAAAGGCAAAATGTTTTTATTTATTTTTAACATCCTAGCTTTGTGTCTACTCTCACCTTGCGTTGTTATGGCGATCTTGGTGATAAAAACAAATTAGGATGACATCACTTAAATTAATAATTAATAATTAAAACATGATCCTAATTCTCATTAATAATTAGTAAGCCGTTGTTTTTATTTTATTATTTATGTAAAGGAAAAATGTTTTTAATTTCTTTTAACATCCTAACTCGTGTATGCTCTCACCTTGCACCTTTATGGTGATCTTGGTGATAAAAAATAGATTAGGATGACATCACTAATAAGTTTTAAACTACTATTTAGTAAGCCATTGTTTTTAACATGTTTTTATTTTTTTAACATCTCAACTCGTGTATGCTCTCACCTCATGCCTTTATGGTGATCTTGGCGATTAAAAACATATTAGGATGGCATCAAGTTCTGCTTCGGTTGGAGTGCAAACATGATCCTAATTCTCCTCTTTGGAGACGTGACAATGGTAGAATACCTTATTGTGGTGGAGGTCGTATTTGGATATGTCATGGTTGCCATGCCCAATACAAATCCTCATATAGTCGACTGAAAATGCATTTGACTGGGGTTGGAGGTGTGGGGATAAAGAAGTGCTCCAAACTATCAAAAGAGAAAATGGTAGAGTACTTGAGAGTCAGTGTCACAGGGTTCGCCGAATTTCAATGTGAAAGTTCGAAATTCGGCAAATACCATTAAAACAACCAAAATTCGTCCAAAATCGTCAAAAAATCGAATAGTATGTGTTTTGTTTATCCGTGTATCCGAGTTTCTCTGTGCCCTAGCCATTCACGCGCTTCAAAACGTGATCTGAATGAGGCTTTGAACTCAACCAACCGTAGAAACGTGACTTGTAGAAGGGAAGGAAAATGCGGGAGGGAAACACGGCAGTAATACAGATTATTATAAGTTGTTGTTTATCTGTGTATCCGAGTTTTTTTGTTTTGTTCTCTCTTCCTCTAGGTACAATGGCAATACAGATTATTATAAGTTTTAGGTTTATTTAGCATTTTACGTTTAACATTTCTTTATAAATAAAACATATAATGCATAAACGATTTAATTTATTTTAAAGCATATGCGATTTGGGATATAAGTTTTTAGTAATACTTTTGTTTAGAATTAATATTAGTAAAGATATATGTCGGTACATGTATAGTTATTATTTAGTATTAATATTAGTAAAATGCGGTAGTTCTTTTTATTTTTTTATATATCTTTATTACTATGTATTTAATATTTACTAATATTTTATTTTAGTTTTTGTTTTTTATTTCTAATTTATTTGTTTTTAATTTTAATTTTATTTTAATTTATTTATAAATTTATAATTATTTTAGTTTTTTATTTTATATATTAGTCGAACTTAATGGCAATTTTTTTCCGAATTTTATTTAGTGCCGAATTTCAACCGAATTTTATCCTCGTCGAACTCGAACTCGAACTCAAACCTAATGACTTAGCTTGAGAGAGCAAGAGGATGTTGATAGACAATATGAAAGAAATAGATCTAAAACAATTCCATTGCAAAGAAGGCCTTCATCAAGACCACCCACACCTACATCTGCTACTCATCCTTTCATCCAAACTCAAAGTCACACTCATGCTCATCCACTTGATACCCCTTTTGATGAAGAGAGTCAAGAGACCTCACAAAAAAATCCAAAAGGAGCATTGGAAAAAAACATTCAATAATGACAAGAGGGACATTGCTGATGAGGTGACTGCTCGATGCATTTATGCATGTGGGCTGCCCTTTAATGTATTGAGGTCTCCATAATGACAACAAATGGTGAAGGCTATCAATGAAGCTCCACAAGGGTACAAAAGCCCGGGTTATGAAAAGGTTCGAATCACACTCTTGGCAAAGTGGAATACATTCAGACCTCTTTACAACCAATTAGAGATTTATGGAAGGGTTCAAGGGTTTCCATCATTTCAGATGGATGGAAAGTTGCTTGAAATAGACCCCTAATAAATGTTGTTCCAGTATAGCCTAAAGGGACAAAGATTCCTAAAAGCCATTGACTATGAAGGGAAAGTCAAAGATGCACAATTTATTGCCGACATTTTGATAGAGTCTATTGAATCGGTGGGCCTCGATAATGTTGTCCAAGTCATCACAGACAATGCTAAAAATTGTAGAGCTACATGATTGATTATAGAGGGCAAATATGAGCACATATTTTGGACCCCTTGTTCTGTCCACTCCCTTAATTTGATGCTGCGAAATATTGGGAAAATCCCGTGTTGAGCAAATTTCCACATAGACAAATGACATTAAGATGTTTATCACAAACCATCATATGTCATAGGCCATATTCGTGAGACTCTCGAGGTCAGAGACATTATTTGCCTCTCACACATTGTTTTGAGATGACTTGTGAAGGTGAAAGAGGTCTTAAGCAGTATGGTGATCAACAATGTTTGACAAAGGTGGCAAACACAAAGAAAGCTACAAAGATAAAATAATTGGTCCTTGATGATGAATGGTGGGCCAAGGTTGAGTACTTAGTTTTACAAAGCCCATTCTCTCCATGATCAGATATGTAGATATTGATGCAACATGTATGGAGAGATTTATGATGGAATAAATTCTATGCTTGAACGCATGAGAGAGGTCATACAAACAAAAGAGCAAGATCTAGAAGAGACCTTCTACAATGAGGTCAAGAGTGCGGTCATGAAGAGGTGGAATGAAATGACCACCCATTACATGTTCTTGCCTATGCATTGAACCCAAAGTATTATAACTCTGAAATACTTGGGCTACCTAACAGGCAACGACCATTCTCTGACTCCGAAGTTGCAAATGGAACTAGAGCAACATTCAGAAGATTGTTTCCCGATCCATCTATAGCTAGTGTGGTCTGCAACGAAATGGGCATGTTTGTAGCTTCAGAGGGCAACATGAGAGAGGTTGAGGGTCTCTTTGACAAGTACATTGTGAGCCCAATCAAATGGTGGTATGTACATGACCATGATGCCAAGTACCTGCAACCTATTGCCATCAAAATTCTTTCACAGGTATAACATTTATTGAAAATTTTAAATTTTATTAAGTTAGTAGGATATTTTTGTACATTCTTAGTATGTTACTAATTTGAAATTTCTAACGAACTTTTTTTGTAATAGGTGGCTAGTAATTCTTCCGCAAAGCGGAATTGTTTCGTTTAGCTGAACTTTTATCCATTCCGCTAAACGAAACAAGTTGGCATCTAAAAAGTTGAGGATTTGGTATCAATGCATATTCCAATTTGCACCTCTTGTCACACTTGTTTGAGAACTATATTAGAGGTCCTCAAAAACTTTGGGATCTTCTTCTAGAGACCATAGACTTGGTTGCCTCTGCAGCCACTCTTGCCCAACTTTTAATATTTGATGGCGAAAATGACATTCAAGGGAGTTCACAAGGAGTGGAGAGCGGAGCTAGTGCAAGTGACATGCAAGAATTTGATTTTGAGGAAAATCTAGATGATATATTCTGATTTGTTTGTATTCATGTCGACATATGTATGGCAACCACATTATCAATGAAATGTAAAATCTGAAGTATATTGATAATTGAATGTTTTGAACATTGATCCTACTATACTTTTCAAGTTTTGTTTGTATTCATGTTGACATGATATTCACATATCATATGTATGGCAGCCACATGATCATTGAATGTTTTGAACATTGATCCTATTATATTTTTCAAGTTTTGTACTTCTTACGACTAAAAATGAATGAAATGAGTATATATATATATATAAAGTATATATAAAGTTTTCATAATATATGTATCATGTTTTTAATATACATGGACGTATCCAAGAAGTATCATACCCAAGGGTTTTGTAAAATCGATGTATCCGCGTATTGAACCCGTGCCGAACATTACTCATATCTTGGCAACATAGCTCAAAATCATAGACGTATCCAAGACGTATTGTACCCAAGGTTTGTGTTCGACTTCGGAAAGATAAAATTCGGATTACGTTTGGCAATGATAAAAATTCAAAAAAATTTTTGTGATTAAATTTTGACTACATATTATTAAGTTTTATATTTAAAATTATTTGATTTTAAAATATTTTAAATTTATAAATATTAAATGCTAAACATAATGTTTTTGAAAAATAAAAATTCAAAACTTTAGAAGTTACAAACTTAAAAGTAAAATTACGTAACAAAATAGAATAAAGTATTTAATTTTTAATATAATAAAACCTTGAAAGAAATTAATAAAAAAGTAACCCATTAAAAAATAAAAAGTAAAAATTGAAAAAAAAACCTAAAAACAAATCTAAAACTAAAACTATGCCCCTATTCTTGACTATCTACCGGGTCAGCTAGAACAATAGCAACAATGGTAGCTCCTCCAGTCCAGCCTCCTCTCGCACAACTTCCTCCTCCCACATAGGTTTCTGTTCTTGTGTACTCAGTTCCTCATTGTTCACATGTCACAGGAAAGTTCAAACTTCAACACAACTCACCATGAACCAAGAAGTCTCCAACTTTCAACTCAATGACCACGCTGGGGCAAAAATATTCCAGCAGAGGTGCCCACATATCAAGTAACAACCGGGAATGCTCAAATGCTTCACTTGACTTAGCAGTCTACTTTTCCTCAAGGTTTTCTGTTGCTTATAATGTCATGAAACATAGTTTTAGGGTTCTACTGTCCTTGGTTTCCCCTCTACCGAATATTTCCTATTATTCAAGAATTTCATTGCCCATTGGAGAGGTTTGGCAATTTTCGAACTTTTGCCCGAAAATCGCCGAACACTGTGACTCAACTCAAAAGAAATAAAAACCCACTTCAGATTTTCTTTTTTTTTTTTTTTTGCAAATTTAGGAGCTCGAGTATTATCTTTTCAAAATACATTTCATTTCATTTCAAAATATTTGAAGTGTTTTCAAAATATTTGGAGTGTTTTATCTTTTATGGATTAAAAATGAGTATTATGCATTTTTATATATATTTATATTTGTTTAATAATATATTGTACCGATGTTTCTGTGCTGTTCTGTACTGAAGGGTATTTTGAAAATTGACATTTTTCGCTTTCTTACGTGTACCCGTTTCTTGGCAACGTAGGGTGTTGGGGCTTGTAGGGCTGTTTTGTACTACATATATGTTCTTTACTTGTTTGACTTGCTAAAAACAACAGGTCTGCTATGAACCAATTTGGCAAATCCAAAAGTCTTGGGGTTCAGCCGAAATTTGATGTTAAGTGTTTTGAGGGCAAGTGTTAGAAATATAAGAACATGTTAAATCTGCTGGTTACAAAAGATTTTTAGCATTTGTGTAATGTATGGTTTCATGATTTTTTCTTGTTTTGAAACCAAACAAATTGCATACAAGATGCACCGAAGAGAGGATGATGAATGGCGAGAGGCTAGGTTGGTAAGACACGGAAAGGTTATTCTCTGTACCTGATGCAGGGAGTATTGACTAACAAAAATATCCCTCCTTCCCTTCATTATCTATTGCTAGAAATAAATAATTTACTAATAGGCTTTACTCACTTGGACACCTTTTCCTTTAGAGAGCCTTGTTACCATAGTTACCAGATCCGGCCGGATCTGCACAAAATCCGGCTGGATCCGAATTTTCAGGCAGCCCAAATAAATTCGGTCCAGGTCGGCCCTGTTTTTTTCCCAATTTTTTTAATGTTTAATTTTTTTGCAATAAAAAGACACCCAACACCCTTTAATATTATTTAATAATAAATATATTAACATTTTATATTACATTATTAATAAAAAAATCTGTATTTGTCAATTTTTTCATATTTATAAATTATGCTCATAAATAATATGTATATATTCTGCATCGAATTTTTCCAAACTTTTTCAAGAATTCGGATTTTTGGATTTTATCCTCCCACAAACGGATCCGGATTTCCAGACCTGGTAACTATGCTTGTTACAGATAAAGTATTAATCATAATACTTTGTGAAACTGTGAGTTTAAAATTATAAATATATCATTTGTGAACAATATTGGGCTTGACTTGATCTGCAGCATGGTTATCATCAACACGCCTACTAATTTATTAATAGAGGGTATCAACATCTCCGAGTTAAAGTTGTCTGTGCCCTTATAAACTTCTCACAAACGAGGCCTGTTCGCTTTCTAATTTACTAATGAAGTCAACTGCTGGTTTGGTGAATTCGATTAAGAACACAAAAACCTACCAGTCCTGAACAGTAATACAATTGCACATAAATATACCCACAGACTTCAATAAGTAGTAATTTCCATGCACATTTAAGCAGGTTTGACCTTCTAGGGCTGACTCAACATGATAGAATCAGCTCAACATGATAGATTATGAGGCCTATCGTTTAGCAACTTTATCAATTCCAAGTTGAAGAATCAACCTGAGATTGTGATGATTTGCGATAAACCGCTGTTTTGTTTTAGGTTATCAGTAAGCGTGATGTGTTCATAATGGACAGAGTCATGGTGTCCATGTCCTCACAAATTTCGCAAACTAGGTCTATCAGTGTCTGCTTTCCTAAGGAAGTCAGCTGCTGATTTTGTGAAATTGAGTAAAAACTCACTTATAACCCACGTATCCTGGACAAATTGCTGGTTTCACACGAATATACCCTGCTCTGAATCAGATTGCCTTCAAACTGCCCACGAACCTCACTAATAATGCTGCACAGCTAAGTAGTTTTGACCTTTAAACGCTTACTCAATATGATGAAATTTGGTGCCACATTGTTTCTTGGCAACATTTGACAATTCCAAGCTAGAGAATCAATAAAACATTGTCCAAGAATGGTGATGATTTGTGATACAACTTCCATTCTATTTTCCGTCAACAGTAAGCTTATTTATTCATAGAATTTGTTTCCGATTTGTCCAAAGTGAAATTGAAGAAATGTCTGCATCGAGGCCAGAGACTTGAGCTTAAGGACTGTTACATGGGATCATGTTGGCAAGCAGGCTGAGTTTGTTGTTAAATTGCTTTTTGTTCTCAATGATGGGGAGGGGAATCAAGCCTTCAAGATCTTGGTCATGATGCATGGTTCATTAGCTGATGAATTTCTCTTTAAAAGGATTAGAACTGCACATATGTTCGGTGATGAGCAGCTTCCAATGTTGACCAATATTGATTGATCGTACTGCCCATATTATCGTGCAATGTGAAGATGAACAGTTTAAAAATATTTAGGGTCAGCAAAATATAGTTTAACAACCATTTGAATGTAAACTCAGAAACTTGTGTTGGAGTTTAGAAATGCTAACAATGATGCATATTTAGAAACTTCTTGTTATGAAGCAGATTTGGTGCTGTCTGCATTCCAGATAGGGTTTTTGTAGGGTTTCAGTCCCAATGTTATGGTTTTTGCACTGTGGATTAGAAAATATGAAAGACATCATTATGTGAGGATGGAGTGCAGGCATTAGAGGTTTATGGAAGTCTAGTGGGTGGCTGATTTTCTTGCTCAATGTCATAAAATATGTCCTTTTGTAGTGTCAAATCACTAATGTTGCTAACCTTGAACATCACCTTGTAAATGGAAGAACAAACACAATTTATGGCATTCAACACCTATAAAATAACGACTTCTCATTGATGCCAGTTTTTGTTTACGTGTCTGATTTGTTTGTTGTCCTTCAAGGACTATTTTAGTAATTGATCTGTTTTGAAGTTGCCATGCTGGAAAAGTATACATACATCGCTTATATTTTCAAAAGTTGACAAGGGAATCAAACATACCTGGTTTTAATTTAGTCAAAAATATGTATATGCAGTATGTTTACGCTATTCTATACTGAAAGTATTAATATAGCTTTAACTTGCACATGTTTAGATGTAAATCAATTTTTGGTTCATATGTAAAGCAAAAAGATCGAGATAAGCAGACACAATAATATCCTGGTGTTGTATTTTCTTGCTGCTAGCTGGATGTTTTGTCAAAGGAAAGAGACCTAGTAGGGTTGAGAGCAAGTGTAAATACATTGACATCAGAAGTGCAACGGCTGAAGAAAATGTGTGCGGAGTGGAGAGAAGCAGAAGAAGCATTGCGACAGAAATGGAAAAAAATAGAAGAATTTGATGGTCGCAGGACAGAATTAGAATCAGTGTATACAGCTCTGGTCCGGGCCAATCTGGTAAGGTTTCTATTTAAGTATGCAATTTTACATTATCTTCTCTCATAAATGTTCTTGCAGTAACTGCTGTCTGAAGTTTTATTTGTTCCCACGGTTAAAATTTAGTAAATGAAATTCAGCAGCTACCAGAAGGTTGCAATGGACTGTTTTTTGCCACCATTATTTTTTCTAAATTTATTAATTATCAATGATCTGTTTCTAAATGTATAGAATATTACAGTTAGAAGATAGTTACTTCAGTTTCTTAACCCTGATTTGCATACAGCGTAGGTAGCTTGTATTGTATTTTCCTAACATTGGGAGAAAGGATGCTATATAATGATTTGATTGTCAAATTAACTGCATAAACATTAATAGAAGTGTTGTTTCCACAGTGGATTAAATTGTATAATGATTTTTTGGGATTAAACTGCGTACTTTCAAGTCAATCTACATTGACCCATATTTCATAAGGAGTGGTTCACAAGAATCCATCTCTCACAAGCATGAATGATCCACTTGGCTGTCATTGCATCTAGGTGATGCTCCCTAGGGCTAACGACCGGGACTTCTTGGGAGGTAACCCATCCCAGTACCATTCCAGCTCAAGCATGCGTAACTATGGCCACAGCTTATATCTGGATACTGTTTTTGAATGTTCATGGAAATTAAATGTCACGGGCACCATGAAATTGGATATATTGTCAGCTAACATAATATTGTGTTTGCATATTTTGTGTACAAGTTGCTTGATTGATATGGCTATCATATCTTATGGGCATGCTTTAAGGAGGCAAAATTAGCTGTTTATTTCCTTTGTTGTTGTTTAATGAGTGTGCTGGGATGCAATTGTCAAATTCTATATTTAATTTTTTTACTGTCCCAATTCACACTGTTTCCGTGATTGCATAGGCAAACTATAATTTTGCACAGCCTTATAATATTTGCACTGATACACTTATTATGTGTTAAATGTAATCTTTCGTGTCCCCTTCTACCTAAAAATAGAAACACTGGGATTGATTTTATAATTACTGTAAGCTTCATTAAGTTGGGGAATTGAATTCTTTGCACATGAATGCCTACTTATTGGTGCTATAACAAATTCTCTGTTAGATTCTATGTTCCATGTGCACGTGTCCCCACTCTTCAGTCCCCTGCCCCCATTAGGGTTTCCATCCTTGTTCCCATTCTATTTTTCTATTCAAATATCATTGCTACATGTTACCCATTGCAAGAGCTTCCAAGGTCTCTTCCACACATCTTTGAGGAATCATATGCTGTATAAATGTTTTGTAGAACCTTAATGGCTAAGACTTATGTGTCAAATTCTCTTTATCCAATTGATGTTTGTGCTTAGGCTTATTTATTTTTGGCTTGGAGGCTATGACTATAGTAATGCCAACACATTTGATTTTTGTGCAAGTTAGTTTAGATGAGTTTTAGTAAACACGAATGATTGGATATACAGGCTGCAGCGGCTTCATGGGAGCAGCATCCACTTGCTGCTCGTGAGTATTCAGCAAATACAATCATCCCTGCTTGTACAACAATTCAAAAAAACATCAGAGGCACATGATCTCATAGAAAAGAAGTAGCTGCTTTTCACAGAAGTCCTGATAACCGTCTTTATATGCTACCAGCCACTCCACAGGTTGGCTCATTGCTAAAATATGTTGTGTATTCTTATTGCCTTTCCAGAAACAAAATGTCTAAATTCCACTTTACTATTTCTTCCATTCAAAATAGGCTCTTCTGGATTCCATGGGTGTAAGTGGGTCCACAGGACCTGAAGCAGTTGCAGCTGCAGAGAAGAATGCAGAATTATTGACTTCAAGATCTGGTGCAAGGGATCCTTCAGCTATTCCATCAATTTGCCGCATATCTGCAGCACTACAGTATCATGCAGGTAATATTTCTGCAATCTACAGGTCAATCGCATGTGCAAATATTTGGACGTAAACAAAACAAATAGAGACATCCAATTTTGAAGGGAAATTCAAAGGCTACCCCAGAAAGTTTAGTGTTCTTTTGTTCTCAAAAGTCCCTTTTCTGGGATACATGTCATTTGCCTTAAAATTTTGTAACAGTTTTAAAATCATTGTTGGGAACTTTTTTAATCCTCTAATTACATAATGTGTAATTGTTGTCATTAAAATATTAGTTTTACTATTTATGAAACATATCATCTTTGTTCAAAATTCAAAATGTTAGTTGATTGGAATCCCCAGCTTGTTTAAGCTGTACGGTAGCTGGAATGGTTGTAGCAGAAGTGTCAAACTTAAAATCCTTGCAAGAAAGGAAATATAAGTATTCTTTTTGTCTCTAAGATGCTTGTTGTCAAAGATTGCCATGTATTAATCGCTCCTGGCGTACTCTGAAATTCGGAGTTGAACTGCTGCAAGCTTTACATGGCTAATGCAGTGTTTGTTCTTAGTATTTTTCCAGAAAATTTCTTTGAGGTCTTTGCATTCTATGTTTAGTTTTAAGCTAGGACAATTAGTTATAAGGTGCAATGTGACCCCTATTCATAATCTATATAGAGGGAATTCGATAATCTGATTTTGATTCGTTCAATCTAAACTAATAGATATCAAAGCTCGTTGAACCAGTAGAGGCTGACTAATAATTTTAAACTTAATAACAATACTGGAATAACAATACTGGAAGAAATCTGTTTTACTGAAAGTGAACTATGTATGAAGAGAGTGAATCCTGTTATTATAATTGGACATTTAGCAGAAGCCTGAAGGCACTGCCATGTGTAGTGATTAATCATTAGTTTTGTAGTCTTCAGCTTTGCAATATGGATGTCTCTATGATTCTTTTGTCGTTGTGTCAATATATTACTTTTTTTTTTTTTTGTGTTTTGTACAACGTAAACCACAGAACAATGTATAGGTTAAGCTACTCTGGGAACACTTTTTGAAAACAAAAATGGTGTTAACTGGCAATGAATATTCTGACATGCAATTCCTGTTAGCAGGTCTGGAAGGTTTAGATGCTGGCTTGGGATCAGTGTTGGAATCATTGGAGTTTTGTTTAAAGCTCCGGGGTCTGAGGTGAGTATTTTGGAGGACCTTTCAATGGCAATCAATCAAGTGCACATGCTTAAGGATTTAGTTGGAAGTGGTCGTGTCTTATTGAGCAATGCATACAGCTCACGACCTGAATATGAAAGGTGGGCATTCAACATGCAGTGAATATTTGATCAAAAGCTAAATTGCAATAATTGCAACAGATTTGTTGTATAATTTATAATCAATTGCTTAATTTGTTTGGGCATTGCATATCAATATTGTTATCCAATACGAGTTGCTAGTCACTTGTAGGCACAATTATCAGAATGGGCCTGATATTAAACTATATATGTTTTTACAGGATGGCATCATTTTGTCTGTCTGTGGCTGCGGAACATGAAAAAATAGCTATGGAGAAATGGTTGCCTGACCTCAAGGCGGCAGTTCATGAAGCTCAAAAGTGCCTACAAGAATGCAAAAGGGTCAGAGGTTTGGTAAGTATTAAATATTGAATGAAAAATCTGAGCTGTTTATCTTGAAACAATAGAGACATACATTCTTGCTGTATGCTTCTACACGTTATAAAAAGGCACTGTACCTTCTCCCATTGCTTCTTCTCTAAGTGTTGTCCCAAAACTTCCTGCCAAAAGGATATTGCAGGTATGATGGTATGAATAACACTTTTTTATTGTTAACACACATTTTAAAATCTTCTAGGCATGAACTACTGTTTTTTATTTGTTTTCTAAAATGCCTTGACAGTGGTGACCCCACTATTTATGTAACACTATACCTTGGCCCATTAGGAAATTACTCCCTGTGCCTTGTGATTTATCTTTTCTACTACTTTGTGTTTGAAATCCCTGTTTTACCAGGAAAAAACGTGTTTCATGGCAGTAGATGGAGGTTACTCAAAAATTTCTTTACCACTTAAGTTATGAGCTAGGTAGCCGCTTGATGCGTGGGTACGCAGTTCGGGTTCGCACGAGGATCCGATGCGTTGGTACGGCAATTTTTTGGGGGCCCGGGTACGGCACTTGGGTACGGCAGTACAATATACATATAAAATATTAAAAATATTTTGAAAAGTAACAAGATAAGCAAAATTCCAGCCTTACACATGCATAGATTAAACAAATTTGAAATATATAGCGACAAAAGTTAAAACATATTGATAATTCATTGTTCGAACTTATAAGGAGTACATTGTTCAAATCAAAATGTTACAATGTATTATGTAACATTGTAAACACAAAAGTGAAGATACATCAACATTCTAATTAGTAATAGACTAATAGTCTAATGGCTCTGCATCTTCCCCAATGTCTTCAATGAGAGCATCACTACCATCACGTGGTTCATTAGAACCACAAGCATCAAGAGTACAACCAGAACTATCAGCAATGCCGCTCCCGCTAGCCCCACTTTGCAGCTCACGCAAAGTACTATCTAGGTCCGGGTCTAGCAATGAAAGTTGGGCAATGGGAACATCCAAGTTTGGAGTCTCTGGGTCTATATCCCAACACTTTGTTGGCCCTTTCTTGTACTCATCCTTCTTATGTGATAGAAGGCGCAGGTTAGAATGCACAAAGACCAAATCCTCCGCCTTTTTTGCTCCCAACTTGTTGCGGTTAACCGAGTGGATAAATGAATATGTACCCCAATTCCTCTCAGCTGAAGAAGAACTCGCAACCTATTGAGGCAAGCCGCAAAGTCAATGCAAAATTAAAATTTTAAACTTATAAATATAAAAGTAAAAAAGAAAGAGTTAAGAAATTAAAAAAATTAAAATCTTACTTGTGATAAAACTTTTATTGCAAGTGGCATGAGGTAGGGGTATGCTTGTCCATGGAGGTACCACCACGAATAAGCATCCATCTGTATTTGTCACGAAGAGCGCTAATGGAGTGATCCCTGGAGGATATGAAATTCACAAACTCACCTCTAACCATGTCTTCTACTTCTGGATCTGGGAAGATTCTAGCAAATGCCGCCTTATACCCCTCACTAACTTCAACATCCCTATATGGTGGGACCCTCCTAGGCAAAGAAAGGATCTCTGTGCTATAGTATTTTGGAGTCAAGGCAAAAGCAAGAAGATGCAATGGAGTAGTCATTTTGTTCCACCTTTCAATGAGATGTGACTGCACTTCCTTGAAGGTCTCTGTAGGATCTTGCTCTTTGGCATTTATGATGGTCTTAATTGACTCAATCATTGAGTCAATTCCATCATAAATCTCACCCATGCATGGATGATCCATATCAACAAATCTCAACATACTCACGATGGGCTCAGTAAAACTAAGCAAGTAATCCACACGATCCCACCATGCTTCATCCAGGATCAACAATTTCACATTTCTAGCCCTCTCACTGTTTGCTTGCCTCCATATACTCCAAAGGTCACTGATAACCATGCCACTCAATGCCTCTCACACCTTCACAAGTTGTCTCAAGACGAGCGTGTGTGAGGCAAATCGAGTCTCAGCAACCTAATAAGAAATCAAAAGAAATAAAATTAAGACAAGTAAATTTAAAACATTCAAAATTCTACAAATTACAAACTTATAAAATTAATTTAATGAATTTTAAAAACTAATAATTATTTTAAAAAATAAAAAAGAATGTTACGGGTTACCTTGAATAGCTACAATGTGTTGAGAATTTACGAAAGATGGCTTGGGACATGTGGTGGTTGCTGACGAACATTTGAATCTCACTTGCCTCCTCATATACTTGTTTGATCCAAGCAATTTTTGTGCCCAATTTTTGTAACATTAAGTTGAGGGAATGAACCGCACAAGGTGTCCAGAATATGTGTCCATACCGTGCCTCAACCAACAACCTTGCAGCTCTACAATTTTTTGCATTGTCCATTACAACTTGGACAACATTTTGAGGCCCCACCGCCTCAATAGATTCTATGAGGATGTTGGCAATGAATTGGGCATCCTTCACTTGCCCCTCACAATCAATAGCCCTAAAAAACATTGCCCCTTTAGGGCACACTACAACCACATTGATCAATGGCCTATTTGTATATCTTTCCATCCGTCAGAAACGATGGACACTCCTGTTTCGAGCCATTGATTCTTGATGGGTAACAATGAGTCTTCAATTTTTTTTTCTTTTTTTGACAATAAGGTGGTGCACACCTTTTCATACCCTGGGCTAATGTACCCTTTAGGGGCTTCATTAATACATCTCACCATATCTTGCTAGTATGGTGATCTAACAACATTAAATGGGACACCACATGCATAAATAAAGCGTCCAACACTTTGGTTAGCTATGTCCTTGCTTTCATTCTGGAATGCCCTTTCCAATGGGCCTACATCTTTTGTTCTTTTGCGAGAAAGAGGTGAATCCTCTTCCCCTCCAGTTGCAATAGGTGTAGACAAAAATGGGTGATCTGGGGCCACAACATCAACAAAAGGAGAAATAGGTGGCTTGCTAATGCTATGTGATCTTCCTTTTCTTGCCATAGGATGATTGGATTTTAATGCCATTGTTGCATCTGCTTCCTCCTGCTCTTTGATGTATGCAAGGGTCTTTGCACGTGGCAACCCCTTTCCATCCAACCCTCCACATGTTCTAATTCCGTGGCCAATAGCCCCACACAAATGGGCTTTCACCCAACTTTAGGAGCTCTTAAATTGCATATTACATTGTGAGCAAACTCAAACAAAGCCCCCTCCACCTGGTAATTGTTCTAGTTGTTTAACATAGCTCCAAAGGGGGGAGGATGGATCACTTTTGTTAAGGAGACCTTTACTACCTTGACCCACAGAACTAGAACTCGCAGCCATTTTAAGTTTTTAACTGCACAATGCATTTAAAAAAATGAAAACAAATTTAGTCTTGAGAAAATGTTGGAAGTTTAAAATTTAAATTTAAATGAAATCAAATGTAGAAAAATGAAGCTTAAAAGTTAAAACAATAACAAAAAACAAACCAAAAAAACAACTAAAAAATAATAAAATATTAAATACAATTAACAAACTAAAACACTCTAAAAAATCACAAAATACTTACCTCAATACACCCAACACCAATAATGCAAGCTCCTTGAACTCCTTGTCACTTGTTGCAAGCTCCTTCAACTATATGGCACTTGAAATCAACCCTAAGCAATTGAAAATAATGGAAAAATTGAAGGTGAGAGTCAAATATGCAAATAAGAGGCAAGAATGCAAATGTGAGGTAAATGACTTGTTGTTATAGAGTTTGGGGGCACAAATTAGGGTTTAAAAGAATAATTTAATGTTTAAAAAGTCGGTTTGAATTTTTTTGACCAAAAACAAAAAAATTAAAAAAAATGCGTCAAAACATGGTGGAGTGCAGGGATGCAGGCGGGGTTCTTCTTGCATGGCTCGGGTACATCCACCGGTACCCAAGAATACTGTGCCTGGAAGAACCCCGCCTGCACCCCTTGAAGAACCGAACCTGTACTGTGACGTATCGATCATGTATCTGCAGTCCCTAGGGGACGTATCGGCTACCTAGGTTATGAGTGGTGAATGCTAAGTTGGCATTGAAATATCCCTTGTGGGATAATCTTGAAATTTGACAAAATTTAATAAAAATTCGCAGCAAATGAATTTTGAAAATTTTGGAAGCGAACTGAAATTTATAGATATCTTGCCCAAATCACACTAAATTTTATAGAGAGCTTGCTAATATTTTTTGATTTTTTTGAGTAATATAACTGCCAATAACTTTTAGAAAGCCCCGAACTACTTGAAAACTTCAAAAATTCATTACTATGTTGAATACAACTCGATAAAAATCTGATTTTCTGGAAATAACATCTACTAAATATATAGAAATCATCCCAACCTCCGGATCTGAAAACGGACACTGAAAACCCTAAAAACATTACCGCAAATCGGGAATTGAGTAGATAAAACTCTAGAAAATAGCTGTTCCAAATCTGAACTGAAACGTTGATGAAGAAGGGTTGTCCTCTTACTCAAACTAAATTTCTGATTACTCTCTAGATTTGATCCAAAAATATGAATAAAGCTCCAAAATAATATACTAGGGAGGATCTTTCACCACCAATGAGTGCTCTGCTAGCTAGGAGTGAATCTTTCACCACCAAAGCTAGGATTCTGTGGAATCTTACTCCACAAGCAAAGAAAGTGCAAACAACAATTGTTCTCTAATATCAAAATAGGTGAGTGTATGAATGAATGAATAACTCTCCCCAAGGACTCCTTTTATAACTTCACCATGCAACAAGAGGCCCAAAAAAGACCCCAATTGACCCCCTTGGGAAAACCACATAAATATAATATGATCTTAAGTTACCTTTTCCCCTCATGCGCCAAAAGTAACTTAGGTGACCCCAATGAAGAAATAGAATAATAAAGTGCCATATAGTCACCCAACGACAAAACTCGAACAATTATTACCACCAAGTCGCTCAACTTAATGTCAACGACAAAATATAACATAAAGCAAGGTGGTAATCATGTATCCACACCCAATAGCCTACATTGTTGTTAGCCCCTCGGGTATGCCCAAGGCTAAGACTGAAAAATATGGCCGTTAGGCCCTCGGTGAAGGAATGGGGACATTACATACTTTATATTTAAGGGCTCTTATGACCTTGGGTGGTTGGCACTTCATTTTCATTATGAAGCCTTACTTCCACATTACTTTCCCATCTACATATCATACTTTGGATTTTTGAGATTCATTCCGAGTTCTTGCACCAGAACCTCTCCTGTTAAATATCTGGTGTGTTTATGCATGGGCCCAGGGTAAGTGCTGGTCATGTAGCCTTGTGTATTTTGTAACAGGTTTTGAATGCCGGTGATTATACTGGATCAGCAGATATGCTGCCTTCCCATCTGATGCTCCACTATTTATTGTTTATGTAACACTATTGCATAGCCCATTTAAAAGTTGTCTGTTTCCTTGTGATTTATTTTTTCTATTTTGATTTTGAAATCCCCATTAAACCAGGAAAAAGAAGAAATTGTTTCATGGCAGTTCAAAACTCTGTTTACCACTTAAGTTATGACCACTGAATGCTAAGTTGATATTTAAGGGCTATTATGTATGGCTTTGTTTAATTGCAACTATATTTTCATTATAACACATTACTTCCACATTTTTCGAAATCTAAATATATTAGATTTTTGAAGATCCATTCTGAACTCTTGCACCAGAACTTTTCTGTTAGATATCTTTCTGTAGCTCTCCGCTTCAGTGTCTATGCCGCTAGCTAGAATCTTGGAGTTGGATAACATGTTCCTATAGGAAGAGGCATTATTGATTACCTAAAGTGTCACATGTTTGTAGGTAAACTATGCTACCAAGGACAGTCATAGATAATATTGCATACCACAAGTACAGACAAGAATGACAGTAACAATACCTTATCATTCACAGAAAGTAGTACTCAATAAATGAGTGCAGTATAGGGAGGACTTGATACCCAATGTCCTTTCCCCGATGTTCATCATTCTATTTATATGGCAAGAAGACCCAATAGGTCGTTGGTTAACACAATTGTCAACAACCAAACATACTAACGAGAATCGTTACCAAACATACACTCATTAACCACATAATAAGTCAGCTTCCAAATGATGTAATTATGCTGATAACCTTGACAATAATATTGTGACGGCCTACATTATCCTCCATCCCCCCCCCCTCCTTCCGCCCCACCCCTTAAACAAGTTGGAGTCCCTTCTAACACAATTCGTAGACAACATGTTAAAAACTAGCAACAACATCCAAAGGTGCTTGTGGAAGGCCGATAGGCACAAGTTGAAGAAAGATTCCTCTCTTCTTGTGATCACGTGTCTTTGTAGAGGGTTTTGAAAATGTAACTTAATTATAGTGTGCAAAACTCAGACTTTATCTTCCTTCCCACATGTTTTATTGAAGGAACAAAGTACATTGAAAGGGAGATGAAATTTAACTTTTTAAAGAGCTGAAGCTAAACCGCTTTAACCCATTCAGGAATAATCAAGTAGATTCAAACATTATCAAGTATATTGGAGCATTTATTCTGAGCTAACATTCTATTATGGAGCATTTTTCTCTAAAGTCTATATTTTTTAAGATCGTGGTTAGTTTATGGATAGTTAACTGTGTGATATATTGAAAGATTTTAGGTTTCCCAGCACAATGATTGTTTTAATTATTTATAAGTTTTATTTGATAAATTCTATAACAAAACTTCGGCTGCTGGAAGAATTGAAGTGAAGGAGTTTAGATGCGTGTCTGCCAACATATAGACAATTAAGAGAATTGGACCTCACAGGGCTTCCATGGTCAACATCCTCAATGACTTCCCTAGTGTTCATCTCTCAAAGACACTGTAAATAGATAATAATTTGTACAAAACAGAAACACACAATCCCCATAACAATTGTGTGTGATTTCAGTAGTCCAAAACTTTTCTTCATTATTACATAAAGCGAAAGGATATTTCCATATGCTACTACTACTGTGTATCTTGCCTCAGAGATATTCTCATTGCAATGAAGCTACAAAATACTTTAAATGCCCTACTACACATAGAAATGACTCATGTGGAAAAATAGGGATATCATTTGTTAACAAATGTTAATATTGGTTGTAATTTTATTTGTTTACCTTAAATTCTATTTTAGAATAAAAATTGTTTCAGAATAATTTTTCCTTAATCTTCCATCTCTTTCCACATGAAGCTTATTGTTGAGATATAAAAAAACCCACTTCTATGAATATCGATGTGATGGGTGACATGAAGCGACTGATGAGTAAGATCATGTGACCCTTCTCGAATATCAGCTCATGCTCTACCTTTAAATCTAGGAGTCATTTGCAAATTACTAAGACTCTGGGACCATTTTTATAAATCCCACTGTAATACAGATGTTTTTGTTAGAAATGTCGCAGGAATAGATTTGTGTAAATCTAGAGATACTTTTCATAATTATCTAGCAACAAGGCCACCATTGCTTTACAAAAATGTAGAGTTAAGCAAACAAGGGCCCCCAAAGCAAGGAAAATCTGTCAAAATCCTACTGCATTTCCTTCAACGAAAACATGTCCCATGGTTATCCTACTACACCACTCAAGAAAAATGGGTTAAAGAGCATGGAGAAAAGAGATGGTGCGAATAACATCTCTCTGACAAACCCATAGCTTTCCATCTTCAAATCTATATCTACCTTAATCTGCTTCACCAGAATGACCTTGTTCATCCCCTATTCACATGTGCCCAAATTTTCATCTTTTGGGAAAACAGTCAAAAATCCAATTGAGATACGATTTATCCAACCTTTGCACCTTGAACGAGTCCCAATGTGACAGCAAGGGAGATTGGTAGAGGCTTGATATAGAACCACTATCCTCCTTTTATCATCTTGGAAAAGGATGGCCAGGCAACTTAGAAAGTAAAGCCTCCCCTCCAATAGATTTTCCATGATAATATGACCCATTTATATGCAAATTCACTTGGTATTTTTGAAATCAGACTTGTGAAAACTCTCATCATCTAAAACCAGGCTTAACAACTCCGAGATCTAGTTTCATAATTTTTGGTGCCGATTCTGTTGCAGATAAACCGTATGTCTCAATAGTATCACTGTAAAGAAATAATATAAAAATTTGATTATTGAGACATATCTCAATGGATGAGATTTGGAGGAAGACAGGCGATAATTGCAGGGATAGGGTACTCCAGAAAATGCCAATAATCAGGGATGGGGTGTGGGACTAAATGATAATGCTAAGGGATTCGATGCCAGAACAAGTTAGAATCCTAAGGGATTGGCTTTTGGATCAAGTGATAAACTCCTCAAATGGGTTGAAAGAACAAATGATAACCCTGGACAGCCTGCAGAAGAAAATGATAATACTTAAGGTAGGCCTTCCCAATAAAACAATAACCATTCAAAACAGTGGCTCTTTGTTCACTGCATGGTCATTTATGGTTCAATTGTGATATTCATTCTTTATAACTGTTTGTATTCTTTGTTTGTTTTGTTTAAAAGCACAATTATCATCAATTATGGAAAAAAATTAACAATTATAAAATAAGAATAATGATACGAGGAGGAAGATGACCGAGATGATTGTTATCAAGAAAGTTCACTTATAAAGGCCTATCGGCCAATTAGAATGAGAAGGGAAGACAAAAGACAGTTTGGACGGAGATGCTGCTGGTGTAGATATTTGCCGTAACTGTAACTGCTGGATGTGTCAAACACCTTGCATGATTTACATTCGTCTAGATGGTGTTTGGGGTGTTTGTATGGCAGTAACGATAGATGATGGCTGTATTCATGGTTGTAAGATAACGGTGGCTAGTGTTCCACAAAGTCTCGGAACGGGGGATGGGTCTTGGGGACCAAGGGCCTAGGTTTGGGGATGGCGGGGGACAACAATGCAAATATATATAGTACTTGAAAAATAGCTATAAAAAATGTGTAAGGAATAACAAATGAAACTTTGAAATACTAAACACATTACATTAAACATGAAAATGCCGAATATCAATATATTAATATTTATATTCAAAATGATGATTACATTCAAAATTCAAATACAATTGCCCAGTGGCTCAATGCCTCTAATCATCCCCAAAGTTTACCAAACTCCTCATCACTCAAACTGCTAGACTCCTCAAGGTCAAGCTCTTCCAAACCAATTCCAACCAACCCTATTTGTGCCACATCATCATCAATCTGAGATGGCTCCTTTGGCTCTACATCCCATCGAGTTGTTGGACTCTCCTTGTACGTAAGTGTGTTGCGGTCAATGAGATGCAAGGCGTTATGTACAACTACAAGCTTTTTGCCCTATAGGTCATGGCTTACCTTGAAGGCTTGATGAACATGTTGAAAACTGAAACTAGAATGGTCGATCAATGAAGAGTCAAGATCAAGCACTTGCTCTAACTCTTGTTGCTAATGCTCTCCCTCTTGCTTGCTAATACTCACTCTTGCTTGCTAATGCTTTCACTCTTGCTTTGAATTTTTGATAGTGATTTGGAGTGAGGGCGTGAGGCTTATCTATAGTTTTTTTATAGTGCTTACCTGTGGATAGGCCACCATTAAGTGTTAGGGTTAGGGTTGGGGGCCAAAATCCTTAAAAATTGATTTAAAAAAACACTTATTGACATAACTACGACATGGGGAACAATTGAGAGTTTATGGGATAGATCAAGAGACTTGCATAAGTCTCCGGATGTCCCCAAGTCCCCACAACAACCCCAACAGGGGGGACGTCTTAAAACGTCCCCTATCTCGAGGGAGATGTTTTGGGGATGCCCTCCCTAATGGTGGCGGTCTCCCAGAGATGTCACTTTTGGGGTGATGAGCCCTCATGGAACACAAATGACAACAAATAATGGTGGTCATATGGGAATAACGGCAGATGGTGGTGGTCGTACATATACTAGTGGGTTGTACGATGACAAAGTGTACAACATTTCTTGCAACAAGTAAGATCATTGGGTTGTATGGATGTAGGTCATACAATATCAACAAAATATGGTCATATGAAAGCGGGTGTAGCAAGTTGTACAACTGGCAGTTGATGGATGGAGCAACAAGTTGACAACAGGTTGTATGATAGTTGTAACTCGGTCGTAGGCTCTTTTGCATTGGTTGTGTGTTTCTAATGGTTGAGTTTAGTTGTTCAGTTTGAGTTTTAATGGGTTGCCTTTGTGTTGGTTGTACATTCTTGTCTTACCATGTAGGGTGTTATAGATCCTGGCTGTAGTCTCATTGTCATTTCTTAGGTGTCTAAACTCTCTCTTGAAAGATTTTTCTACTTAGCCCCATGGAACCTTCTCAGTGGTTGGTGCATTTGTGTACCAGCTAATGGCCATTCCTTAACGTGTGGCTGAGAAGCACTGCAACCACAATTGCTCATCTGTGTACTCATTTTTCATTCAAAATCTTAGATTGTAATACAAATCCTGCAATATCGTATGGGATCCTCATATCCTTCAATAGTGAACTCTAGTAGTTTCCGCTTGTTTGGAGATGGAGTTGATGGGGCAAACATTGTTTTGGTTATGAGTTGCTTCTGATGTGGCTTTTCGTTACAATTTTCCTCCACAAGATGGTCCTGTGGTGGACGTTCACTGCTCTCTTGGCATAGGCACTTCCTATGCTCAATCCTTCTTTGGGCAACGATTTATACGCTATCTTGCTTAGCATCAGGTCCTGATTTTGTGCTACTCCTCCAACTTATAGTTTGGGCTGTCCTAGAGTCTTCACGTGATTCTTTTGCATCACCCTTCAACCCAACTTGGTTGGAAAGGTTTGCATTTACTTCGGAAGGGGCTATGGCAATCTTTGTCCCGCTTATTCGTGATGGCGCAGGGTCCACAATTTTGGCTGAACCCTTTCTTGGTTCCGTGCAGCTCTAGTTCCAAATTCTATGTAAGCTTTGGTGTTGGATTTTTATTTTGCTTTGGCTTCCACTCCTTTGCATTTTGCTTGATGGATTATTGGAGTTGTTTGGTTGCCGTAACCTTTGTTGTATTTCTTGTTGACCCACCGATCGATTAGACCATATGACTTTCGTCCCCTCCTGGCCGAGCTGTTTTCTTCTCCAATATTTGTTTGGAGTCAACATTAATTATTTCTCGTACAATGTTGGTCCTCTCCGCAAACTCTTTGTATCGTTGTAATTTCTTGTCGTATTTCATGGGTATGATCCGCACATAGATCTTATAACTTTGAACCCAATTTTAATTTGGCCTGACATTCTTTAAAGGTGCGGTGCCAAAATGTTTGTAGAGAAATTATGCTACCAAGGACAGTCGTGGATAATATTGCATAGCATAAGTGTAGAAAAGAATGACTGTAATAATAGCTTCTCATTGAATAAGGTAGTACTCAATATAGTTAATGTAGAACAGGAGGACTTGATACCAAACACCCCTTTCCTAATGCACATCATTCCATTTATATGACAAGAAGACCCAATGAATTGGTTGCTAATGCAACTGCCAACAATTGAACATATTTATGAGTCATTCAAAACTACCATTGGCTGATAATACAATCATTAACCGCATAATATGTTGGCTTCTAAAATATGTAATTACATTGATAACCATGACAATACTAATGTGAAGGTCTACATTACATGAGATAAACATTTCTTTGCCATGGATTGATTCTTCATTATTGATGTTTGTGGGTTTACTTAGGTTTTATGGCAATTATCATATTTACCAGTTGATGGGTTTAGTTCTCATGTGTGTGTGTGTTGAAATTGTGCCCTAGGATGCCCTTGTGCAAGTTGCACTTGATAGCAGGCTGTAGCTAGAATGTAGCAATGTAGTAGAATGTGTGGATGGAATAAAATGAACTTCCCTTTCCTATGTTGTGTATGCAAAATATGCAGTCCCTTGTCCCTTGAATGGATGCTAGATGGATGCCTTGAAGTGCTTTAGGTGCCTTTTGAATGCAAGCTTAGGTGATGATAGTAATGTTTAGTGCTTGGTCCCTTATTTTGAAAACATAACTATGTATTTATATGATTCCCTTGTTTGAATTTCGTAATTGACAACTAGAAGGCCGACCCATAAGTGAAAAAGATGCCCAAAAGATAAAAGAGACCCAAAAGGAGCAAGTAAGATAAAAAAGGGTCGGGGCGCCTGCCAGAGGACAAGAGCACTTGGGTGTTGTTGTCTTGGCTGGGCGCTGATGTCTAAAGCCATAAAAGATAAACAAGTAAAATTCCGACTGGGCTGTAGGGTGTGCAAGACCAAATAGAAAGCAAGAGACAAAGAAAAGAGGCCAAATATAGTTGTCAACCACTAGTTTTCTTGCTTAGGAATCATATAAATGCTAGTATGCTTTTAGGACCTATAAATGTACCCAAGTGCGTGATTTTGTGTCTACACATACCGGGAGTAGATATATGTTATCTTTAATTTTTTAAAGATACAACAAGCAAAGGAAGTGTGGGGTAGTATATGCATTAATTGCACCCTACTAAAACTGTGATACATAGAGATGGACATCTAATACAAAGAGAAATTCCTCCCAAAAGCTCAAAATCTTAAGTACCACAATTGCAAAAAGAAGATACGGGAGCAACAAGTTCAGAATCTTGCAAATTTATAAATAAGGAGAAAAGGAGCTTGTTCAACAAGTTCATTGATGGTAAATTTGAGGAAGTGGAAAATTAAGAATTTAGAAAAGATTCAATCTTGTTGCTACTTTGTATTCAATAATCATTGACCAGCAAGGGAAAAATGAATGCGTAGAAAAAATACTTAAACACACTAAAATTGAGATACATAGAGATGGATATCTAATACAAAGAGAAAATCCTCCCAAAAGCTCAAAATTAGAAGTACAAAAACAATTGCAAAGAAAAGATATGGGGCAACAAACAAAGAAAGTTATCTTACAAGTTTATAATGAGGAGAAAAGGAACTTGTTTAACAAGTTCATTGATGGTAAATTTGAGGAAGTGGAAAATTAAGAATTTAGAAAAAGATTCAATCTTGTTGCCACTTTGTATTCAATAATCATTGACCAGCAAGGGAAAAATGAATGCATAGAAAAAATACTTAACATTCAGTGCATTGGAATTTCAAAAGTGCCTTAGATGGCCAAACAAAACAGAATTACTGAGCTGCTGCATGGTAAAGAGTATACAGTCTAAGGAAAAAGATTCAAAAACCAGACAACTATAGCAAGGTTATGGAAACTAGCTAAGGCATGAAATATGACAATAAGCTAGGCAGGCTCCCCTATAGGGTATAGGTTCTCTTGGCATGATAACTGAAACTCTAGAAGATCGACTATGAACCTTTTTGTAGTTTAGATTTGGCGCATAGCCTCGTTTTTTTTAGCTTCATTTTACTCTTGCTTACTATTTTGCATCAATTGATTGCTGAGTCCCATTGACCTATTTTGGTTACCCTGGACAATGGACATTAACAATAATCTCTTTTTCTTTCTTGGTTCTGCTGCATGCATGTCTTTGAATTTCGGAGACACTTCTCAAAATAAGCTTCATTGGCATGTAGAATTCCTTCAAATATAGTGGATGTTGTATGCATATCAACCCAAGAAATCTTGAATATCAGTCGTGATAGCTGCTGCTACTTTGTAGACATTGCTTTTCACTGGTGGTATGGAGATCAGGATATACATCCTTAACATCAATTGCATCTTCCATGGATGATTCAACCCTTCTCAGTTTGTTTTATTACGCTCTCAGCTTACCCTTTGTTCTTTGCCCTTTTGCCCTTCTGGACTCGAGGGTCTTTCATTTATATATGCGAGTATTGGCTGTATGAACTCTTTAGATTCACTATGGATAACTTAATGATCCTTGTTTCTTTCACTCGTATGCTTCTTGCCATGATCTTCAGGACAAAAAAGGGCTCCTTTTCCATCCCAAGCTGTGATGGCGTGGGATATGGTCTGATTTTGCTCCAAACCTATGCAAGAATTGGGCAATTTATATTTTATATCTTATTATAGTTCTGAAGTGGTCATTGGCAAAGAGATGTTATGAACTGGCCATGATTTTTTCCTGTAATAGGGTGATAATATAATTACTCCATGCACCTGATGATTGGCCAGTAATAACAGGAGATTTTTGATGAGTATGGAGCACTCAAATGATGGTTAGTTAATCTGAAGCTAGCGACTATAATCTTTAATCGAGACAGCCCTTTGATTATTCTTACATTATTACCTTGCTAAGCTTGTATTGAAACATCTGATTGGGAAGACCATTTTGATGTAAACATTATGTAACAATTGTTACTTAACGTGCTAGGGTAAATAAAAATATTTATACATAGATGAGTTTTTCTCTCTTATAGTAATTTATCTATCTGATTGGATGATAATCTTGACGATAGGAACATGGAAACATGGGATTGTTTTGAAATAATTATTTTTATATGCATCAATTTTTATCTCTAGATAGGGTGCAGCAAATACAATTGGAACGAATGAATCACAGCACACAATTATCACAATGTATAAATACAAGATTTAATGTGATGATGAGTAAAATATACAACGACCACTACGATATACTGTACAGGATACTTTGTATAACACATTTGCATATATTCTTAGTACTACGTGTTGGGTGATTGGTTTTTAAGGCTGGAAAATTAAGGCAAAGAAAGCAGCTTGGTATGCCGATATGGCTGAATTTTGAAATGGAACATATGACTCAATCATGGAACAAGGAACAGAAAGGCACAGGTTTCCAACTTTCAAGAGTAGATTGGATGTGACAGAAAGCAAGAAGCTATATTTAGGTCCAGGAATAACCAATGATGATCAATTGAAATCCCTTAGTATTAATAGTTCATGCTTATTCAATATTCCATTTAACATGGAGCAAGCACTAATGGCATTTTTAATACCTGCCTAAAATTGTCCTAGAAAACAGATTCGAGATTGCTCATTATTTGACAAGTTTATACAACCATGATAAAGTATCAGGCGTCTTGAATTACATCAAGAAATGAACATATATTTAGTTTGCATGTGTATATCTCGTCCCCCACCCACCATCTTTCCTTCAAAAGAGTGCAAAGGTTAGACTCAATGGCATTAACCATCCATCCTTTAAAGTTGTCCTAAAATACAGATTCAAGATATCACATCATTTGAAATAAACATGAACCGAACATATATTTTATATACCACATGCATATATCTAGTCCCCCAACACCATCTTAGCTTTCAAAAGAGTGCAAGGGTTAGATTCACTGGCATTAACCATTCATTGCTGTTTATCAAGTTGTGAATTGTTTCAACAAATGTCTAGAGGCATTTAACGGGGCTTTTATAAGTTCTTGTAAATGTAAACCTTGTAAGCTGCTAACTTGGTAACTGGCTAAACTGGTCGCTATTAGTAGAAGTTATGGAATAAAACTATAGTAGCAAAAAGCCTCCAAATTGAAGAAAAAGACAATATTGTTTTTTTTTTTTTTTTGGTTCATGCCACAGGAATAAGGCATCTGTTTCCTGGATGCTGACCTGCTCTCTGTAGTTTTAATTGATTTCTTTTAAACTTTGGTCACCCTGAATTGTTTTTTTGACTGCACAGTTTATTCTCCATGTTCACTATTTGGTTTTACAGTTGCACATGTACAAAATGTTAGGCCCATTCACGAGTTCTTTGTCAGATGGTAAGGTATATATTATATGAAGGATGTTATTTATAGACTTTGTCTTGGCATATTTACTTAAAAATCTTGTTTTCATTTTTTTTTCAACGTCTTTTATGTTTTGATATTGATATGTTTGCAGTGTGATAATGAGTAAGAGTTTTCTGGAATCAACTGTGTGATCTTGTTCAAGACCAATGTTTTGGATCCCACTTCTGGGCCCATTAACTGTATTTTATGTTTGTGGAACCTATTGCTTTTTCTTCTTTCACTAGCATTTCTACCATGAATAAATGTACTGATATATGTAAAGGAGCATTTTAAAAATTCTTTTCAGTGGGTAAGTGCCTAATTGTCAGACGGGAAGAGAAATTTCAAGGTGGAATTAGAAAGAGGGGAAGAGGATAGTGTGGGTGAAAAGGTATATCAAGATGAGCATCCAATTGATGCAGATGGGTCAGAAGTTTGAATCACATTTGGTTTGAATTGGCTAGCACTATTTTTGAGAAGGGACCATCGCACATTTGAAGCTTCCTGCAATACATGTGCACTCTCATAGCTAAATGAACATCATTTAGCTGTAATGAAATAAGGTCTTGGAATAAAAACTGTGTAACAGATATTCAATCAATTTTTATGATAACACTCCAAAATCCATCTTCTATTGTCATGATGATGGGTCATGGAATGTGAGCCAAAATGTTGATTGAAACTCTGCTACAGAGTCTTTTTCCGAAAGCCATAATTACCTAAGTCTTGGGGACAGCAAAAATTTCCCAAATTTTGGGGACAGCAGGGGGACAGCTTTTAAAATAATACATAAATTAATATTTTAATATTTTAACTTTTTCAATGACATTTAGGGATTTAAACTGTATTTAATGTATTTTAGGTACTTTCAAGATTATAATTTGATGTTCTTGGTAAAAATAACATCTTTTTAAAAGTAAAAACATCAGAAAACTTTTGAAAGATTTAAAAAAATTTGGGGACGTCCCCTCCAAGTCCCCAAGTCCCCAAATGTTCAGGACGTCACCAAAATCTAGGGGACGTGTCCCCGCATAACACTGCCAAAAGCCTCTTAATAAGTGTTTAACTGTTTTAAAAGTTTTTGGTTATGCAACTGAGCATTGGTGTGGAAAATTGGAAATTGCAATATTTGCTAGCGCTCCTTGTTTGGCACCCTCTAGAATCTTTCTATTCATGCATTTGTTTGTGGTTTTAGAAGGAACCGTGTAGGATGCATTCTGAAGTGAGAGCACTGTAAATTGAATTGCAAGAAAGTTGAAATGCGGATTGATATTCATTAGTGATTTTTTCATCAATTATTTCATCCTCTTTGCCTTAGATGGTGTTCTATATTAATATAATCATTTAAAAAAGTGTTAGCCATTTGTTTTACAAACATTTGATTCGAAAGCCAGTGGGAATTTATCCCAACCACATTTCATTCTTGTACAGGTCGATGAATGGTGGGAACAGCCAGCAGCAACAGCAGTTGATTGGGTTACTGTCGATGGTCAGAATGTTGCTACTTGGATTGCACATGTGAAGCAGCTTCAGATGGTATTTTATTGATAAGCAGATCTTGTGATTTCCTGCACATATTTGGATGACGTCCTCATATTAGTGAATACTGTGTTGGGGAAAATGGTGATCAGTTGCTGTACACAACCTGGTCCAACAAAGTCTACCTCATGATAATGACTGGGACACTGCACTTGACGTACACAGTTTTGTACTTATGATGATACATTCAGGAGGTTGGTTGCCATAGATTCTGTAGAGAAAGATCAAAAGACAATGAATCTACCTCAATCATTGTTGTAGTATTTGTTGTAAGCAGAATAATGGCTTTATAATGGTTGCTTCCTTTTGAAGTTACTACCGTATAATGCCAGGGCCAGGCCAAGGTTAACAAATGTGTTCTGCATTCTCAGACGAATGCAGTTTCCTGTATGTTATGTATTTTTAATGTTAGATTCAGTGCAAGTACTACTTAAAAACTCTGATTTCAAACCTTTGCCCAGGACTACACTGAATTTGGACATCTGCGGGATGTCACCTAAATCCTCATATCTTTAGTGTCTGCACATAAGGCTCCAAATTCAACTGTCCTGGGGCATTGTTTTATAAGAAATGGCCTCATTTAAGGGTCTATTGTTGTAATATATTTTCATTTGAGGGTGTATAATTATATGGGACTAGGCTGGCGTTCAAAACTGTGGTAAGCACAATGCCTGTAACTGCCAACAGTTGACAAGTTTCGTGGATCAGTCACAAAAGCGAGGGTTCTGCTAGCAGAAGATTGAGCCTTCAGGCTTCAAGGCATCACATTTTTAAGATAAGAACACAGACATTACAACAGCAAATGATCTGAGTCCATAATGTTTGGTGGCATGATAAATCTCACGACAACCTACTTGAATGTCACAATTTCAAATAGAAAGTTCCCTTTTTGGGCAGAATGTGATCTGTAAACTGGTGCTTGCAGCATTTTGTTAAATGTTTGAAACCCCGAGATGTCAAATGTAGTGTGATGGAGTGATACACTGGGTATGCAACCTTACATTGGAAGGTGGGTTACATTGCTATTCTTCAATGTATTCATTGTTAAATCAATTTATAATACAGAGGATGGTATTATTTCTTGTTTGAAGAATTCCATCATTGAAAACATTTTTATGTACTGAAATTGTTGAAGACTCCATTTTTTAATTTTTAATTATATAGTGACAGTAGCAGGTATTCAACAGAATGAGATATTGGATGAGAATTTAAAGGAAGGGGGTGCCATGTGGACGAGTTGACATGGCCTTTAAGTCATTAAATAATTGAATTTCCATAATGGTATCGTGCAAATTGTACATCCAATTTGGGGACTTAAGATTATCCAACATGAATTGTTTGAGTGTTGGAATTCAAATATGATGGCGAATATAATCAAAGGTATTTTAACCCAATTGTTAAAAATATTAGTACCCATTTGGCTTGCCGTTTCATGTTTGAGAGTAAGATTTTCTGAAATAGTTTGAAACATCATGTGGTATATAACATGTTACAGTTATTGCAATCTGGCTTCTTCAGAAAAGAAACACGACATTGTTTTTGTTCTTTCTTGTTTGTTTTTCTAGTTTCTATTACATGTGCTTATGAATCTTTGACGAGTTTTGAATGAAAAAAAATTGAGTAGTCAACTCCTAATCTGGATGTGAGTGGCACTGTGTTTAACATACTAAATTTTGAGCTTTTATTTACTTACAGGTTTAGGCATTTAGTGCATCAATTACACCCTTCCATTCTTTTCTTGTTTTTTGTAATTTGGTTCCACAAGAGAGGGCACTTGTCTTGTGATAGGCTCATTCTTGTGGTAACCACCTTAGCCATATTCAGCATAATGTTTAGTCTACCATATTAAGCATAATATATGGTCTATTGAATCATATCACTTGAGAAGAGGAGACTATTATGCACCATCTCTGGTGGCTTACAGAATAATGCACTCTTGGTGATGCCAGATGACACTTAAATACCAACGAAATCATGTCATTTATATTAATAATTTTCTCTGGTTACATCCTTTGTGGCTAACTGTAGTATGCACTCTCTGTGATGTAAGAAGATGACGCTTAAATACCAACAAACTTCATTTATGGTATTAGTTTTTCTTGTTTACTTCTATAATTAATTTTCCTTGGTTACTTTTATTTATTTAACAGATATGCCTTTTCTGTTTATCCATTACTTTCCCATGATTTAAATACAATACAATAATACAATTTACGTGTTAATAATATTTCATACAACTAGTTCAAAGCATATAATGGTAATACTTAAAACTGTCATTTAAATAAACAATCTCTAATCATGAAATCCTAAAAATGCTCATTTTTGCAGGCTCTGATTTAAATATATATTTTTTACAGTTGCTAGTCAGGCTTACACGCATCTTGATTTAGGTGATTGACTTTGAATTTTTATGCATGCCAATATTTGCACATCATTGCTCGAAGTTGAAACTTGGATTTTAGTCCAATCTGTTACAATAGGGAACGTATAGTTAGTGATTTTATGAGGAAAAGATAATTACGTTATAAGAAGTCATGCAATGATTGTGCGGTAAATTTAGTGGAGTAGATTGTTTATAAAAATAAAAAAACCTTCATCATTAGTATTTATGGTATTCTAGTTTTTTAAAATGTGTTTATGGGTCTAAATATTGACTACACGATAGGGGCGATGGCTGAGATTACTCAGTGGGTCCCACACACATCATTTACTGCAGCTGTTCAGAAAAATAAGGGAACTTTTAAACGAGTTAATCTGTAAAAACAATCTCTTAAAATCAAGAGTAGTAGTGCTCTTGTCCATCCATAAAGGGTCCAAAACATTGGGAACCCACTTTAGCGTGTAGGTTTCTCAAAGCAGAATCTCTGTTATTAGGGTATGTCTATGCAAGTTTCTGGCTTGAGTTCCTAATGTTCACTAGGTACCATGGCAGCCTATAACTTCTGATGGAGTTTATCAACGATGTGGAGTTCATCGCAGTGGCTTGCAACTTCTGGGCATAGATCTACAGTTGTGGTTCAACCCTTTTGGCGGCTCCTTTGTTTTGGATATGTGATTGCATCTGGTGCGGATATGACTATATTTTGTGTTTGTCTAGTTCTGGCCAATCTTTGTTCCTTTCTATGTTTTCCTTTTAGTTTGTTTGGGACTCAAATTGATGGTGTTCCCCATCGTCACCCCTTTATAGCCTGTGTTTTTGTACTTACCAATCTAGATCTGTCATCTCTTTCCAGCTTTGGACTGTGTAGGGCAATGCTTCTTCATATGGCCTCCTTTGGCAGTTCTACCCCAACCACTTATGCTAATCAAAACTTTGAATTTGCCGAGTCAAATGATATCTCAACTGAATTTTCCCACAAAAAGGACTAGTGGATGCTATCTAGAGATGGACGCCCTCAAATGGTCTGCTCCTCGATCAATGAAATGGAAAACATGTTATAGGTTTTTAAAGAAGAAATCCCTCATATGTAGGTTCATGGGAGTCGACCCAAGAATAAACACCCTCAAAATTTGGGTGCAAGGTAACTGGAAAGCCTTTGGGAATGTGGACATTCTAATGAATGCCAAAATTTCATGGCTATAATCAGCCCAAATCAAGAAAGGGACAAAGCATTCCAAGGTGGACCTTGGTTAATGAAAATGAAACATTGGTTTCCAACCTTCATTGGCACAAACTGTGCCTAATGAAGATATGATATGCTATTGGGGAGTAACAACCTTATCACATGGAATCTTGGTGTTCTCAGCTATGGTCGGATTTGCATCAATCTTAATTTGGATAAAGACAAAATCATCCAGGAAATGGCGGGATTGAATGGGAACAAATCTTGAACTACAAAAATGTCCTCTTCAAATATTGTCTATATTATGAGCATGGACATCTTGCAAGGGGTAGCCAAAACATGATATAAAAATCCTCGATGGCAACTTGAATAGGGGGTCAAATCAGATCAATAAACCATGTAACTCGTTTGCACATGGCAGAAAGAACCAACAAGCAAAGTCATTAGATGTGCCCCGAAAAGAATAGCACCAAATTCCAATGTTATATATATACCGCAAGGAATTAACATAGTACACTCGGACAAGTAGAAGAAAGAAAATCATAAAAGGCTTATGTAAGGAAAGGCGAGTCAATCTCAACAACGGCTCAACCTCACCACTAAAATACCTTTAATGTATTAACAGATTTGGATACAAATGATTTGAATTGATTACAAAGCATTCCACAAGTTTTAACCCCACAAGACTTGTAAATTAGGGTACAAATCAATAATTGGCAACTAAAAGGTAAGTCTCCTCTCATTGATTTTCGCTTCACAACAAATGCTCCCAAATCATTCATTGCTAGAGATCCGCATCTCATAGATATGATCCCACTCAAATTTTTAATCTCCGGTCATTCAATAAGTACAAAGAAAGGAAATCATCATCTAAAAGCTTTCAATAGGGTTGGAGGATTCACTAATGGAGCTAAGGACTCGTTTCCCAACTAGTGATGACAAAATAGGGCCAAAGCCCCTCTTCCACACGTTCTTCAATATTTTTTGGAATTCCCCGTTCTTGACAAAATTCAAGAGATTCCACAATGTTACGCTGCTTCTATTCTCAACAAGCAAATGTTGTGACTGCCCTATAAGAGCATTAGATTCCAATGTTTTGTGTGTTCGTAAGTAGTCCAATATTGTTTCTCATTCTCTGTTGGTTTTCGAAATTGTAAGCTCTTTGCCTAACAATTAAGATTTTATCTCATTTTGTTAGTAGTTCCTGTCATACCAATGATTTTTAATATATTAGTTTTTAACCGTTTTTCATTTTTTTGACCACCTTTTAATTGCCTTGGATTTTAAAAAGTTTGTTTCAGTTGCTTGTGGTATTGTTGTTTAGTACTCACTTGTTAGTTATTTGATATTTACCTATTGATAACAAGAGCAAGCATCAAGGCACCGACTAGTGCCATTATGGGGATTATTTTTTAATGGACCAAATCAAGTATAAGTTTGGGATGCCCTAGGATCTACATTTATCTTGGCATATCTTGATTAGGTAAAAGCATATCACCCTACCACATTTATGGACGATAGCATGGGTTGTAACTACCCCAACATAGTCACACTATGGTTAACTTCACACAAAAATATGAGGGTTGTACATCATTTAGATCATCTTGATGTATTTGACATTGCTTTATTGTGTTCATTGATCTCGAGAAATATAGGAACACTATATCATAGCTTAGGGTTGAGTCTCCAAGGTTGGATCTAAGGTCTTGGAATTGTGGAGGGATTGGAGTCTTTCAAAGTCGTGAAAACATTTTAGTGTTTAGTTATGTGCTTGTTTGAGCTTGAATTTTAGGTTGGATGGAAATTCATTGTTCATAATCCATGATACCTAAGCTAGATCTATGTGGTTGATGAAGGTGAAAGCTCGGAGAGGTAAAAGTGAAAATTCAAGTGCAAACTCTTTGTAGTGGGTGATCTTAGCCATATTAGGGGTTTCATATATAACCATAATATGTTGAGTTTGGGGTAAAATTTTATATATGTATATGCATATTTGTATTTCTTGTCAAAAAATATTAGGTGTCTAATTTTTACATTTTTTGAAAACTTTGTCCCCCTCAAATCCCGAGTCAAGTTTCTACTTCATCAAAGGGATACGTGACCTAAGCAACATCTCATCACAATAAAGTGACAAGTTTACAACTCAAAATTAGCCCTAGGACAAGCATGTGATTGTCAACACTAGTTAGAGTAGCACAAAAATGTTGTGTGAGAGGACTAGTGAAAGGTTATTGTAGGATTGACCGAGAATTAATGTAGGAAAATAAAGAATTGACATACATGTGTGTCAAGATAGGGAGTATGGGTAAAAGCACCATAGTGAGTTGATTTGGTTTGAGCAAAGGTCATGTATAGATTGGTGAAGCATCATCTCTAAAGAGGAAAAGGGTGTTGATTATGTCACCAAATTTCCCTGCACTTTGAATTGTCACTTAACATTATGCAAAGTTGAGGGAGGTCTTAAGTTCAACATTTATCCATCCTTTGATGATAGAAGAGCATTCAAGGGGCTTTGTCAATCTCGGATCAACCAAAAACATGTAGGGGTGTGTTTGTGAAGACTAGTCAACATGATTGACATTTTGGCACAATAGAAGGCAAATTCAAAGGAAGCATCAACCTCTAGCAATTTTGGCATCAAGTACATAAGAGAGGACATATTTCGAGTCAACAACATGGTTCAAACCCAGTTGGTTGATCCAATCAATTGTTAGTAGGATTCTAGGAGCACTAGTCACCTTTGTTGACTTGAAAATGATAGGTTCTAGAGAAAATAAAAAAGGTCTCAAGGAATACCTCCAAAGTGGAATGCGATTGTATATTTGGATTCTCTTAAAAAGTTATGCACTTAAAAATAATATCAATAGATTTCAAGCTTGTATGCAAGAGTTATGGCCTCTAGAGGTTTTAACACTACATAATGATGAAACCATTGGGGTGATCTTGTAACCTTTATTGGTGGTTCTAAAATTATCGAGGTGATTTTTTAATTGTCATATGCACGAAGGGGTGGTTTTGTCTCGCATTAGTTTCACAAACAAAGTATCAAACCAAAATGATTGGATTTTTCATCTTGGACATTTTAAAGATGCTTAGGAGTTTGAAGAGGCACCCTAAGTTGAGAGGGGTTGTTAGAGAGATCCAAATTCTAGAGTTGGGAGTGAGTTAGTCATGCATGAAGAGCAAGAAAGGAACAAAAAGTTTTCGGTTAAGAGCTTGTTATGGGTAATGTTCAACCAAGAACATAGATTTTGAATAAGCCTAGTTGTGGGATTGTTGAACAAGGTTTCACTTCTTGTTTGTGTCATTCAATAAAGTTTAGTCATGTTTTATGTGTGTAATCTCCATTACACAACCACTAATGCAAATAAGGAGTTTGTGTTTCAAATTATGAGTGTGTGGTGTGGCTTTGTGTATCCATTTGTGTGAGTGTCTAGGTTGCAGGAAATGCCACCATTCATTTGAGCCTCTTCTACTCAACCTACATCATTTGGTTTTTAAAACAAGGTTATGTTTTGCTTGTTGATTTGTAAGGCTATGGTGGGTTTTTTTATATGTGTGAGAGTAGGCGTTTTATGCGAGAGAGTTGTCTCTGCAAATTCACTCTAGGGTTTCAACGATTCTTGCAAGACTTACCCTTATATTATAATGGATTAATGTACAATTCAGTCTTATACGGGCATTTCCAATCACACATGAGCATGAATGTCTCACTTGACACATAGATGAGAAAATGTTGGGGTCCCCATAATGAGAAAGTACCACGATGAAATAATTAACACATAATCAATTAAACATCAAACCCTAGCATACGCTACTCCAAACATTACGAAAAACAACGATCACTTCATCTACATACCTAATGCTCAAAACAATCATCATACTTTCAATATGACTTAACACAAATGAAATAAAAACACATAAATAACATTAACTACACAAAATTATGATTCGCGTGTATTAACCAATCCCTGGCCATACATTGGCGATACATTTTCGTCTATAATTACTACCCAAGCACACAAGGCATGCACTTACACATCCTACAACTTCCTATAATCATGTTATTTTATTATTTTATGCCACCCATCTCTTTGTTTGTCCACTTGTGTGTGACCATATCTTGCCTAATTATATCCCATATAACCATATCTTATCTACTTTTAATGAGGGCACATAAATGTATTTATAGCTTCTTATGGACCCTTGGCCTTGCCAACTAACACATGGTTGGTTACCACATTTCTTATCTCCAAAAATTTCTAGAAGTGGAGTGGTTATCATACACTTGGCAAGTTGTAGAGGTTCCCTATGTGCATACTTAACTACACTATCCCATGCCATCCACAATCTTAATAAAATGTTAACAAACCCGTCTTCATGTGCATCATTAATACAAATAACTTCATGCTATGGAATCTATCCCAATGATACTACATGACCACCTTGCCCATTCGTTTCCTCTTGCAAGACTATTTTTGTTAAGTTCACACAAGTCTCACCCATGTGGATATGATGCTTATCCTTTTGCATGGAGACTTTCTAACTTTGACTTAGAAATTTCAACCACCACTCTCCTCTTCTCTTCTTGGCTAGTCCTTGTTCGGTGTGCACATTATCTTCCTCCTTGATTACACACATAGTCTTCCAATTTTCCTTTTGCATGGTTATTTTCTTGTTCAACTTCTTGTACCAAAGACATCATGCATATGTGCCTATCCATCACGTAAATTCACATAAAATGGGTTGTATGGTCAAAAGGTACTTTCTATTAGTGTCACCGTTAGTTTTATCGAAAAGGTAACAACAAATTACATTGTTATGTAAAAAGGTAACAACAAATTACATTGTTATGTAAAAAGGTAACAACACATTATGTTACCTTTTCCGCTAAAATTAACGAAAAAGATAACAATGCAATATGTTGTTATCTTTTTAACAACGCATGATAAACATGCTCAAAGAAAAATGTTTGGTAGAATGGTAAGACACGGGAATGGAAAGTTTGAGGTCATGGGTTCAAGGTCGGGGTAGGAAACATGACAAATTTTTATGCACACTTACATTTAATGGAGATTTGGCAACCTATTGATTTGCAAACACACGTGAGAGATAGGCACCATGCATGCATGTAGTCTTTTATTTGAGTACTTTCGAAAGTGAAAAAATCACCTTGGAATTCAAATTCTCGTGGTTAGGATGAGACTATTGAGATAAGGATTGATGAGATGGGGGCCATTGGTTTGGTTGAGAAGATTGGATGGGTTAACTAGTTGAATTGGTTGGGCTAGTTAAACATGTATTTTGAGAAGGTGACTTAGAGAATGCTCTCTTTGTACCCAAATATTCTTTGGAAACTTTATAATCCACATTAGGTACATAAATTTGAGAAACAATAAAATCCCTTTTGATAACCCGATTTTAAGAAATCTAACTAGTATAACTCTTAAATGATATTGCTTTCTTGCATGGGAAAAAATTCATGCTTTGGATAAGCGTAGGGATTTGACCAACTTGAATGAGATAACTATAGGGATTTGACCAACTTGAATGGATGAACCTTGCCTTGAAAATGTCATTCAAAAATGAACGAGAAGGACAAGGCCATACATAAGGAGAAAAACAAAAATCAAGGATCAATTCAATTAGCTTAACGACGATGACAAGCTTGTTCAACCTAATAGTTTTCATTTGCCTCTATTTACACATCCAAAATAATGGGGTACTAATGAGAAAATGAGAGATAATGATGGTGTGTGAGACCATCTTGTGGTCGATATTGTTTTCAATGAAAGTTGCAAGATTAGGGACAACAATGTGGGAAAAAGCACACATTGTATAGGGGTGAGCTTGGCCCGATAACATCATTGAATGATGAAGGTGCACAAGGTAGGAAAAACAATCAAGAAAAAGGATAAGATTACTTGTAACATATGCCTTAGACAAGAAAAAATGAAAGCAAACTAACTAGAAACATAGGTACACCAACCAATAAATGAATAAGAAGCTCACAATAATTACCAAATGAAATTCTATTTTTATCAAATGAATGTTTTCTTTAATCCTTACTCTATTTGAAAATGACTAATTATCTTTTTATATTTTTGCATGGCCCATAAGATCATTGAAACACACTACCGTGTAGGTAAAAATGGGATGCACATAATGGATTCATTTTCACCATTTTTAGGTTTGATTAGGTTTTTACACTATAATCACCAAGGAATAAAATAAGAGCTATAGGGGTTATTCGACTAATTAAATTCCAACATTAGCCATTCAATATTAGGATAATGCATTAATACTCACAAGAAATGTACACGATGTAATACAAACTCATAAATATATGGGATTGAGTACACTTAGATGGTTATAAGTGTTTATGGGAAAATCTACGGGATCTAAATGTTGAAAGAGGGGTATCTGGACTTGAGAATGTTTTGGAACTAAGACCGTGACTTGAGAATCTCTCGGGGTAGGACCGTATAGTAGGGGTAGGAACTTCTGTACGATCTTGACCTCTTTGAATGGTTTTGCACTTTCTCATAGCTATGGTATGTGAATTTCTCGGGTTTTTCTTGTATAATTTTCTTTGTCGCTCTCTATCACATTGTCATCAATCACACTTTGAGGGTATTTGAATACTTTTCTCAATCTTTCAAACTCTAACCATGGATGATGTCCTGTAAAAAAACATTAGTTGGGTTTTGGGTACCCCTGCGCACTACCGACATTGGCACTACTGCAAAGAGGCCTCAAACCCTATTTCGTTCTCGACCTAACATGTGATATTTAGTTGCAGTGCAATCAAATTTGACATCCTTCTTTTGACAGTGTTTGACTTGAGTTTCTCTCCAATCTACTTGAGTAAGTGAATTTGAGTGCTTGCAAATGTGGGAAGTAGTCCCTTAGACCTAGTGGAAAGCTTCAAACTTGTAGATAGTGTTGCCCTAATGAATGTGTAGAGGTATTTTTAGAGTGTAGGGAGCTTTGGGTGCCTTTTGTGCTATCTTTTGCAATAGGAGTCCATAAGAGTGTTAGGTTCTAAATGAGGTGAGTTTCACTTGCTTATATATGCTTCCGAAGGTGATTTAAGTTACAAAGGCCAACGATGAGGAGTAAGTGACCCAAAGAATAATGTGTAATGGAAAGTTTGGGACGAAATTAAGAAACACCAAAACCGTACACCGTGGTTAGGACCGTACGGATGTTTCGTCCCTACTATATGTTTTTGACCTAAGAGTGATAATCTACAATGTGAAGTTTGGAAGTTGACAAGTGGAGTTTCTTACTATGTTTCATGCATTCAATTCTCATAAATTGTTGACAGATGAGTGTGTAAGATCAAACAAGCTAGACAAGAGACCTAGGGATGTACCAGATGAGAATGGGTAAAGTACACTTGTTTGAGCAAGAGAACAATGTCAAGATTAACAATGTCAAAGTTTAGAATAACCAAATTTTGGTTTTTACAAGATTGAACTATTACTACAAAATAACTATTGAATAAAGACAAACTACCATAAAGGGAAGCTTTAAGCATATGTAGAAAAACAAGCCAAACCTTGATAATATCAAATTAAACATGAAGATGAATGAAAAACCCATAACTATCAACTACATAACTCAAACTAATCTTGAAGCATTAGAAACAATGCTGCCAACTAATACATACATGAAAGACACCAAAAAGAACCAAGAAGTCAATGTTTAATGAATGTTATCACTTAGGAAGGAAGGAAGAAACATGAGGACATACGAGAGTCAAATATAGAGGATCTATGATTTTCCCTTCTCTTAGAGGTTTCACATTCATCACTAGAATTCATAATGTTGCATCGTACAAAATTGGGGTGTATGTATATTGCACCCTTGGGGGAGGTGAATTCTCATGAATTAATTAGGGTAATTTCCAAAGAATAGGTGTGCCCCATAGAGGGGAACATTTAAAGATACTACCTTGCTACCATATGTAGTGAAGTAGAGCTATTTGAGATGTCTTGCAGCCTATAGTGATTGTTGGGAATCAATTGCAATATATTGGTAACTTAAAAGCATATTATTTTATTTATATAAAATACAAGGAGACTTACCATTTTTACAGGAAATGAAATACTACTTGGTTTTTCCTGAAAAAGAGAATAATTCGGTGCTTAAAGAGGGTTGAGCATAGTTGGGATGAACATCCTTCCCCATGATACATTTGCTAACTTGTGAAATATGACTCAGGATTCAAATGCAAGAGTATAACGATTTTAACTATTTATTACGGAAAACAAGGACAAGTGGAATTACTAATGATGTGGGGGAAGGATAATATTTGAGTCATATCACCTCTCTTATAACTTAAAAACTTGTAAACATTTCAAAATAACTAAAAACAAAACAAAACAAGACTAACTATGTTAAAAATGGAAATAAAACAAGAAAATAACTAACTCATAACTTATTATAAATAGCTTGTATTTCTAAATAGATTTTTTTAACTTTTAGCTTGTAATAAAATTGAGCTTTAGCCCAAGAGTGAGAAAATCTTGAGTAGATATAGGCTGTAGAGAAAAGCACAATGAGAGGATTGAAGGAGAATTGGCGAAAATAGGTAGGCCCCATGGATGGATTATATCTATCCATTTTCCTTTGAAATCGTAGGTAGATTAGATTTGATTGAAAATTTAGGAGGCATGAAAAGGGATGGAAATCCAAGAAACATTATTGGGATGGGTAAAGGATGAGAAAAAGAGGAATTTGTTTTGAGCTTAATTATGATTTTTTTGAGTTTTATGATTTGTAGGTTTTTTGGGTGTGAACAGTGAAAGTGTTGGTTGTGGCGAGAGCATCCATGGTGGTTCCTCAATTTATGATCATGATGAAATCCACAAGGGTGGAAGAAATTTCACAAACGCCTCTTGCAGACAAAGTGGTGGTTTCTGTTGGGGTTAGCACACCAACAGTTGTGCATACAATATATCGATCCAAGCATACATGCAAATAAAAGTAGATATTCTACCGGAATAAATATATAAAACAAGAGACATAAATCAACACCGTTTTAACGTGGTTCACCCAAAGGTGGGCTACGTCCACCAAGAAACAAGCCAATCTATTATCCAAAGCTTTAAAAAGATATACAATGAAGATTACAATCTTCCACACCTCTCAGATGTACAGTATTTTCTTTCCCTCAAGCTTTTGCTTCATCACCAAGAATTCTCTCTCTTACCAAATTTTGTAAGTTCTTTCTAACTCTTGTTAATCATCTTATTTTCTTACTTCTAAACCCTATATTTTATGCTTATAAATTCATTTATAGAATTAGGGCACTTAGCTATGCAATTACAATCAATAAAAATAATTTAATGCTAAAAATAGATCTAATTCCCGAGATTTAATTAAAACATCCTCACACAGGTAACCGATGCCGGTTAGCCTTAATCGCTACCACTTCTTTCCTTGCTCGACCGATACCAGGTCATACTTGATCGATGCCCCTGGGTGACCGATGTCGGTTCCCCCTTAACCGATGCTTGGTTACTATATTTTCCAAAGAAGTTTCCATTGCATGCTAAACTGAAGTAATTGAGCTCCATAACTCAACAATATCCCACTTGGAGATTAATTACTGCACCATACCTGTACAACGTCATTCTTAGATCCTTCCTTAGCTTTGTTTCTTCCTCTTCGAGTCTCAAACTTGAAAACCAACAAGTGGAGTGTAGCTCCAACTTATCCTTTGCTAATGGCTTCGTTAGCATATCCGCAAGGTTCTTGCTCGTATGAATCTTTTCCAGATTCAACTGTCCATCCTCCAATACTTGCCGTATGAAGTGATACCTCAACTGAATGTGTTTCGTTCTCAAATGAAATGTTGAGTTCTTTGCCAAATGAATTACACTCTGACTGTCACTAAATTTACAATCACTTTGCTCCTTTCCCAACTCTTCCACTAACCTAATCATCCATATCATCTCCTTACTAGCCTCTATAGCTGCAACATACTCTACCTCTGTAGTACACAAAGCCACAACCTTCTACAATCTCAAAATCCAGCTAACTTCCGTTCCACCTATTGTGAAAATATACCTAGTAGTGCTCCTCCTACCATCCAGGATATCCACCATATCCGAATCAACATAGCCACATAATTAAATATCCGAATGTCCATAGCATAACTACATGCTAGATGTCCCTTTCAAATACCGAGTATCAATTGACTACTTTCCAATGTTCTTTACTTGGATTAGCCATATATCTACTCACAACTCCCACTGCCTGTGCAATGTATGGTCTGGTATAAACCATAACATACATGAGAATTCCAACTGCTGAAGCATATGGTACTCGTGTCATGTATTTGAACTCCTCATGTGATGAAGGACACTGATCTTTGCTCAATTTGAAGTGTCCAACCATAAGTGTACTAATAGGTTTTGCATTATGCATGTTGAACCTTTCTAACACCTTATAGATATAATCCTCTTGAGACAAATAAAATTTCTTGTTTTTCCTGTCTCTATGTATTTGCATGCCAAGGATTCTTTTTGTAGCTCCTAAATCCTTCATAGAAAATGTGTGAGCTAGCTTTCTCTTAAGCTCACCAATGTCTTGCATACTAGATCTTGCAATAAGCATATCATCCACATATAGTAAAAAAATAATATAGCTCCCATTTTCAAGATTCTTGAAATAAACACAATGGTCAGATTCACATCTCAAGTAACCATGTTCATGCATAAAACTATCAAACCTCATGTACCATTGCCTTGGAGCTTGCTTGAGCCCATATAGACTCTTTTTCAACCTGCACACTAATTTCTCCTTACCCTTGACTTCATACCCAAGCAAATGTTGTATATAAATCTCTTCATCCAAATCACCATGAAGGAAAGTCATCTTCACATCTAGTTTCTCTAAATACAAATCTTCTACTGCAACTAAACTCAATACATTATGAATAGAAGTCATCTTAACAACAGGAAAAAATATTTCACTAAAGTCAATACCCGCTTTCTATGTAAATCCCTTTACTAAAAGCCTTGCCTTATACCTTTTCTATCCACCCTCTTCTTCCTTAATCCTATAAACCCACTTGTTCTGCAATATTCTCTTACCTGCTGACAACTTAACCAAATCCCAAGTTTGGTTATGTTCTAAGGAGTCCATCTCCTCATCCATGCCATGCTCCCACTGAACGTGAGTCTTATCTTGCATTGCTTCTTCAAATCTCTCTGGATCACCATTATCAGCAACAATAAATAAAATAGAGGTGTAAATCTTTCTCGAAGTTTACTTACCCTTTGTGACCTTCTCACAGAGTTTGTGGTGTTGGAGACTCAATCCGGGTGTCCTGGACATTCCTATCCAAATTTGTGATGATCAACACCGGGAGTCACCTCTAACCGATGCCGGTTTGGATCCTCTCGTAATTGATACGGTTTTTCCGACCAAAGGCCGGTCAAGAGTCAACCAACCGACATTGGTTCTTGTGTAACCCTGTCAGTAATTCTTTTAAATTCGAGAGTTCATTTTCATTCACAAAATTCTCAACAGGTTCATCATTGGGTACCAAAATTTTATCCTTGTACATTCTCTTTTCATTCCATTCAACGTCATGACTCCTAATAATTTTAGAATCCTCTAAATCCCAAAAATGAAAACCAAAATCACCATATCCATAACCAATGAAAGTGCATCTCTTGGATTTTACATCCAACTTTTTTCTATTTTCCTTATCAACATGCACAAAAGATTCTGAACCAAAAACTTTAAGAAAAGAAAGATCTACCTCTTTTCTCGGTCCAAGCTTCCTCTGGTATTCCTCCATCTAGTGAACTTGAAGGCCCATAATTAATCAAATAAACTCTCACCGTATCAACTACTTCGCCTAAAATCACAGGGCAATCCATAATGTATCCTCATACTTCTAGCACATTCCATGATTTTCCTATTCATTCTTTCTGCAACACCATTCTTCTGTGGTGTTCTTGAAACCATTCTTTCTCTACATATCCCATTCATCAACAATAATCATTGAAAGCCTTGCTACAATATTCACCACCATTGTCGATCTAAGGCACTTTAACTTAGAATTTGATTCATTCTCAACAAGTGCTTTCCATCTTTTAAAAGTCTCAAAACATTAGATTTACGTTTAATACAATAAACCCATACCTTTCTTGTAGCATCATCAATAAAATTAACATAATACTGGGATCCTCCATGAGAAGCTACCTAAGCCGGTTCCCACATTTCGAGTGTACAAGCTCCAATTTTTACTCCTTCTTAGTTGCCCGAACTTTGAGAAATCTCACTCTCTTTTGCTTTCCAAAGATACAACGCTCACGTAAATCAAGATCTAAATCTTTCAAATATGATAACTTACCCTTAGCCTTTAAGATCTACATTCCTCTTTGACTCATATGACCCAACCGATTATGCCTCATGCATGTATCTCAATCAAGTAGATAATGCGAGAAAAGTTTCAGTAATACATGTAGATAAATATAATGTTCCCACCTTCTTACCTCTTGCCACAACAAAAGCACCCTCGGTGAATTTCCAAGAGTCTCCTGTAAAAGTAACCATGCAACCAGATTCACCTAGTTGCCTGCCTGCAGAAATAAGATTCCTCCCGAGGCTTGGCACATGCCTCACATCTTTCAATACCCATGTATTTACATTTTGCAATTTTATATAAACTTCCCCTTTACCAGTAATACTGCAAGGTTTATCATCACCTAAATAAATATGCCCAAAATTGCCCTGGACATAATTTTTGAAATAACCCTTATTAGGGGTTGCATGGAAAGAAGCTCCTGAATCTAAAACCCATGATTCAATTCTACTATCTAAAGAAAGAATAAAAGCATCTTGCATTACCTTTGATGCAACAAGATTTGCTTCTTTACCTTTTTCTGGGTTATTGGTTCTCTTTGTCCTTTGACCAACAATCTTTCTTTGCATGTCCTTTCTTTCCACATTTCCAACAAGTAATTCCCTTACTTCTGGATTTAGATCTGCTATCCCTTGAATTTTATTTCCCATTACTTTTACTCTTGGATCCCTCCTTTTGCCTACCCCTTCTTTGGACATTCAAAGCATTTCCGGATGATGATTCCTCTCAGTACTCTTCCCGTGATTTTATTCATTCAAGATTATAATAACCACATCATCAAACTTCAAAATATTATTACAGATGTTTGTATTACTAACAACCATTACCAAGTTGTCCCAACTATCGTGCAGTAAATAACATAAGAATAAAAGCACTTTTACTTCATCATCAAATGGTATAAAGAATCGATTTTAATCGATTTACAATAGATTGAAAATCATTCAAATGACTAGATGCGATTCACCCTCATGCATCTTAGAACTAAATAATTTCTTCATCAAATAAAATTTATTTGAAGCACTAGGTTTTTCATATAAATTAGTAAGAGATTTCATTAACTCTACCGTAGAAGCCGCTTCTATAATATTGGAAGCCACAGATGTTTCCAGGCTCAATCTTATAGATCCCAAAGCCTTTCTGTCAAGAATATTCCATTCTTCATCAGTCATCTTCATAGGTCTAGACTTCTCATCCAATGGTAAATACAAATCTCTTTGATACATATAATCCTCAATCTGCATCTTCCATAATTGATAATTTCGGCCGTCAAATTTCTCTACCTTGTATTTGTTATCTTCTGCCATTGCTTTGTAGCTCCCACTCAATCAAAAACCCTCTGTGAGTAAATCATCAACACACAAAACCCTCAAACAAAGCTTTGATACCAGTTGTTGGGGTTAGCACACTCAGTTGTATAGATAATATATCATATCTAAGCATACATGTAAATAAAAGTGGATATTCTACCAAAAGAAATATACAAAATAAGAGACATAAATCAACACCGATTTAACTGGTTCACCCAAAGGTGGGCCACGTCCACCAAGAAACAAGCCAATCTATTATTCAAAGATTTGACAATATATATAATGAAGATTTACAATCTTCCACACCTCTTAGATGTACAATACTTTATTTCCCTCAAGCTTTTGCTTCATCACCAAGAATTCTCTCTCTATCAACTTTTGTAAGCTCTTTCTAATTCTTGTTAATCATCTTCTTTTCTTACTTATAAACCCTATCTTTTATGCTTATAAAGTCATTTATAGACTTAGGGCACTTAGCCATGCAATTACAATAAATAGAAATAATTTAATGCTAAAAATAGATCTAATTCCCGAGAGTTAATTAAAACATCCTCGCACAGGTAACCGATGCCGGTTAGCCCTAACCGCTTCGGTTCCTTCCTTGCCTGACCGATGCCGGTCCTTGGTCATACCTGACCGATGCCGGTCCTGGGTGACCAATGCTAGTTCCCCCTTAACTGATGTCGGTTATTGTATTTTCTAGCAAGTTTCCATTGCATGCTAAACTGAAGTAATTGATCTCCACAACTCAACAATTTCACTACTAAAAGGGGAAATATTGGGTTTTGAGGTTAATAGACTAATAAAAACTATTTTTCTAGGTGTAAAGAGTTTATGTGAGATGAAGGAGAGAGAGGAAATAAGAGTGATTGTCCAAAGTCAAGGGTTTATTGACTCAAGTAGAGATGAAACTTCTTGAGAATGTTGGGATGTGACTTCCGCATGTACAAGGTTGGTTACTCTTGCTTTACTCACTTGTTATATGACTCCCTCACATACCGACATGTTGACCATAACACTTTTGTAATTTCTATTAGTACATAAAGAGTGGACTATCACGGTTGATGATGTCTATAGGAAACTATATGTACCCATCAAAAAATGTAAACTATCCATTAAATAGGTGACTAACCCACCCAAACCCAAAGAATGGTTGTCTTACTTTAAGGATGCCATTAAACATAATGCGGGTAATGTTGATTGGATAAGATGTACACATGTTAAGATCACTAGTTTGAAGCTTGGTATCTCAAAAAAATTAGAATGCCTCAAAGGTGTGGGAAAATTTGCTCATGGATGTAGACCTCCGAGAGAAAGATGGTTCTTATCCTAACCACTCTCTTCTACCAAGATTCTACTCTAATCTACTAGTTATAGTAGAAAAGGAATGAGAAAAATGAAATAAAAAACATGGTGACACACTAAGAAGAAAGGGGGTCACCCTTCCTATATGATTTAGAAAGTGAGAGGACAAAAAACATATTTAGATGGTAGATATGAGACAACCAAACTGACATCTAAATCCATCTCTCACTCTCAACCTTTTAGAGTCATTGAAATAAAACCTTGCAAATGCCACACACAATAAACTCGTGAAGGTAACAAAAATGCATGATATAATTTACAAAAAAAAGGGAAGATATGAGCTACAATCATATATTTATTAAAAGATATAATATAAAAAGTCTATCATAATGAGATCCAAAGCATTCATTCATTTACAGAGCTCAAAAATAGAGGTAAGAGGCACTCAGAAAGCTTAACATCCAAAAGAGTAGAGTGACCTTGATTTCAAGAAAGAGTAACCATTTATAAATTGATTTGATTGCTACTTATAGAAAAGGAAGAGAGAAGGGGGAAGGGGAAGAAAGAGAGAAGAGGAGGATAAAGAATATGCTGAAGCATATCTCCTTATCTCATGCTTATCCCTTTACATGGCTCATAGATATTTGAAAGGATGTCTAACTAAAAACATCAACCCAAAACAACAAGGAGCATATTCTCTAGATCGTTTCTAGCACCATGATGATCCTCTATCCATGAATCATGGCTTGGGAATGGATTGAAACAGAATTATTCAAAATCTTCATGTGTTTACAATAAAAGATGATTTTGTTTGATTCGATGCCCTCATAAATAAGAGACAAACACATATTTTGTTATAAAATTGATCTCTAAGAAAGAGTTAATGCATTCCCATGAGATATGGAGGATAAGTGAAGATGGATCTGCCATTTGTTGAGGAGATCATGATTTCACCCTTGGGACTACTATGCAAGCTCAAATTTTTATATCCACATCTTGGATAACTCCATTTGTGTTTTGGTGGGGCCACAAGGGGAATATTATCTCAAAAGCATCTTCTAGAAGAGAATAAAATAGTTCAAACACATTTGTAAGTGATTTAGGAGCCATTAGATCTGAAAATGTGCGTAGAATATACCCAATTATCTATCATAAATTTCATACATATCCTTAACCATTCTCCTATAAACCAAGCTCAATGTGTAACTCTCTCAAATAAATTTTCAATGGTACCAAACACTCATTGGTTGGAGCTCTTTACTGAAATATATGATAAAAACCAGAGCTTTGTTTATCACCTCTATTTTAGTAGACGTCCCTAAGATCATTTTCCTTTAGGAAAGACAAATTTAACCAAGTGAAACATGCAATGTAGCAAATATCGTAGTTCAACAATTTTGGCCACATGTAAACCAAGCCACCTATATTTTATTGGTGCTTCAAACTTGACAAGGAAATGAAATAAGATCCTATGTTTTGAGATGATGCAGGGCACCAAATTTTTCCACATGTCCACACTTTCGAAGCATACCTCATTAGTTCTTTGTGAAGATTGGGAGACGAGAATTATAATTGAGAGAATACAAAGTGCTGATGGTTCCCACTTTTCCCCAAATTTTAGTTGTCATTCATCGGTCATATGTAGAGTTTGAAGTGAGAAACCAAGGCCTTGAGATAGTTCCATGCCTTGATTTCCTCCACGTGTACTCTATGAAAATTGTCACTAATTTATGCTCTACAAATTCTCGAGAAGTGGGGAAAAATTAATGTTTGTAGATGTGCGAATAATGATGCTCAACACTTTTCATGGATCCATCATAGGTTCTAAAAACAAAGAAAAAGTGACTAAGTTTGAGATCCTTCGGGATGTGGAGAATCCAATGAGTTCCATGTGTTGACCAACCATGTTAAGTGTTAAAAACATGAAAAGTGACTAAGTCCAAAAGATTTGAGATGTCATTGAACATTACGTGTCATTGTTTCACTATATTAGTATTGACAAGTTTCTTGTATTGTAAAACCAAGGGATCTCGAACATCATTTGAACATTTCAAGGTTAAAATTCACCGATTTGTTCTCAGTATGCACTTTGAAATAGTTGGATTTGGTAACAAGTACCAAACATGGGATTTGAATAGTAGGGATTGAGGTAACACTATCTCGCTCTATTTGTAAGGCCATCATTGGAGTGTTAGCCTCAAATTTAACAAGGAATTATGGTATAAAATGGATTCTCTAAGTCTTGGCTCATGTGGTTAGGGAGATATAGGATCATGGGAGGTGATACCTAGGCCTATGAAATCTTGACCAAGACATACCAAGACCTTTATAGGATTTCCATCTTGGGTATTATATCAATAATCCACTCCACACTAGTTTTGAGGTGGGTTTATGAAAGATTCGTGCCCTATAAGAAATGACCCACTATAGTTACATCGATGATCATTTGAGAAGCTAGATAACAAGATATGACATGATTCAAATAGGATACTTAGGTTATGGGTACAATCACTATAACATATATGGAAGAAGATAATTATAAGAGGCATTACCCTTAGATTCTTTCCATTTGGCAAGTGAGGTCATGAGAGGACATAATGAATTAGTTTCTTTACCTAATTTTTTCTTGGTAAGTGAGGTCATAAGAGGATATAAAAATACCCACCCCATAACTAGAGTTCGACATAATTTTGGGGGAGCATTTAAAATAAATATTACAATTGGGGGAAAATATATATGGGAGAGAGATACTAGGACACAATGATATATTAACTCGGTGGAAACCAATGGTTTTGGGGATACTGATACATCCACTGCAGTTCACCAACACCAAAAGTCATATTTGGAGGAAAAAGAGTAGATCCTACAAGAAGATAAAACAAGACCTAAAAAATAGTGAATGGGAGTCTAGTACCTCAATTCAAGGACTAGCTTGAGGGTGGAGTTTAAATTGACCTAGAGGCGAGTATGATGAGATGGTTGAATTAGAATCTCAAGGAGACCCGCGTAAGATTATTGAAAACTCACTTTTCTCTACCCTCCTACTTAGAACACAATTTTATAGACTCTATGTATTCTATGTGCTTGTGTGTGTTTGTGTGGATTACAATGACATTAAAAAGTGTAGGAATCCCATATAGGAGTGATCCTCATCATAGTTACCATTACCATTGGAATAAATAGGGAGCCTATGTTACTAGACCTATGATTTCTTGATCTAGTGGGTCAACACTCAAATATTTTCCCCAACATGATATAGGGGTTAGGAGATAACTAGGTAAGGCACACATATTTCTCAATTAAATACTAAGCTACCCAACATGCGGATTCATCTAGAGGACTACCAACATATGAAATTATGGAGGAGTGGAAATGCCTCCTTAAGAAGAAGAACATGCAAAATAAACTCACATGGAGGATCCCATACGATCACTGATTCCTAGAGGTATTGAGCCATAATAAGTCCACATCATTCAATGTCACGAGGATCCCATAGGGAGAGATAATATTACACTACAAGGTTTAAATATTTTTGGAATTAGGAAGAAAAACTTAACACATTATTATTTGTTGGACCACACTTTCCCTTTAGTGTGATGATCTTTTTGTAAACACTAAAATTCGGTAACTTGTTCTTATGCAATTCCAAGTTTAAAAATGTTCCATTCTTTAAGACAAATGATCACATTTAGAATCCAATCTCCTCATCTTTCTAGCTCTTCTATAACTTTCTTATCTTTACATTCTATCGTGTTGTAAATTATGAGAAAATTAATTAATCAAATCAACATTAAGTCTATGATATTTATGACATAAATTTCATTTTTGGTATTTATCTCCCTAGTTCAATAACATATGGAAGGTTTAGGGTGTCGTTCGGTCTTGGCCGACCTATACAATCTCACCCCTTTTTTTTCACCGAATCTGATTTGAATTTAAAATTAGTCTTTGGTTTGTTTCATCTTTCTAGGGTCATCCTTATTATAATATTTCTCCTACAAAAGAATATACAAGCGAGTCATTATAAATTTATAACTCTCCTAGAATTCTTACAAGCCACTATTGTATATATCATTCCAAAAGAACCCAAAAGGTTCCTAAATATAATCAAATTAGTTTCTTATCATCTAGGGAAGTCCCTACTACAATTATGAAGAACTTAGTTAAGTCAAAGACTCTAACTTCATCCATTTTAAAGTATGCAAAGGTCATAGAGCCATGTTGTAGCAAGAGAAAAGCGACTTCAAGAATTACACAAGGTGTTCACTAAACAAATGGTTAGCTCACATAGTTGAGGCACACCACATATCTATACTACCATGTTGGGTACATTCCATAATACATAGGTATCCCACTATTTTGGTGTCAAGAGACACGAGGGAAACCCCCAGGGGATTGGTTAGCTATTCACACTTACACAAACAACTAGGAGAGCTACATGAAGATTGATCCCATAAGTATGTCATGTAGTAAAACACTTAGATTGGTTCAAAAAATTGGAGTCCACCACCAAGGGTAGTATAGCCTCACTAATTAATATTTATTTTCTAATGCCATGATGAAAGGTTTTGCAGGTTGTTAAGGTTTATAATTTATTGCAGGCGATTACATGTCATTCCAAAGTTGTGCAAGTAAGAGCAACATACAATGAAGATCATTTCAAGATAAGTGAAGCACACATAAAGATTTAAGTACAAATATTAAAAGGGTCTAATACCATAAAATTCCATGCAAATATCATATAAATTTGGTCTAGGCTATACATTAGTTGTATGGTCCCTCCCCGTTGGGTTTATAGTTCTAGAACATTCACCGCAACATCTACGGTTCCATATCAATATATTTTACTACCTTGCACATCCGATCCTCCATTTCCTTCCCTGAATAACTAATTCTATCTATACTCTTATGTATTTAAGTAAGTACTTATCGTGTATTAATCATTTAATGTTTGAATGCATTATTTTGATTTTTATGACTGATGTTGGAATTTAATTATATAATAATAGTCTACATGTTGCAAACCTTTACATCCTCTTTAGTATTGTACACTTTCCACACCTAAGATATAACTAGGGCATAAAATTTTTGTGAACTTAACACTTGAATCAAATTTATTTCTCAAAACCTTAGCATCCGTAGGGAATCAAAAGTTTTAATTTTTATATGCCCTTTTCGCATAACAATCAAATTAATCACCAAAATATTTACCATGTTGAGATTTCTCCTCCTACCCGGTAGCGGTGTAGCATCACCGCCTCTTCTCCACCCCATATGTCTAGGATTCCTTTTGTTTTGAATTACATGGCCCATGTGGACCATCTAAATGAAGTATAAATCACTAGTGAGCACTCTTTTGATGATGATCTCAATGAAGATGGCAATGTGGACCAATTTTTTTATAAAATGGTATCTAATTGTCATTCACAACTCCATGAAAACCATCATCACATTGATCGTCTCATATGAATTCTTATTGTTTTAAAAATTTCTCATGATCATGAATCTAATGAGCGGTCCCTTTTTGGACCACTTCCTTCTTCGTCATCTACTATGTATACATCGACCATTCCCATATCGACAATACCTATTTCATGGAGGACATCTAATCCTCCACTTCATAGTATTTAAATGACCATTAAATTATTCCTACATCTCCTATCTACATGCACAAAGCCTCACATGATTATTCATTTATCGGACATTCTCTCCAATCCCTTGTTCACAAATTTCAATCTCAAATATTATAACTACAATGAGGCACACCTCCTTGTTCTCGTACTACGGATTCTACTCAACTTCTTTAAAACCCACTTACACTTGAAGCGTATTCATAACCTTTACTTGTTGGTTTTTTCTATGATGGTAAGGGTGATCCTGAAGAGCACCTCCACCTTTTCACCTTGCTTGCTTGGACTATTCTTTAAATGATACATTTCTTACCAAGATTTTTCCTTAGAATCTCAAATGTTTTCCTTGTAATGGTTTTATGATCAATCCATGCATTTTATAAGGACATTAAATCCTACAATAATTTTTGTCAAATATTCATGGAAAAGTATCTTATACTCAAATGGAAAAAATTTGACAAGCTTCTAATGAGCCCATTAAGGATTATGTTTTGTGATATATGACTACACTTTCAAAGATGAAAAATTTGCTGGATGATAGTGAATTACAAGATATTTCTACTCAAAGTCTCATTGTCCATTTACAATAATTGATCATTTTCAACAAGTATCATTCATTCTATCATCTTATGCATTCATTGAAATAACATGAAGCTAAGCTCCTCAACATGAATAAGCTCAAATATGTTGCTAATCCTCTTATCACATCTACTAAAAGTTTCAAACCAAGGTTACTTTTAAGACCATAAATACTAAAGATAAACCTAAAGCTAAAATCACTATCAATGTAGTAGTTCAATCGAAAAATCTAAAATTACAACCTTATCAATGGTATTTAACTCATTTACCTTATGCACCATATCGATGGTAGTCCTCTCCCTCCACCACTTGAGGTTGATACAAGTGTACCTCATGGTAAAATATTTAATGCTAATGCTCATTGTGATTACCATTGATGTGTTGGTCACTCCATAATAGTTATTTTAAGATTTTTCGTGTTATAAAATACCTCATTGGTGCTATTACAATCGAGTATGAAAACTCACCTCCACATGAGCCTACTAATGACAATTTAAAACTTAAAATATTTAGTGACGCAATTATAGAACACAATGTTGTTAAATATAACTCGGTGGTCCATAATGCTTACCAGATGTCCCACCTCCACCATCTTATGGTAACTTGTTTGATGATAAGATTGGAATTGTATTCCCCATGACCCCCTCATTGGTTATTAATTTTTATAGTAATAATACGACACACAATTTTGTTTCTATTACACTCTAAATTTTTGCTTTGATTTTTTAGTGTCCTATACACAATATTTTGGTTGACACAAATACTCCCGATAATATGTACACTTTTAAGTTACTATTATCTTTTGGGTACATTAAGAAGTATCCATTATTAATCCTCATACACGCATCAGACATGTTTTCCTTATTATCATAGTTGGTCTACCTTCAATCTCACATTTTTAGTGTCCTCTTCTCTTACATCAGATGACATGAGTCTAGATTGTTCTCGGCTTCACACCTTCACTAATATACCTTCCATATTGCATCAATGCATTAAGTTCATTCACAAGAATTAAGTGGTTACAATTAGGGAATTCCATTCAAATATCCTCCATCTCCATAGCTTGTCTCGACACATACAACCACTACACTTAGTACTATTTCATATACAATTTCACCTACTATTTCTCATGTGACGCCTCATCATGTTTCTATGCATAGATCTCCCAATTGGTCACCTAAGGAACATACTACTTATTGATGGAAAAAATCTCCTAGATCTTTGATTTGATCATCTTCTAAAAAATTACCTCTCATGAGTATTCCTACCTTGGCTCTCCTACGAGACATACTACGGATCCTACAAAAATAATATATGAGCATACATGTTCTATTATTACAATTTTGGGGACCATGACCCCTCCACACATTATGTATGATACACCTCTTTATGAGGTCCTTGTCGGGTAGCTCTTGTACTATCCCCTATTACCTATTTGCAAAAACACTTAAAAGCATTGAAATAAATGTTGAACCCTAGTAATTGGTGTTGTAATTTTTTGTCAAATGGAATTGATGGAAAATGAGTGAGTGGTGAAGTGAGACTCTGTAATGGAAATGAAGGTTTATTGGTAGTGTCTCATCAATGGTGTATTGAGCATTCTGGTTGGTTTCGTGTTCTGCAGGGTTTGGTCGATGGGTAGGAGTCCACTTGGAGGTATGGAAATGTTTGGTAAGCTTGCCATAGGTGTTCTAAAGGTCATTCATGATGCATTTAGCATGAGAAAGAGCTTCTAGAGTGAGTAACAAGTCAAATGTTGGGAGCCATAGTTGAAACTGGCTCATTTAAGCCTAGTTCTAGAGCCTAATGATAAGTGAAAGCTTAATAAAGGTCATGAAAAGACCATGTAATCATGGTAGGTGTATATAATTTTTTTATAGGGAATGTATGAGAAACAACAAGGCTCAATTTAGCTTCTGGAGGTAGAATTCAAAAGTTCACCAAAATTGATCTTGAGGACTAACAAGGTATGCTGAGGTAAATGAGATAGGTATGAGTAGTACAGGAAAATTCATGGATAAAAAACCTATAAAGTGTGTATAGGGGTGTTTTGTATTGCTTAATGCCAAATTTCATCAAGTTTTAAAGAGGTATGTGAAATTTATGCAAGATTTTCTAAAAGCTGTTTTATTAAGGAAGGAAAATTGAGCACCCTATCTTCTTATCATCTAAAAAATGTCAAACCTTCTACAGATAAATCATAGAATAAAATTTTGAAGATAACTCCAAGCCTGAAATTTTGCAATTTTTTTGGGGAAATTAAATAATAAATAAAGAAGTTGTGTTCATTTCTCTGACATTAGTTTCTCACTCCAAGCCTCCTTCTTAGATCGATAGAAGTAAAATGGTTATGGTTTTATTCAAATAAATAGTATGAGTTTTTAAAGCTTCTCAAGGATGGTGCCTCTAATTCATGTTATTCCCTCAATTCCTTTCAAGCAAAGCAAGGTGAAGCCAAGTTTTTTTCAATTCCCTTAAACTACTTCATTAGCCAATTCATGTAGTGTGTTTTATAAATTACAAGTGGATGGTATCTATCTTAAATGCATGTTTTCAATATGTTGAAAGTATCTAACTTGTATTCATATCAATATACATGTCTTCAAGATGTTGAGTCATGTAAAGGCACAAGGTGAAGATAATAAAGCTCAATGATGGTCATAGTGTGAGTTGTGATTCTTTGTGTCAGAATAATTACTCAATCAAATTAGATCCACTGATCCTTGGAAGAATATTGTGTGTTTAAAAAAGGATTTTGGGACCTAAATCATCCTTCTAAGATATGTAAGTTTTCAGTTAGGGTCCAAGGAAATTATTTTGTGAAGTGGAACTCTAAAAGTTCATTGTGTAGAATGTTCTTCTTGATATCAAGGATGTGAAGCTACTTTGAGGAGAGTGCACTTTTCAAATTTATTGTTGAAGAAGAGGATATCCATTGTTTATATTGATCATACTATCCCCTGTGAGGGAATGCAAAGTTAGAGTCATATGTAACGACACGGTAAAGATACATATAGAGCAAAGGTTTATTATTGAAGAATTTTGAGCTACGAGAAGGCTGTAGGTAGTATTTCAAATGTTTTTGAGCATTTGGAAAGTCTTAAATGGGAATGAGAAATATCTTCCAACCTTACAAAAAGTTCTTGAATGTAGCACACAAAATAAATCCTTAAAAATGCTTTCTTGGGTGTGCACAGTCCACTTATATAATGTAACTAGGGTTTGTAGGAAACACAACTATCAATCTCAGGATTTAACCATTCAAAAACCCTCAAATTGAAAATAAATGGATGTTAAGGGGTCATTGGATTGTTGAAAAAGAATCAAGTTCATTTCAACTCAAAGTAAATTATATTTTCCTTATAGTTTTGATTGTTAGGGTTTCAATCTTGCTACAATGTTTGACAAATATAATTAAGGAAATTTCCTCGATTGATTAAACCCTAGATCTTTGTGCATCTCCTCCAATGCAGTTAAGAAGCACTTAATTAAACCGGTATGGATTTGAATTGGGTTAAAAGCTGAATTTATGCATGACAAGGTGAATTTGATCACTAATATCTTTGGATGATCATTCCAAGTTGATTTGTATAAGTGGATTTTCCTCATTGAAATCTGTTTCAATATTATAGTATGCACTATACTATATCAAAGGAATATTACCATCAATGATATACCATGAAATAATAGTTCCAATGATATAGTGGGATCTCAAAATAGTTTTGGAGTGATTGGTCTTATTAATGATTGTTTCTTTGAAGAAGGCATGAACTCAAAAAGGCATAAATTTTAACTTATATATTGTTGCTCAAGTGAAGAGAAAACCAAAGTTTTATTTGTTAGTTAAAAATATGATTCCCGATCTAGCTCAAACTGGAAGGTGAAAATATCTCCTTTGGTCAAGAAAGGAAGTAAGTCCAAATGCTATGAAACTAAAGAGAGTATGTAATTTGAAGTGATGATGCTTTTAATGATGAACATGAGAAAATAGTTGAAGGAAGTGTAAGAATCATACAAAGTACAAAAAGTAAAAGGTATTGATCATAATTTAATAGAGGTGTATAAGGATACATGATGCGGTGAAATGGAAAATGTAAGCGTGTGCAATGAAATAACAGATAGAGTGAAGTTGACAGAGTTGGTAAGGTATTCATGATGATTGAAAGATAAACATATGTAATAATATTGTAAGAGTGATGGGCCTAAGTTGTGAATGTGAGGGAGAAAAATGCTTGCTGAATACCTTAGAGAAGGTAGTGTGGTTGAGTGAGTGTGTAAATGCATATTACCTTAATGAGAGATTGAAAGTAGGATGAATGTCTTGAAAATCAAGAGAGCAGCGAGTGTATAGGATGACGAGAAGAATGCGAGATAGATGCCCGAATATCTTATAAAGGAGAGTTCTTAGGATGATATTAGAAGTGTCGATGTAAAGTGGGGAAGTCCAAGATTAGTACAAGGTTGAAAATAGTACAAAAGAACATGAGTATGAAGGAGGGAGAATTCTTGAAATAAGGAGTATTTTGAGAAAGAAAATAAAGAATAACTTTGTGTCAAGAGTGCTTTTTTGAAATAAGTTTTATATCATCAAATTTGTAGTAGATTGAAATAAGAAAGATTGACAAGATTGAGTGTCCGTAATGGTCTTATATGATAGAGGTTTATTGTTGATTGAGAAAAAGGGAAAATATAGAAGATGAGTAAAGCTAATCTAGAGGTCACCATTAGTTGTTTGAGACAACAAGTCAGGTGTGATCAAATTATTTGTTTAAGTATAAGTTACTGCTTAGCAAGTGGGGATTTGTAGCTTCCCTATGAGTTGAAGCTCACTAAAGGTCAGATTGTTGTTGAACCAAAATTGGGAGTTGAAGCTTCCAGATAGGTTGAAGCTTGTCAAATCTGGGTGGAATCTTGGTCAAAATTTTGGAGTTGCAGCTCCAAGTTGAGTTGAAGCTCAACCATGAAATCAATGTAACATATATAGGACAATTTTTTCCTAAGCATAATTCTTGATTTCAGTGAGTTTTTTCCTAGTTTGGGTTTCCCATATTAAATACATCTTTGTGTATTATTTATCCTTTTAGTTTGCTTGTGGATGTTATTTTGATTTTGATGATGAAAAATAAGTGAATGAAGTTATGAGTTTAAATTTATATAGACAATGATTCAATCCCCTATTAGTGTCTTAATTTCCAATAATTGGTATTAGATCGTGTTACTCCCGAGTTAATCTTAACAACTTGGAGGTGATCCTGAAGACACAAGAATGGGTTCATTAGCAGAATCAATGTTGAAAAATAAGTATGAAATTTCTCAAGCTCTTATAAAGGAGTTAAAGACAAAATTCAAGATTAAGGAAATAAACCACAATCAAGAATTTAATGAGATGGATTCATTCATTGAGAAAGTGTCAAAGGATTTCAGAGACAAAGAAAATGATTGCCTTAAATTTTAAGAGGAACTAAAGACCCTGAAGATTGAGTTGGAACAAGTTACTAACCAACTTGATGGCTTGCAAATCAAACAAAGAAATTTTGGTGAAGTAGAGCATGAGATATGTTAAGTGACTATTCAAGCCAAGAGTGAAGAAAGTGAAAAATTAAATACAGATCTAAAGACCCTCGAGAGAGAAAGAGAACAAGTAAGAAAAATTGAATTAAAGGATGAATCAAGCCATGTATCTTGTCAAGGATGTTCAGATACCAAGAAGGAAAAAAATAACACAAGAAGACCATTAGTTAACCAAATGCAAGAGGATTATCAGGAAAGTTTCATGGAATTTTATTTTCATAGAATATTTTTGTGCGTAAAGCTAGGGACTGCATGAGTAAGTTTGACAAAGAACATCCATGGAGAGATTGTAGCACTGAATATGAACATAATATAGTGTGTTTTAATTGTAAAGAAAAATGTCACATAGCCAAGTACTAACTAGAAGAACCAGTAAATCAATTTTAGGAAGAAGGAGACTCAAGATGCAAGAATCAAGTTGTTTACTTCAACCTGTCATAAACAAGGTCATTTTTCGAACATTGTCATGAACCACCTAGATTTATCTTCAAGCTGAATGCATCTAAGAGGAAAGAAAAAAGGATATTTAGAGGAAAGAAAAAATCTATGAGTGAGACCAAGTTAGCCATGGTTGAGAGAGATACTGGGAAGAAGAAAGGAAAATGGATATATAAGGTCAAGGAAGAAAATTTAGAAGTTAAAATAACAAAGAATGATAAGAATATAACATAGGTAGATGTTGAAGAGATACAAAAATCTAAGACAATCACAGGAGAAGCTAGTACAAACAAGACATCAACAGGTGATGAAAAATACAAGAAGAAGGAAGAAAATTCTAGTGCAAAGGATAAAGAATTTATTCCTCAAGCGGTGGTGGAATAATTTTATGAGTTGCAACATGTGTGTCTATCAGTGCTCAATCAAAAATGAGAACTCATGTGATGTGGAGGTCACACCAAGGAATGCATCCAAGGAGACTAATAAGAGAACAAGGACAAGGAAATAAAGAATTGAGTCATCATGTTGTTTTGATGACTTTCTCTTTTTTTGAGGTGACATGACAAGATGGTATGCCTTCTCTAGGATTCTAAAAGGTATACGCTAGTTAAAGGAAGTATAGTCTGATGTTCATGTGTCTACTAATAAAGTATTCCTTATGATGAAGTTGAATGAGTAAGTCATGGATATTGCAAAGTGAAGGTTGGCTTCAGTGATTGTTGTTTCTTCTTTGCAAAGGTATGTCATAAGAATTTTTCTCGCATGTTGAATATCTAGCACGTGTTGAAGTACTTGAATGTATATTTGTGTAGTTATAAAGATAGAAAGTTGTCAATAAGTTTCACATTTGAATTTTTCTTCTCAATGTTCTCAAGAATGTCCTCAAATAAGAAAAGAATGTAAGTTCTTTATTTCCATAATTTTTCTTGCCACGGTGTTAGTCTGATTTGTACTCATAAGTGTTCTCAAGAAAAGATAAATCTATGAAAAGTGAATTAATTTCAAGTATTGTGTCACTCAATGTAAATCAACGTGTTAGTGTAAGTAACTTGAAGTCAAAGAGATAAGTAATGTAAACCATTGTGATTTTTTTGAGAAAGTGTATGACAATCATGTGTATGAAAAGAAAGTGTTTTGAAATTCAAAGGAATCGAAGTGGGTGAATAACACTTCTTGGAACTTAGGGGATGAGTGAGAAAGTTCATAAAAGGAAATATGAAGATGGTTTTGCAAGCATAATAGTATTAGAAGAATTTGAAGTTTTACTGCACTTAGGGTAAGTAATCACATTTTTCTTTATGCTTAGTAATGCTTAAGATAACATAGTCACCTATGACCAAAATCAAGGACCGTTTGGAGAAAAGTACTAAGACAAAGGATTCAAGGTTTAATCTACGGTGTGAAGTCGGGGTCTACATGAAGAATAAAATTTGTCATGATATTGCAAGATTGTAAAATAATTAGCTTAGACAAATAACAAGATCATGCACAATACCTTAGACAAATAACAAGATAATCATCTTATTAAGATTGGAAAAATCAGGGTTTCTTAGGTGTGTATTGTTACATGAAGACATGTTGTGATTTAATCTGATATGAAAGGATATGAGACTATCTTGGAATGGATAAAAAACTCTAAATATGCTTTAAGAGTAAAGTGTAACATGTTAACTATTTTGATCATCAAAGTGTTGCCATTGAATGAAGAGTGTAAGATATGTGAAATATGTACATGCTCTTAAGATTAAGGTATGGATGTCCTAAGCCATTATAGATTTACAAAATATTATATGTTTTGTCAAGCTCTTAATAACATGGTGTCCTACTCAGAAGGCATCTTTACAATATATGTTACAGTTAGAGAGAAGACTTCAATCAGAATTGTAGGGTTCTAATGAGAATAATGCGTTCCATCAAGTTGTCAAGTCATAGAAGAGAATGGTATGAGTCAACAAAATAGTTCAAGTGTATCTCTGCTCTAGTTAAATGCGATTATCCATGGAAAAACCCTTCTAAGTTTTCTCTATGGAGTCAAGAGCCAATGTTTTCTGAAAAAATTAACTCAAGGGAAAATAAAAGTGTGTCATGTCATGCCCAAGTTTGTGTAGTAAGTCATTCTTTCTCTCGGTTTTCAAAATATAAAGCTAATACTATGTATTTGTCAATGACTATTCAAGGTGTCTCGGAACAATCGGTCTTCGGTAGGATCTATCAATACTCAATTAAATCATTGTAGGATATTAAGGTCTGTTAGGTGGAAGAGAACATAGCATGGTCCATATGTAAGGAGTCTAATTACAAAGTATCCAAGTTGAGTCAAGTCTCTCGCTTAGTTATCAAGGTTAAATGAATGCAAAAGTTAGAAAAGTGTTTGGAGCACTATAAGGTTGGCATCAACCCTTACAAAATTACAATTAAAGAGAGAGATATCTGAAAAGTGAAATTTCAAGAGTTACAAGAAGAAGAAATTGTGACAAAGGTAATATGACTGTAATTTTATCATACTTGTAGGTGATCGGGATACACTTGAAAAGAAGTAATTGAATCATCAAGTGTGTCAACCATAAAGGAACATAGTGCTTACATATAAATATGAAAATATGAGTTTATATGTCATAGAGCATCTCAATTTGTTTATAATAAACCAAGAAAATGTGCAATGAGGAAATTTAGGAGTCTCTAAATGGTGCGAGTGGTCCGAAACTAAGAATGTGGGCTTAAAAGTATATGTTGAAAGCAATGGAAGTCACTATCAAGTAAGGTGAAGACCTGATAAAGTATACTACATACTTGTAGGGCAAAATAAGTTTCTTTTGGTTGGAAAATGACTAATGGAGGAGACAAGGTGTCAAGAAAGATTGAAGTAGCTTGAATAAGGGCATATTGATCTAAAAATTGTGAAGGCCAAGTTGTAAGAATGACAAATAACAAGAAAGCATTTTCACATAGGAGCTAGTTGATCAATTCAAGGCAAAAAGTGAAAAGAAAAAAATGTCAAGGATAGAGAATTGAATTTGAACATGGTGAAGTGAGATGGTTGATATGGAGAGAACAAGTTCGGAGGGGAGCAATGAGGTTGGATGGTGGAAACATTCATTCATCTAGGCAAGTCACATCCGGAAAGATAGTGATGCTAATCCAAGGGGATCTTCTTGAAGTAATATTATGCTTTGTAAGTAACCATCTGCTTGTTGTGTGTTTTTTTGAATGGATGACACTTTGTCATAAATGTCAAAGAGGGAGAGCATCTTGTCGAAAACCATGAAGGATCATGTAAGATCTTTGGTGTGAGTTTGGCATCAAAGGTTTTTGACTATGTTTCCATCAATGGTAAAGGGGATATTCTTAAACCCTTGTTATTGGTGTTGTCATTGATGGTGAATGACATTTATGGAAAAGGAGTGAGTGGTGAAGTGAGGCTCTATAAGGGACATGAAGGTTTATTGGTAGTGTCTCATCAATGGTGTATTGAGCATTGATTGGTTTCAGGGATGGTTTTAATGTTACGCAACCTTTTTTTAGTAAGGTAGAAGTCCACTAGAGGTATGGACATGATTGGTAAACTTTTCAAAGGTGTTCTATGGGTCATTAATGATGAGTTTAGCATGAGAAAGAGCTTAGAGTGAGTAACATGTCAAATTTTGGGAGTCATAGTTGTAACTGGATCATTTAGGCCTAGTTCTAGAGCCTAATGAGGAGTGAAAGCTTAATAAAGGTCCTGAAAAGACCATGTAATCATGGGAAGATCCTATTAATGTTTTCTAGGGAATTTATGAGTAACAATAAGGTTCAATTTAGCTTCAGGAGGAAGAATTCAAAAGTTCACAAAAATTAATCTTAAGTACTAAAAGGGTATGCTTTGAGGTATATTAGATAGGTTTGAGTTGTAAAGAAAAATTCATGGCTAACCAACCTATAAAGTATGTATATGGGTTTCTTTTAGTGCTTCATGCGAAATTTCATCAATTTTTGAAGAGGTATGTGAAAGTTATGCAAGCTTTTCTAAAACTGGCTTATTAAGGAAGGAAAATTGAGCACCCTAGCTTCTTAGCATATAAAAAAGTTGTCGAGAATTATTAAAATAAATAATAGAATATTTTCTTGAGGATAACTCCTAGCTTGAATTTTGTAAATTTTTTGGGGGAAATTGGACAAGAAACAAAGAAGTTGTGTTCATTTCTTTGACATTATTTTCTCACTCCAAGCCTCCTTGGATCGATGGAAGTAAAATGGGTTTGGTTTTATTAAAATCACTAGTATTATTTGAATCAAGATTCTAAAGGATGTTTAATGGTTCATCGATTCAAGTCATTCTCGATTTGTTTCAAGCAAAGAAAGGTGAAGTAATTTTTTTGTGTCCTTAAACCGCTTCATGAACCAATTCATGTATTGTGTTTTCTAAATTGCAATGGATGGTATTTGTATTAAATGAATGTTTTCAATATGTTGAAAGTGTTTAGATGGTATTCATATAAATATACATGTCTTCAAGATGTTGGGTCATGTAAAGGCACAAGGTGAAGATAGTAAAGCTCAATGATGGTCATAGTGTGAGTGTGACTCACCGTGTCGAACAATTACTCAATAAAAATTTGACCCATTGATCCTTGGAAGAATGTTTTGCGTTTAAACAAGGATTATGGGACCTGAATCATCCTTCTAAGATATGAAGATTTTTAGTTAGGATCCAAGGTAATTCTTTTGTGAAGTAGAACTCGGAAGTTCATTGTGTAGGATGTTCTTCTTGATACTAAGGATGTGAAGCTACTGTGAGGAGAGTGCACTGTTCAAATTTATTATTGAAGAAGAGTATCTCCATTGTTTATATTGATCATACTTCCACATTTTGATGGAATAAAGAGTTAGAGTCATATGTAATCGACACGACAAAGATATAGATAGAATAGGGTTTGTTATTGAAGAATTTCAATCTACAAAGCTATAGGTAGTCTTTCAAAGGTTTTTGAGCATCTAGAGTGTCTTCAATGGGCATGAATAATCTCTTCCAACCTTACAAAATTTTTATCGACTGCAACACAAAGAAGAAATCCTTAAAAATTCTTTCTTGGGTGTGTAGATTCCCTTATATACTGTAAATAGGGTTTGTAGGAAAAAAACCATCATTCTCGGGATTTAACAATTCAAAACCCTCAAATTGAAAAGAAATGGTTGTGAAGGGGTTGTTGGATTGTTGAAAAATAATTGAGTTCATTTCACCTCAAAGTAAAGGAGATTTTTGTGACAATTTTGATTTCCAGGGTTTCAATTCTGCTACAGTGCTAACAAACATAATTAAGGCATTTTCCTTGATTGATTAAACCCTAGATCTTCATGCATCTCTTCCAACAGTTAAGAAGTGGCTTGATTAAAGAAGGTATGGATTTGAATTAGGTTGAAAGATGGATTTATGCATGACAATGGTGAATTTTATTACTAGTATGCTAGGTGATTGTCCAAGTTATTTGTATAAGTGAATTTTCCTCCTTGAAACTATTTATATACTATAGTATGCACTATTTGATATCAAAGGAAGATTGAAATCAATGATATACCATGCAATAATGGTTCCAATGATATAGTGGGGTGTTAAAACAATGTTGGAATGCTTGCTATTTGTTGAGCACGGAAAAATGAATATTTCCTAAAACAAAATATGAGAGCGCATGGAAGGCACTATGGAGAAAAGCACGTAAGTGGATGCGTGCGAGGAGAGACTAGTTTTACGCACGGAAGCAGGAAAGGGTTTAAGGGTTTAAGGACTTAGCCACATTTTGGTTGAAGGGTATCACATGAAAAACACGTGAAGCTGTAGATAAGCATAATGATGACAAGGTTTTTACATGAATATTTGGAGCTCAAGAAAATAATATTCCAGGGAATCTTTATGGTTACGGGTTGTAAAGTGGAGGTTGTTATGGGAATATGAAATCTTCATGGATTTTACACTCAGTATAACATCATATGATGAAATTTTGCATACAAGATTACTTTTGGAATCATGTTTAGGTGAGCTCCTATCCTATTTAAGGAGGTAATTATATCCGGACAAAAAGATGATTTCTTTTTAGTGTGCGTATTGGTATTGGGTGTTAGATATGAGAGGTCTAGTGTGGGTGCATATGAGGTGAGTGGTGTATTTTTGTAAGAAGGTATTATGTAATGGTTCTAAGGGAGTAATATAGGGTTTTTAGATCAGGGCCATGGGAAGGGTAGGATGCTAATGGTAGAATGATGTATTGATTTGTTGTTGAACCTCTTTGATGTAATATGGCTACTGTAAACATTTGTTAATCAATATATGAAGGGTTGTTCTAAATATCTGTGTTTATGGGTTCAAACCCTAGCATATTTCATGTTACTCATGGTATAAATATGGTTCTCTTATGGTGTTGCAATGTTTATGTTTATATCATGGTGCATTTATGATTAGATCTAGTGCTTTTACTCTGTGCTAGAATAAATACTTATATTTCTATTTCTGCAAACCATTCGTCCATTAATGGAAAACATTATTACGAAGCTCACATAAAGAAGAGGCTCGATGACCACGTGCACCTCGAGTGAGTGTCCATCTAATGTTGGGTGATAAGACGATGCGCTTGGGATTTAAAAGGAGAAGGGAAACAAGACTACAATCTTCCTAATCGGATGTTTCTTTGAACAAGACATGGACTCAAAAAGGCATAAATTTTAACTTATATATTGTTGCTTGAAGTGAAGAGAAAACCAAAGTTTTATTTGTTAGTTACAAAATATGATTCTCCCGATCTAGCTCAAACCGGAAGGAGAAAATATCTCCTTTGGTCAAGAAAGGAAGTAATTCCAAATGCCATGAAACCAAGAGAGTAAGGAAGTTGAAGTGATGATGTTTTTGCTGATGAGCTTGAGAAAAGAGTTGAAGGGAAGTGTAAGAGTCATGCAAAGTATGAAAATGAAAAGGTATTGATCATCTTTGAATTTAGGTGTATAAGGATACATGACGAGTGAAATGAAAAATGTAAGCGTGTGTAATGAAATAACATACAGAGTGAAGTTGATAGAAGTTGGTAAGGTATTCACAAACTGATTGAAAGATAAACATATGTAATAATATTGTGAGAGTGATGGGCCTAAGTTGAGAATGTGAGGGAGAACAATGTTTGTTGAATACCTTGGAGAAGGTAGTGATTAAGGTAGTGAGGTTGAGTGAGTGTGTAAATGCGAGTACATTAATGAGAGATTGAAAGTAGGATGAATGTCTTGAAAATAAAGAGAGCAAGTGTGTAGGATGATGAGATCAATGCATATATGGGTGCCTCGAATATCTTATAAAGGAGATTTCTTAGGATGATATTAGAAGTGTTGATGTAAAGTGGGAAAGTCCAAGATTAGTAAAAGGTTGAAACCGATAGACAAAAGAGTAGGAGTATGAAGGAGGGAGAATACTTGAAAGGAGTATTTTGAGAAAGAAAATAAAGAAGAACTATGTGTCAAGAGTGCTTGTTTGAAATAAGTTTTGTATCATCAAATTTGTAGTAGATTGAAAGAAGAAAGATTGACAAGGCCGAGTGTATCAGTAATGGGCTTATATGATAGAGGTTTATTGTTGATTAAGAAAAAGGGAAAATATAGCAGATGTGTAAAGCTAAACTAGAGGTCACCATTAGTTGTTTGATATAACAAGTTAGGCGTGATCAAATTATTTGGTTAAGTCTAAGTTGCAGATTTGTAGGTGGGGAGTTGTAGCTTCCTTGTGAGTTGAAGCTCACTGAAGGTCGGTTGTTGCTGAACAAAACTTGGGAGTTTAATCTTCCAGATAGGTTGAATCCTATCAAATACTGGGTGATAACTTGGTCAAAATTTGGGAGTTGCAACTCCAAGTTGAGTTGAAGCTCAACCAAGAAATCAATGTAACCGATATAGGAAATTTTTTTCCTAAGCATAGTTTTTGATTTTAGTGGGTTTTTTTCCCAGTTTGGGTTTACCACATTAACTTTATCTCTGTGTGTTATTTTTCCTTTTATTTTCTTGTGGATGTTAGTTTGATTTTTATGATACAAATTTAGTGAATGAACTTATGAGTTAAAAATTGTCACGAGACATTGATTCACCCCCCTCTCGGTGTCCTAATTCCCAACAATAATAATGTAATACAAAAACATTCACATATGTGAAAAAAACTAGGAAATGTTTATGGTCTTGATTGGTTAGTTAGTTACGTTATATATGTTGTTTCTCACATTGTTTGATAGATAACATATATACTCTGTACACACATGAATTTACAAGGTATATTGATCTTGATGCAGGATACACTTTGGTTGATGCACAATGATAAGATTCATCTTGGTTCCTTACATTGCTCTTATGGGGGAATCCCCATGCTATATACGTGATTTTGTTTCATTATATTCTACTTGAAACCTTCATCATCAGGTTTGATTCTATACATAGTGTAAATTTTTATTGTTTGAGCTAAAACAACTAACACATGCCTCTTGTGTAGCACTAAGTTATCTAGTTCTATCTATTTTCTTCTGGTAAAATTTTCTACATTTGATTCAAATGTTTTTATCACTACATGTTTACGTAGATTTATTCCTTGATTTCTTAGTGCATGAAATCACTTGATTGTCTTATCTTATTACATTTCTATAACTATTTTCTTTATATGGATCAAGTGTTTTGATTGTCTTGTGACACTGTGGGTGTCTAATGTGTATGGCTCCGTAGCTATTTTACATTTATACACTTGTTTCTCTAATTGTGGAACATTGTGCCTTATACTCTGGATGACTTGTGACACCGTGGGTGTCCCATATTTTTGTATCCATGCCTACATAAGACTATACTTCTACATGATCTTTCTTACTAAATTGTACAATCGTTGTTTTTACTGTTGCTCTACTTTTGTTAGCTTATGACACACTTGGCTTATAATTTCATGGTTAAACTATTGTATCTACTATGAAATCTAACATGGTTACTCTTTTGTATATGTACTTTTTCTATTATGGAGTAGGACATGATTGCTACTTTTATCTGTTGTTACTAGTTGTTTTACACATGTATTCTTGTTTGTTTCTTGTTGCATGTTAATTTTATTCATGTCATGGTTTCCACCATGTGCAAACCATTTTACCAAGTAAATGTTCTCAAAGGTGGCCACTATTCAAACCTTCTATGTGGTCATATGTAGATTATCAAACATATCATACATGGGTACACCTATATTATTTTCAGACGCGTGATCAAATTATTTATTACACTGTCTCAAAATAGGGGGCATTCATTGGATTATTTATACATCTAAAAACATGATACAAGTTATAGGAACATATTTTCATAGGGCTCAGATACTTAGAAAATGTCATAGATTCTTAAATGTGGTAAAATTCAAATAAGGTAAAAAATGTACAGTACAATAAGGAATGTAGTGCAATTTTGACCATGGTGTATGTTCCCAGATAGGGGGATTATTCTTTGGATATTTTAATTTGTATATATTCTATGAACTATTTACATAATTTTCACACAGTTACAAATATAAATGACATATTTAATGGAAAGTTACATGGGGCATGAGTGCTTGATCTTTATTTACGACACTATTAAAATTGATTTACAAAACAAGGTTTGGGGGCATGAGCCTCCTTCTCCACATAAGGTATTATTTTCCTTTAAGCATGTAATTTTAAATTACACACTTAAATAGGTGAAAATTTATACACTAAAAACTCGACAACGTTTCCTTGTGTAGTGTCAAGTTTGACCATGTTCCCTTGCTAAGACAAATGATCATATTCAAAATCCAATCTCCTCATCTATATAGCTCTTTTACAACTCAAGTAATATTTATACTCTCTGGTAATTGTCAATTCTAATAATATTATTTAATCAAAGTAGTATTAAACCTTTGATATTCATGACAAAACTTTCAATTTTGGTATCTCTCTCTCCATTCCTAAAACGTATGGAAGGGTCAAAATTTTGGGTCTAGTCTTGGCTGATTTGTATGGTCCCACCCCTTCACATTCGCTAACTATGATTTCAATTTAAAAGTATTATTTAGGTTTTTTTGATCCTCATAGGGTTGGACTTATTAGAATATTTCACCTACAGAAGACTATATAAGCAATTAATTATCACTTTGAAAGTCAGTTGGTAGTTTTACAAGTTAGTATTGCAAATATCATTCCAAAAGAACTCAAAGGGTTACTAAATATACTTAGCTTAGTTGCAAATCATCTAGGAAAGTACATAATATAAGTTTAAACCACTAAAATAGGTCAAATGTTATAGCTTCATCCATTTTCAAGCATGTAGAGTTTATAGAGACATGTTATAGCAAGAGAAAATCCACTTCAAGAATTACACAAGGGTTTGAATGGAAAAAGGGTTAGGTCACATAGATGAGGCACATCACATCCCACTACTACCATGTCAAACACATTATATCCTACACAATAAGCTAGTTATCTTAGTTTCAAGAGATATGAGACCATCCACAGGGGTTGGTTATCTATGCACACTTACACAAGAACATAGGATAAATACATGAAGCTTGATCCTATAATAAGGGAATGTCGTGTCATGTTTGGATTGGTTCAAAAATGGGAGTTTGAAAAGGGTAGTCCAACCTCACCACACACATATTTTCTCCTTTTCTTTTCTAATGCTATGATGAAGGCATTTGTAGGTTGTTAGGGTTTCTAATTTGTTACAGAGTGATTATAGGTAATATTGATGATGTGTTAGAAAGAATGGTCAAAAATGATAATTTATATACAAGTGAAGAACACATAAAGTTTCATGTATAGACAGGTTAAAGGGTAAAAGACCATATAATTCTAGGTTAGGACCATATACATCAGGTTTAACATTATGTTTATTATTTTGTGAATTAACTTCACTTCTGTGTTTCTTGTCTTGAGTTAACCTTGCTTTCAATTTTTTAGGTTCCCAGCCTCAAGCATATAAGACAAAAACCGTAAAAACCAACTTCTTGGCCATGATTTTGACATTTATGCATTTTTTAGAACTCGTCACGCTAGCGTGCACAATATATGTGCTAGTATTAAAGTGTCTCGCATGTGTTTATGTAAAAATTCACACATTTCTATTTAACTTCATGCACTACCGTTGAAATTTCAGTGCTAGCATCACTAACCCTTGTGCTAGCGTTTTATTGCATGCACAATGTCTTCTCTATTTTGCACATCTATTTTGTAGGTTACTTGTAACACTAACACATACATCTGCATGCACTAACATCATCCACAATACTAGCGTACTCAATTTCATGCACTAGCTTACTACTATATGCGTAGTGTAACTTCCTGTTTTTCTCCATTTTCTCTATTTTCTCTAGCATTATGTGTTTCTAATCCCCATTTTAGAGTAATTTCACATTCTAATACCGAAGTTATGGTGTCTCTACTCTTTTCAAGAATTATTAAAAGGGAATTAAGATTTATTTTTTAATCATTTCGAGATCACATGTATTCTTTTTCCTTGCGTTTTTAAGTGACCTTGGAAATCATAAATGTGATCTTCACTTTTCAAGTTTTCGTTTGAGGGAATTGACCTTTGTTTTATTTTATTAATGAGATTTCATTTACATGTATTCTATTTCCTCATGATTTATAAGTGACCTTAGAAATCAGAAACGTTAGCTTCCTTCTGTCATCTTTTCCTCTACCTACCTCAAGAAAATGTTTTAATTCTTGTTTGTAGGACCACATTATGAAGACAACATGAAAATACTAACTCGTAAGTTTCCTTGATCGTGAGCTAAGAAAACTAATAATTATTTGTGTGTAGGGAACCTCTTAAACAAGATAAAAATGAACCATTCACACTATATTTGCAGGTGCGGTTGACAAGGCTATTTCCCAACTACTATAACAATTGGAAGTGCTTTGGATTAAGCCATAAAACTCATTTGATGAGTACCAAAAAAACCATAAATTAGTCAACATGTTGAGGGAATCGACTAAAAAAATAGGTACCCCATCCCAACTGACTAGTACACCTTATGAGATTAGAGTCACATATATCCTTAGTGGTGACCCCAATGCGATTCATTTGAGCAAGATCTTTTCTCATTGTTTCAAAGGGGGTAAAGTAAAGTTGACAGACTAGCAATAACACCATGCTTGCTTGGGTATATTGTTGACACCTAGTTGAGAGAACCACCTAGGAAGCCACACCTTGACCAAGCCAATTTAAGGTAGATTTCAACTTTCACTTCATTTTTAATTTTTCTTATGTGCTACACACTTGTGTGTTTCACTCTTGTCATTCATTTTTTCTCTCTCATCCACCTTATCACTTTGTAAATGAGTCTAAGTCTTGGGTTGTGGACATCCATATCCAAACTTGAGCACTTTCATCCTTCTTCATCTAAGTCTTGACATTGTGATACTCACTTTATCATGGTCAAGCACCTTTTTGATCACCTTGATCTTTCATTTTCACAAGTCTTAAGTTTACATTTTCCTTTGTTGAACTTTAAGCATTTCTTCCATACTCTTACATCGTCACAATTCACATTCACTTTTTTAAATTATCAACATCTTCAATATCTTTCCCCATAATCTTACGTCGTCATATTTTTCACATTCAAGTTTTTGCATTGTAAAAATCCTCATCATTCCTTCATTCTTCTGTATTTAAATAATTCACTTTGCTTTAATTTGAGTCAATCACATTCCCTTTGTCTCTTATCTCCACTTTTGTGAGATTCAGACCTTCTCATTGTCATTTCTTCACTTCTTGTGATGACATTCATTTTGTAATTCTTTAAGTGCTCCCATTTCTTTGTTGTGTCTCATATTTTAACACAATTTTGTTAAGAGTTTACGTCCTTCATCATTTTCCTAAGTCTCCTCTTTTAAACATCCATCTTGTTAAAATTTGAGCACCCTTCTCGTCATATTTCTAAAATTTTTCCTTCTTAACGCTACTTTTGTTAAGAGTTGAGTATTTTCATCACATTTCATAAGTATCTTCCCTTAACATACTTTTGTTAAGAGTTGAGCATCTTTCATCATGTCTCTAAGTATCCTCTTGTAACACTCATTTTGTCGCAAGTTGAGAAAACTAACCTTCTTTCACCTCTTCCCTCTTTACATTCAATTTGTAAAGGGTCGTGAAGCCTTTCAAACCTCTTCATATTTCTTAGCACTCATTTTTCTAAGAGTCCTCTAAACTAACATTTCAATCCCTTCTTCTACCTTAACATTATTCATTTTGTAAAGTGTTGAGAATTCTCCCCATTTTTCATTCCTCTTAACACTCATCTTGTTAAGAGTTACCCTTTTCACATATTTTCATCACTCTTATCACTCATTTTGTTAAGATTTGATTATGTTCACCTTGTTAAGTATCTTCTCCCTTAACATCCATTTTTGTTGTAGGGTACAAAACATCTAACCCATTTTAGTCCCTTTTCCTCTTAACTCTCATTTTGTTAAGATTCGTGCAATCAACTAACCCTTTTTTCCTCCTCCCTCTTAGCATTCATTTTACAAGGGTCAAGCATTTTCATCTTTTCCCCTCTTCCATCTTAGCATTCACTTTGATAAGGGTTGAGGTTTATTTCACACATCTTTTTGTTCCTTCCTTGTTTCAAAAATGGTGGGAACACGACATTGTGATTTTATTCCCTATCGATGGAAGGAAAGAAATCCTTTTTGCTTTAGTTCGAATGAAGAGGATGAATACCAAATTGAAAACATTTTTATAGACATAAATTTATGACAAAACAAATACCAATTTCTACTTTTTCTTCTTTCCATGGGAGAAAGATTTCCCTCGAATTTGATGAGGATGATTTGAAAACCTTAAAATGACAACCTAAATCCCCTAAGGGCCCACCATCTGAGTTAAAAAAACATGACGACATAGGACCAAGTAAAAAAACACCGATAATAAAGGAAAATCTAATGCTTAATCCTCTAATCCCAACCAAGCATTGCTTGATCAAATCAATGTAATGGAGAAACAATTGTCTCTCTTATCCTCTACAATCACTAACAACAATACCAAAGGTATCAAACACACAAAGAAAAGTGACGACACCTTCAAAACACACTCGAGATTGATAAAGAGAATAAAAATCATAAGAATGATAGTTCATAATTGATCCCACAAAACAATTCACCATTTTATCAAGAGTGGAAAATGATGAACGACACCATTTTGGGCATGCAAAAACAACACAAACAATTCAATTTTGATGAATTGTGTGCATACCCTTCCCATGCTCTTTCGAGATGCCCAAATTTGAAAAATACAAGGGAAAAACTGATCCTAGAGAGCATGTCAAAGAATTCTTTATGGCATGCCAAGAAGTGGCTTATAATGATATCTTTCTCTTATGCCTTTTTCCTAAGAGTCTAGGAGGAAAATATTTGGACTGGTTCTTACACCTTCCAAAGGGATCTATCACTACCTTCGTGGACCTCTCAGAGAAGTTTGTTAAACACTTTTCTTTTAACCTTGACTCAAGTCACAATGATGGATTTGTGCAATGCCAAACAATGAAAAAATGAAATCTTTGAATATTTTTTACAACGATGTCAAGGAATCACAAGTCTATTCCCACATTCAATCCTTGAAAAAATATGGTTATCATCTTTATCCCAAACCTTAAAGGCGAGTTGTTATTTCACATGTAGATGTACTACCTCAATAGTTTTAAGGAAGTTATCGAAAAGGGAAATCAAATTGAAAATTCCCTAATTTCTAAAGGCTTGATCAAGTCTCATTATAAAGACAATGGGAAAAATCATAACAATAACAACAACCCTAGCATTTCTCACTATAAACCTAGCTACATAAATATGCAACCATATCATTGTCAATGATGGTGTCATAGATAATTGCAATGTAAAAACTTACGAAACAATTAATCTCAACGTATTAAGTATAAACCATCCATCACCATTCCAAGAAGATAAATTCCTCCTCCTCATGACAAAAATGATGACAATATACGTATTTGGGGAATTTATTTCAAGTTTCTTGAAACAACCGACAAGTGCTAATATGGCCACTTATCCTATTACACAACATTTCATGAAGGATAACCTAAGAAAAATCGGTATAGACCTAACACATATTGTGAATTTCATCACATTGATGGTCATCAAATAGACATATGTAAACAAATTCACAATTACATCCAAGACCTCATTGAAAACAGAGACATAATGGTGAAGACCTACCATCTACCAAAACACCCAACGATAATCTAAAGGTGTTTTCTAATCCATTTCCTAACCATGGTACAAAGGGAAAAGCTCATGAACATGGTGAATCCTCAAACCATGTCGATTATGAATCCATCATATCCTCGTATCGTAGACACTACTCTCAGGCAAATTTGAATGTCAATTTACACTCCTTGGAGAAAGTATATCTAGTGTATTTCAAGAATTAGGAAATGCTAACATGATTAAATGTCCACCTACGAGACCCTTTTATAATGGGGAACCCAAGACTACCTGGTATAATGCATAGAAATATTGTTAATACCACCACGTGGAAGGAAATTCTACTGATCATTGTACACCTCTTTGTGATTATGTTCAAGACTTAATTAATGATGGAGCCATCTCCATAGAGCTTGACGACAAATCTCTCGCAACCGATGACACTTCAACTTCCAAAACTTCTAACGAAGATTTGAATATTGTCCAAACTTCTGTACATAATGAAATCCAACTAGATCACAATGAAGGTCAAGTAATTTCCTCAAAACCGATATTTCTCTTGTTTAGATTTTATTCTGTTCATCCAAACAGAATCATCGAACATGTTTCGATAACAACCTTCTAATATGAGAGCTTGAACTTGCTTCAATACTCCCTTTAAACCATTTATATAATCAGGACACTACAAAAGAGGGTCCATCTTCAAGCACTATTGAGCTTGATTCTATTCTTTCCATTCCAGCTCATACGCCTAACATATCTAGTCTTTTTGTTGAAACACAACCATAACAAGTTGGGACACTTACAACAATGTAGCCTTCTGTGTCCATTATACCTCAAACGATCAATCTTGGAGACATCTTGTCAACGATGATTCCTACCAGTCAAGACATCTACATGCGTACACTCTATGAGGTACGTATACCCAGGAATATCCTTATATAACCTTTTCACGCTTTAATTACAAATATTTCATCAAATTAATTAATTCACAACTTCAAAGGGGAAATCTTGAATATTTTCTCTCTATGGCCTATAAGGAACCCTGAATATACATCTAGAGATCAATCCTTCTTTCCTCGCACTCTTTCACTCACAGGTGAATATGAATCTCAACATATTCCCTACATCGACAATCCTCCTCTAACATCACATAGGTATTTCGATCTCATCAAAGACTTATCTAATCACACATCCTTTGACTTGGAACCCATCCACCTAAGTCTTTTACTTTAAGACCTCTCAAATATTTCAATTTTTTTCCTTTGACTTGGAACTCATCCGCCCAAGTCTCGTAGTTTAGGACCTATCAAATATTTCAATTCTCTCCTTTGACTTGGGCCTTGTCTTCCCAAGTCTCATAAATAAAGACTTATCGAATATTCATATTTCCTCCTTTAACTTGGATCTTGTCCACCCAAGTCTCGTATTTCAAGACCTATTAAATCTTTTGATTCCCCCTCTTGACTTAGATCTCATCTGCCTAAAAATTGTAAGTCAAGACCATTCAAATTTAATAATCATGAACCTCTTTCTTGATGATTCCATTTCAAATCCTCATCTCGCTAAAATTTATAAAAATTAAAAAGAATAAAAAGAGAATAAAAATCTGTATCAAACCGCTCCTTAAAGCACTATTTGCAAATCAGAAGTAGAAAAGTGAGTATAAATAATATTAAACATTCCATCTATTGAAAGATATATTAATCATACCATTATCATATATTCACATTATTCACCTATCATGACACATATTAACCTTATTCATATGGGGAGTTGTGTGTATCATCCTTGTTATGGTTTCTACCATTTCAGATCTTCTTACGTACGGTTTTTTCTTGAAGCTTCGATGGCAACTCCTCCTTTCAAATAAGCTCTCTTTAACATAAAGCTCAATTTTTTTACCCGATACTTTCAATGCCCATATCAATATATGGTGTTGAACCCTTGTGTCTTACTATTCACATGAGGCTAAGACTTAGGGGCATAACACTCCTTCCCAAAAAGCACACTATCGACATACAAGACAAAAATCAATATAAAAATACCAAAAACCTATAAAATCATTACACCTTTTGTCCTTCACAATATTTGGTGATAACTCCATAATTCTGACTAGTTGTATGAGATTGGGAACAAAGGAATATTGATTGTAGAGAAAATATTAAAACAAACAACTCAACGAGTTAGTATAAGCCAAACACCAAATCTCTCTTAAGGCTCTACTTGACAACTTAGCCCAAATAGGCTCAAAACAAGCAAAAAGTGGAATTTTAGATAAAATATTATTCTAATGATGATTCACCCTATTCACAAGGTCTAACCAATTCATTTTCATTAAAAAAATTGATATCAACAATCAAGAACTTCAGACTTAGTCACTTCCTCCAAAATTGTCTTGTAGGCTTCTTAAGGGGAATTCCAATGGTGAGTTGGTGTTGGGAGAAATATAGAAAAACCCATAAAAAGATGAAAGTATTTTTGAGCACCCTTTATCCTCCTTAAGATGTGTACCAAATTTTAAGTCTCAACTCACTATGCAAACCTCTTTTCTATCACCATGTTCCTTGAACTAACTTCTTCCACTAGGCCTTCTCAAGCCCTTTCCATGGTCATTTCATGGTTTTCATAATTCTGATCCTATAAATCACCTAAAATATATTGAGTCTATTTTATTACCTCCTTCCCAATTTTAATTCCGATTTTGAACCCCTGAAATGGACCCTAACTCCATTTATCATCATTTTAGAAATTTGGAAATTGTCATGCTATAGTCCTGACAACGAGCAATCGGATTGATATAATTTTTCTGGGTATAAGTATTATAATCCTAAATTTTTGTAAAATGTCTGTAATAACCATCATAATATCTCCACAAAATTTTAGTTCATGAATCTTCCTAAATATCTTGAAATCTTTGTTTTATCATCCGGTTTTTCGGGTTCTTAGTTCAAAACCCTTGCATAAACAACCTTACTCAGACTAACCCTTACATATAAAATTTTCCATCCTTGAAAAAATATTGAATATTAATCTAATAATTTATTTCATGTAATACATTGTGGATTAGATACAAAACAACACAAGAATCACATTCATTTTCTAAGATCAAATAAGAAACATGCAAATCATGATCATTCACAAAGGAAAATCTATCACATTCATTGTTCCAGCACACTTACAGTACTCCTTGAGCCTCTTGGGGATCTTCACCACGTATTTTACACTTCCAAAATTCCTCCTATAATTATTCACTACTCTTTTCAATTCGAATTCTACCTTATATGCTCAAAACCTAAGGTTATTATAACTAAACTCAAGTTGACCAACCCTAGTTTAAGATGACCATGGGTCATGAAAACATAAACAAAGGTTTAAAACATATCTTTACCCCTGATGAGGTCTTACATGAAATTAACAAGAATTAATAATCCTTAATATTTTCATTTTCCCCCTTTATTCTTACCTTGGGAATTAAAATTTTAAAATACCACATTTTGGAGGGAAAAATCCCTATGAGCTTTTATTACAATTTCCTGAGTCCAAATGGACTAGAATAAAGATCCTAATACACCCTATTAAGCTTGCTCAAGCCAAAATTGGATATATGCAAGATGCTCCTGCATCATACTCCCCATGTGGAGAAAATTAAACTATATACAAAATGCCACTTTCTTCCTTCTTTTCCAATTGTCCTCCACCGTAGCTTCTTCTCTTCACTACTAAATTCTTCTCATATTTATCAACTACATTCTTATTTTGATATTCCTCAAAAGTATTCATAATTTTATTCTTGTTTTGGTATTCAAAAATGAGGATGTTTTGTCTTTGTCTTTTCATTTGAGCTCTTAGATGAGCCGCCATTTCAATAATTTTCACCTCTTCATCTCGAATACCTTCAAACACACATGAGCACAAAACCTTCAATGAGAAATCAAGATTCTTTTGAGTCTCTTCACCTTCTTCTTCACTTTCTTTTTCCTTTTCACTTTCTCAATCCATCATGTAAACTTTCTCTTCACCACTCCTCTCTTCTTCATCTTTCAAAGCATATTCAAGTGCTAGTAACTCAACCTCCAACTGTTCTTTGCTTATATACACAAATCGAAAATCATTTTTTCACATTCTTCTTCAACTTCTTCTTCACAAATTCACTCATCTTCCACTATGTCTCCGATTTCTTATCTCTTTTGTTTTCTTCCGTTCTTTTCCATCATTCTTAACTTTATTTCTTCCTCTCTTATCCTCTTTCTCAGCTTGCATTTTATTTCCTCTCTTCACGAGTGACATTAGAGGTCACTTAACCACATTTTTGATCACTATTCTCATGCCTTACTTTTCGTTTCCTCTGCTCTCATCATCATCATTTCTAATTACTCCATATATTTCTTCAACTCTTTGATTTCTTGCTCCATCCACACTCTTTTCTTTTCCTCTAACTCTTTTTTTTTCTCTCTCCTCTTTCTCTCTCTCATCCCTTTCTCTTTCCTCTCATTTCTCATATACTTAAGAAATTATTTCACTATCTTCACTCTATCTTCATCCATTCACACTAAAAAGTCTATTTCACTTTGTTCTCAAGCCTACCTAGGTTTTCTCTCTTACCTAGTCTTTTGACTTCTTCTCTTCTTCACTGTCCCTTCTCTATCCTCTTAAATTTTTTTCACTTTCCCAAGGAGAAATCTATCACTTCACACACATATAACTCACAGAATGCAACAATCAGCTTCAAAAACTCAGTCAACTCAACCACATTCACCAAAACAACTATATAGAATGTTTCTTAGCAAAAATCAATTTTTACCTTCAAATAAAAAGTTCAATTTTTTTCATTTTCTCCCACTTTGATACCAAATGATGCAAAATAAACAACTCAATGAGTTAGTATAAGACAAACACCAAATATCTCTTAAGGCTCTACAAGAGGATCTTGACAACTTAGCCCAAATAGGCTCAAAAGAAGCAAAAAGTGGAATTTTAGGTATATTGTGATTCTAATGATGATGCAACCTATTAAAAATATCTAACCAATGCAATTTCATCAACAAATTTGATATCAACAATCAAGAACTTCAGACTTAGTCACTTCCTCCAAAACTGTCTTGTAGGCTTCTTAAAGGGAATTCCAATGGTGAGTTGGTGTTGGGAGACCTATAAAACACATAGAAAAATATAAAAGTATTTTTGATAACCCTTTATCCTCCTTAATATGTGTACCAATGTTTAATTCTCAACTCACTATGCAAATCTCTTTTCTATCACCATGCTCCTTGAACTAACTTCTTCCACTAGGCCTTCTCAAGCCCTTTCCATGGTCATTTCATGGTTTTCATACTTACACTCCTATTAATCACCTAAAACCTATTGAGTATATTTTATTACCTCCTTCCCAATGTTCATGCTAATTTTTAACCCTTGGAATGGACCCTAACTCCATTTATCATCATTTTAAAAATTTGGAAATCGTCATGCTACTCTGATCCCAATAATGAGCAATCTGATTGCTATCAATTTTATGGGTCTAAATATTATGAGCCAATTTTTTTTATGGAATGTCTATAATAACCCTAAAAATATCTCCACAAAATTTCAGTTCCTAAATCACTTGAAATCATCATTTTGGCATTCAGTTTTCCGGGTTCTTAGTTCAAAACCCTTGCATAAACAACCTTACTGTGAAAAACCCTTACATATCAAATTTTACATCCCTAAAAAAATATTGAATATTCATATAATAATCAATTTAATTTGATAAATTGTGGATTAGATACAAAATAACATAAGAATCACATTGATTTTCTAAGATTAAATAAGAAACATACAAATCATGATCATTTAGAAAAGAAAATCTATCATATTCATTATTCTAGCACACTTACAGACTCCTTGAGCCTCTTGGGGCTCTTCACCACGTATTTTACACTTCTAATATTCCTCCTCTAATTCCTCACTACTCTTTTCAATTCAAACTCCACCTTATATGCTCAAAACCCAAGGTGGTTACATCTAAACTCAAGTTGACCAACCCTAGTTCAAGATGACCATGGGTCATGAAAACATAAACAAAGGTTTAAAAATCTCTTTACCCCTCATGAGGTCTTACATGACCTTTACAAGAATTAATAATCATTACTCTTTTCATTTGTCCCCTTCATTCTTACCTTAAGAATTCAAATTTTCAAATACCACATTTTGGAGGGAAAACTCCCTATGAGCTTTTATTACAATTTCATGAGTCCAAATGGACTAGAATACCTTCTAAACATCCTAAGAGACAAATCATAACTATTCAATCCAAAAATGGATATATTCAAGATGTTCCTACATCAAATATGTCCTTACTCACCTACATTTTCTCTTCGGTGTTGAGCCCTTTTCTTTTACTGATGGCATGGGGCAACATGTAAGGGGCCCCTTTCAAAAACGAACAAAAACAATTAACCAATAAAGCCTTTAGAAATATTAATTAAAAATATCCCAAGAAGTTTCTTATGTTAAAAAGAGACAACAATTCCTTTAATGGATCTTGTCAATCAATAGGCCATCAATGGATCTAAGTCTAGTCAAAACCTATAAAGTGGAATCATCTTGGAATCAATCAGATAATCTTGACTAGAGATGAGTTACATTTTTATCATATGGATCATTATTACATCTCGTGTCTTTCCATCCATAATATTCACTTTCATATTGTAGACACGTAAATCTGCTACATAGTTTTACTACTAAGATTGCATCGTTTATCGATTTCCTGTCAATTTTATTATAATTAGTGATTTCCCACTAATTAGCTAACATTCCCCTTCATCTCGGTCAATTAACGACACTTTGTTAATTAAATAACATTTCCCTTCATTTTGGATGCCAATTAATGACACTTCATTAGTTATAATCCTCTTTTGATTAACTATCATTAGTTAATTAATCCTTTTAATCCTTTATTTAATCAATAAACCTTATTATTGGTTAAATCCCTCTTTCAAATCCTCCAAATTCTATCAAATTCCTCCTAAATCATCTCCAAATAGCTTCATAAGCTTATTTTGGCATATTAATTAAATCTTAGTTGATGAATAAAATCATCTCTAACTCCCATGAGTTGCTAATTCTAATCAATTCTTTCTAATCGTGTTTATTTCTTCTAATTCTGCTTTATCTTTTATCCCACATAGACTAGGTTTTTAGCTTCTCCCAAATTAGAAAGTGATATAAAGAACCTACTACCTTCCTTCACACCTTACACCACACTTTTTCTAGTGATTTAATTATGCATATGATAAGAGCATTTTTCTCTGAAAAGCTTATTCATTCTTGCATCCATTCTTCTCATTTGTGAGTAGTAAAGGATGATCCAAACATGGCCATTAATCCATTTAGGTGAGATTATTTCCTCATTTATAGATAACATTCATTTGATTTCTTATGATCAAGATAGGTTCATGTAAACAGGACGGAAGCCTAAAATTTATATTAATCTCAATCAACCAAAAACATAAGAAATGGGCTCTGATATATATATATATATATATATATATATATATTGCAAAACTGGGATACAAACAAAAGAGAAGTTTCAAAAATACAACAAATATAAAATACATTAGCTTCCAAATATTATCACTCGAAACACATAAATTGTTATAATAATTATAACAATTATCCTCGTGAAACAAAAAAAAAAAATGGTTTTAAAACCATATAATAACATACAATAACCATATAATATTATTATTTAATTAATAAGATTAATTAAATAATTATTCATAAAATGCATAATTAATTTATCCTAACATTCCCCCCCTTAATTGTGCATTGTCTCAAGGGATGAGGAGAGGAACTCTTTGAACAACTCGAACTTGTCACGTGCAAGTGACTTCGTGAAGATATCTGCTCGTTGTTCAGCTGTTGGAAAATATTGAAGCTGGATGTTGTGCTTCAACACATGTTCACGTATGAAATGAACTTGTACCTCAATGTGCTTTGTTCTCTCATGAAAAACTGGATTGTGAAAAAGTTTGAGAACACCTTCATTGTCAACATACATGGTGGTCAGTTTGTCCTATGGTATTCCAAGTCCTTCTAGTATGCGACGTAGCCAAATTACTTCATGATAGCTTCTCCGTAGAATGATAGTCTTCGGCTTCACGTGGAAGAGTGAGAAACAAAGTGTTTTTTCTTGCTTCCCCATGATATTGGTCTAGATCCCATAAAGAATACAAATCCATAAGTGGATTTTCTATCATCAATGTTACCTGCATGATCTGAATCAATATCCAGTCAAGAAGAAGTTGTCGTTCTTCTTGTATTCTAGACCAAGATCCACTGATCCTTTGAGATATCTCAAAATATGCCTTGCTTCTTTCCAATGAAAACTTTGGGTTCCTGCATGAACCTAGATAGATAGCTCACTGCAAAGCTGATATCTGGTCTAGTGTAGGTTAAGTAAATGAGACTCCCGATTAGTTGCCGATAGAGAGTGGCACTTACCTCAAGAGATGGATCTAAATGAGATAATTGTAATATGTTCTCCATAGGTGTAGAAATTAGTGTGCAATCCATCATCCTAAATTTCTCAAGCATTGTCTTGGTATATTTCATTTGAGAAACAAAAATGTGATTCTCTTTCTACCATACTTCCAATCCAAGACAATAATGCATTAGCCCGAGATCGGTCATGTCGAACGATCGATTAAGATCTTTCTTTGTTGCATTAATCATCCTCACTATACTGCCAGTGATGAATAGATCGTCGACATAGACAACAACAATCACCATCTCCCCCTTGATTTTTGAGGTAGATATTGGGATCGTATGGATTTCTAACAAATCCATGTTGTACGAGATGCTCATCAATCTTGATGTACCATGCCCGGGGTGCCTGTTTGAGGCCATACAAAGATTTCCTAAGTTTGCATACCTTTGCTTCTTGACCAGGTACTACATATCCCTCAAGTTGAGTCATGTAGACTTCTTCCTATAAATCTCTATTTAGGAAGGCACTTTTTACGTCCATTTGGTGGACTTTCCATCCAAACTGAGTAGCTAGAGCAAAGATCATCCTGATCATTTTGATCTTAGCTATGGGAGCAAATGTATCCTCATAGTCAATACCTTCTTTTTGTGCATACCCCTTTGCTACAAGTCTTGCTTTATACTTGTCCACTGTCCCATCTACTTTGTACTTTATTTTAAATATCCATCTACATCCAATGGGTTTCTTCCTGGTAGGAGATAGATAAGTTGCCAAGTGTTATTCTTCATCACTGATTGATATTCAGAATCCATGGCATCTTTCCAAGATTTTGACCGTAGGGAATTCTCTGACTATTGAGGGCTCATATGATTTAATAACTCTATGCATCAAGGCAAAGTTAACTTCTTCTCTTCCTTTACTGTGAGTATGTGGTCCAGGGGTGGATGTATCCGGTGGAGCATCCATTCTTGCATCTCGTAATGTACTTGTATACCATTTAGGCATACGCTAAATTGTTCTCGTGGGTCGTGGTTCTATCTAATCAACACCATCATCCCCATCATCACTTTCATCTTCTGAGGGAACATTAACTTCAATTTTTACAATAGGTGAAAAATCTACTTCTTGTGAGTCTAGAGGAGGAGTCTCTTCCTTCTTCTCAAAAAACTCAACATCTTTGCTAGTGTAGAATTTTCTGGTCTTAGGATCCATCAATATATACCCAAGAGTCTCTTCATTGTACCCAATGAAGATGAGTTTCTATGACTTCATGTCCAATTTATTTCTATTCTATTTGGGTATGTGCATGCTTTCTTTACACCCAAATACTCTGAGGTGTGCAATAGATGGTTTCCGTTTTGACCATGCTTCTTGTGGTGTTACTCCATCAAGAGCAACAATGGGCACTTTGTTCAACAAATACACTACTTGTCTTTGCTTGCTTCTGCCCATAATGTCTTTGTAATTCCAGAATCATCGATCATGCATCACACCATTTCCATGATAGTATGATTTCTTCTCTCAAAACACAATTTTTGCAACGGTGTGTGTGGAGGAGGCATTTGTCGATGAATCCCATGAGTTTGTAGGTAGTCTCTGAACTCATCACTGGTGAATTCCCCCTCGATCTGAGTGGAGAGTTCTGATGTGACAACCAGTTTCATTCTCAATTGCTACTTTGAACTTTTTGAAGGTTTCAAACGCTTCACTTTTCTTGCGAAGATAGAAAATCCACATTTTTCTCGAATAGTCGTCAACACAAAGCATGAAGTACTGGAACCTAGAATGACTTGGTTGCATCGGACCACAAAGATCAGTATGAACTAGGTCAAGTTTACCATGAGCTCAAAATGTACTCCTCTAGAATGAAGCTCTGTGTTGTTTTCCTGCTAGGCAGTGAGGACACTTGTCTGTATCCTTCTGAAGAGATGGTAGCCCATGTAAGATATTACACCGGGCGAAGTGTTTCAGATATTTGAAACTTACATGACAAATATCTAATGCCACAACTATGCTTTGAGGTGAGTTCTTAGCCACAAGTGCTTGATCATCTTTGTGAACAAAATCAAGTTGGAACATGCGTCCCACATTGGAGTCTTTTAAATTATTTTCAGCCTCTTGATTTGTCTCAATCAAACATGTTTTCTTGTCGGATTGACTATCAAAGTCAATTTTTAGGTTGTGATCTAGGAGTTGATTGACTAAAAGAAGATTCTTAGTCAACCTAGGGACATATAGGACATCCGATAGTCTGCATTTGCGTGAACCAAGGGGTAGAGAAATGTTCCCAATCCCCTGAACTGTATATGAAGAATCATCTCCCAACGAAACATGATTTTTGATGGCGTGTCCCTCATTGAAATAAACTAGTCTCTGTGGCTGGTCATGTGTCGAGTGGCCCCCGAATCAACATACCAAACATCACTAGATGATGTGGATGGTTCACTTGATCAAGTAGTGAACAAGAAGTCTTCATTGTCTGACTGTTCTTGTTGCTCAACAATATTACCTTGTTGGTGGGGTCTTCTTTTCCAGTTCCCCTTTTTTTGCCCTTGATTGTAGTTAGAATGTCCCTTGTTATATTGTTGTGGAGGTCCTAGAGTTGCTTGATGAACCTTTCTTGTAAGTATTATACCAACAATCTTGTAGGTTATGTCCTCTTTTGCAGATTGGACATTGCTTCTTCTAATTTCTATCCCCTTGATACTTGATTTTGATTTTGGGATTTTTGATAGGAATTAGGTTTTCCTTTACCTTTTCCTTTCCATTTTTGATGTGAAGAAAGTGCCTTCTCCTCTTCATCATCCTTATTGTGCATTACTTCCTCTTGTTGTAGTAGGTTTACCAACTTGTCAAAACTAACTGTCGTATCTAACACATTTAGTGTTGTGACAAAAATGTGGTAAGAAGAGGGGAGTGCTCTCAGAAATAATGGGAATGAGAGCATCATCTGTGACCGGTTCTCCTAGGGCTAGAAGTGAAGCCCTCAATTCTACAACTCTTCTTAGGAAAGCTTCTATTTTTTCATTCTGCTTGAACTTCAATGTGTGTAACTGACTCTGTAAATTTAGTATAACATTCTTGTTCTTGGCCTCGTATACTGTGCTCAACTTATCCCATGCTTCTTTAGCTATTTTGGCATCTCAAATGTGGGGTTACACATCATCGGACACTCCAAACAAGATGATGATTTTGGCCTTCTGATCTACTTTATCAAACTACCGATGTTGTGTTGTATCGTAGTTGATCTGTTAGAGTACCATTCACAGAGCTAGATTTCTTCAAACTCAAGTTGTGTCTTGATTTTTGTCTTCCATGTAGCATAGTTGTTTCCTTTGAGTAATTGTGAATCTGAAGAAAAAAATTTGGGGGCATTGGTGCCCATTTTATAGAGATCACTGACAGGGTTTGGCTCTTATCACTCTAGGTATAAGGTCTCCCAATCTATATACCATCAGTCTGATATACCGAACCTTTCTATATATGCACCCTTCTGATATACCCGGTAGTATGTGGAAGAAGCTCGCCCTTTCTATATACCCAGTGGTATGTGAAAGAGGCGTTAACGTATGTGAAAGAATTCAATACGTGGTACCAAGATAGTACTGGATGGGGTCTATGTGATTATTGACATCGGATCAAAGAAATATCCTCATACGCGTGTGTAACTTTGCTATATACTTGGATAATTTCTCAATCCGGATTTATTTCATGCAATCATTCATAGATGGATGGGATGGCTCATAGTGTGTGCACTGTGACCTTATTACTCCCCATTGATTTATAGGGACGATGCCCAGATGACATTGTTGTAGCTATATTAGGCATTAAGTGTAGTAGTAGTCACGATGAATTTACCCGTAAGCGCTTCCCAGAGGCACCGTATATACCGAACACTGCGAATGAGATCTAGGATCTCGTGAGTGTTACAGAACCAATTTTTTTGTGATTACAATATTCTACCAGTTTATGAGCAGTTACAAAGTTTGTAGTTGACTATGGCAACCTGCAAATTAGTAAAATATAATACAGTATACAAATTACATTCAAAAATCTAGAAAAATTGAATGACAGGCAATTTTTTTTTTTTTTGGGCCTTGGTGGCCTCCGGAGCCCAAAATGACCCAAAATTCCAGAAACCGTAAAAAAATGCCCAAGATGAAGTTTTTGGATGGTCTTCCTTTTCCAAAAATGTCTAAAATGAAGAAACAAGTCTAGTGAGAAATTTTTTTAATCCTAAAATAGGGATTTTTCTCACTAAATAAATAGAGACCTATTTAGTTGTGACTGATTAGCTTATTTAGAGGTGATTTTCCTGCTAAAATACCCTCTAAATCTAGCGGGTTTGGATTTTTTCCACTAAATTTCAAAAAATTGGAAAATTTGTGTTGTTTTAGAGAGATTTGAACAATGCACCTCCCTCTACCAAGACTTTTCTACTATCCACACAGGCTCTATGAGCGCTTGGCATGAAAAATTGAGAAAATTTTATTTAAACAAGATGAATTTTAAGCTCACTTGGTAAAAATGTGACTTGGCAAAGGTGTTGAAGGCTTGCGTGGAGCTTACGTGGCAATCTTAGGGTTTCCTCAAAATGAGGATCTGAAGCTCATATTCATGTCTTTGTTTGTGAAATGGCTTGTCTTTTTTGAGCTCGCCTCTATTTTTTTAATCCACTTTGTGCTTTTCTTTGTTTTTCGCGGTGTTTTTCGAAGGACTGCTTAGACCACATTATGTGTAGGTTCATGATTGAAGACAGGTATGGCCACAACGTTTGATATGCAATAACTGTTTTTGTTTGTGGTTGTAGGTTTGGTGTGGAGGACGTCTTGAGCAGATCCAGTCAGGGCTCGGTCGTTGAATGTAGGGCACTGACCTTAACTCATTTGAAGGAGGTCGATGCGAAGGGTTTGGCTTGAGGAGAGGGAGGGACTATCCTCTAGCAATATGCCACTGTATGGCTCGGTCCAAAAACAGTTTTTTTCAACTCCCAATGCGGCCGGTATGGCTTGATGCAAAGAACAACAATGTAGCTTGATGTCATGCAAGGTGGCTCGACCAAATAGACCCGGCTTGGTCAAAGGATATTGATGGACTCGTGTGCGCTCAAGACACAGGCCCCTCTAAATCTAGCAGATTTGCTATTTTAGCAAAGACTAAATGCTTCTTTAAATTAGAGACAAAACCCCTAATGGGGAAAAATTAATAATTTTTTTTTAAAATTCTATACCTATAGCAAATTTTTCCTGGTGTTGGGTGCACCAGTGCAAAAAAAAATTTTTCCTTCCAAACACCTGGAAGGAACAGGAGGATGTGAGGAGGTAGGGATGGGGCTGGGAGGTTGCAAGAGGCTGCATAGGCTCTCTGATGCTGCAAACACTTCTCCAAAACTCCTCTATCTCAGTTGCTCTCTCTTTCCACTCCTCCACTACTTCACAGTCCAGATTCTTGCTCTAGTACCAAATGTAAACAGGACGGAAGCCTGAAATTTATATTAATTAGAATCAACCAAAAACATAGAAGCGGGCTGCATATATATATGTATTGCACAGTGGGATACAAACAAAAGAGAAGTTGCAACAATGCAACAAAAAATCTAAAATACATTAGCTTCCAAATATTATCCCGAGAAGCACATAAATTGTTATAATAATTATAACAATTATCCCTATGAAACAAAAAGAAAAATATGGTTTTAAAACCATATAACAACATACAATAACCATATAATATTATTATTTAATTAATAAGATTAATTAAATAATTAATCATACAATGCATAATTAATTTATCCTAACAGTTCACACTAAGAGAAATCATACACATACAAAGCACATTTAAATTTCAAGAGTATTGCTTAAATGTTTAGTGTTTTTCATTGTTGATGCATTAGATCAACTTTCCTCTTTAAGCTTTTATCATGGTGTTTAGTTTGAATTAGCTTAGCTAATAGGTATACTTGGTGTAAGATCTAGTTATTTAGCTTAGAATACTTTTATCTTGCATACATATGACATGCCCAATGGGACACTCCTTTGTCTCATGCACATTTCTCTCAAGTTTTTGTAGTTTTGTTTCATTTTTTCATATTAACCTTTTTTGCACATGTTAAAATAGTTTGGATTTACTAACTTGTTTTGTGAGTTGGCATGTTTTTATCCCTTGTAGGTGAGAAGGAGGAAAGGTCATGACAAATTTGAACTTAATTAGCAAAGATTTGAGATTTATGACATTTTTTTGTCAAAGTATCGCATTCGTGAAGACACATAGGAGCCTTGCGTGTACGTTAAATCCAACTGCATTTCCATCAATCTTCACACACTAGCATTGATTCTTTTGTGCTATCATTACTTTGTCCTACGTTAGTGTAAAAAATCGAGTGCTACCATGATTTTCCTTGCGTTATTGTCTTTAGTTTTCACCTCTGTTTTCACAAATGGAAGCTCATGCGCCAAATACGTTGCCCTATGTTTTTGTTGAGCAACCTTGCGCTAGCATTAAAACCCTTGCATTTATGTTAAAATCCATGTGCTAGCATTAAAAATCACACATTTGCGTTATACTTGCCTATGCTATTGCATCAAACTCATGCGTTTTCGTAGTGCCTTGCGTTTGTGTTTTGTGTGAAATTTTGGCTCGATTTCAAGAAATTCTAGAATTTAATTTTTGGTGTTTGTTGTTGTTTTGTAAGTTTTTCCGACTTCTATGTTAGAGGTTTTGATTTGAATTAGTTTTCTAACATTGTTAATGCTTTGAGTAATGTTGTATTTCCATGCTTTTCTTAAGTTAGGCTAAAGTTTGTGTATGCTCTTCTCTTGCACATTTTGGTGATCTTGAGAATCAAAATCAACTTTAGTTTTCTTTTCTAACATTTAGATTAACTAGGAAAGTTCATCATTTATTTTTTCAAGGGAATGAATATTTTACAAAGCATTATTTAAAATCATTTTATATAAAGTTTTCCATTATTTATCTAGTTGGATCAATTATTGTGTATGCTCTTCTCTTGCGTCTTTGGATGATCTTGAGAATAAAAAACAACCTTGGTTCACTTTTTATAAGAAAACTACTAAATCATTTTATGCACATGACCTAATGGTTGCCAAAGAATTTATCAAAACAATACTAACCACATTTGTTGTAGATTTCTAATGGTGTTACAAAATCAATTTTTAATCAAAATATAAAAAACATAGCACTTCATTCAAAACACTTTGTATTTGTAGGTTCGGATAAGGGTTAAAACCGGTCCACTTTGAACTGTGGGAAGTATCTTGGCATAAGCCATAAAAATCATTATGAAGATTACCACAAGAACCCCAAAATAGTCCACACCTTGAGGGAACTGGTGGATGAAAAGGAAGTTACCCACTACCTACTTGACTAGAAATACCCATAAGGAATGCTTCAAGTTTTACGTATGAAGCCCCGTTCATTAATTTGATCATAAAAGGAATGATAACCATATCATACCAAGACAAGAACATAAATTCTAATCAAATACCACAATAAATAAGATGAAAGTAATTCACGAATAACTTTACATAAACCTTTACAAACAAATGAGTAGCGATATCATATATTATTATGGAACTCAATGAAATACAATAAGAATGGGCCCTACTTATATAGGCAAGGAATCACAATCTAAGAACCGGTCAAGGTAGCGAGATCAAGCCATAAATCAAGTAAATAACTAGTCATCAAATAACTAGTTAAGACCATAGATTTAGGAGTAACTAGACATCAATCTATTCACCATAGATCAAGGAAAGAACTATACCTAATAACTAGATAATATCCCCTAATATATAAATAAATAAAAGAAATATCCACACACATAAGTGGGTGAGGATAAAAACAATAAAGGTAAATAAAGTACCTAGGTGAACATGAGCTAAGGTAAATACCTACTCTAACAGATTATGGGATAACTGTACTTTGTTTAGGAGTTATCTAACAAAGTGTATCTCTCTTAGAAAAGTATTGGCGAGTGTTGAGAACAAAATCTTAGGAAATCATTTGGAATTGGGGATAACTTGACCTTATCCATCGTGTTCCAAAGATCTTTCACAAAGAAAAAACTTCCTCAGATTCAAAACCTTGTTAGTAAAAAAGGGGAGAGTTCAATGAAGTTTGTGCGGTGTGTCATTCATCATGAAGCGAAACCATGCCAAAGTTGAGCCGAGTAATTTTTATCACACTTATTCTATCTCCTTTGTTTTCTTGTTGACATTTTTAGTCAAAAGAGAGAAACATACGTAGTGCTACCAAAAATAATCACGTCCATCACTTTTGTATTCACCTACATGACCATGTTGTGGCAAGAGTGTTAAGTGTTGAAATTGTGCTAGTACATCCTCATGTTTTGGTACACCTTGTCTTGATACCCATAATCAAGATATCTCATTGTAATTAGGTGATCCTACCTTGATTTACCCTTTGCATCATTATGCTGCTTGCATTATAGAAATACGTTTGTGATACTTACATCTTATTTTCCCAAACTTGATATAAGTGTCTCGATTGTCTTGTTATGTTGCTTGCATTGTATTGATTGATTGATATACTTGGACCTAGTTTTTGATTCAAACATTGAGCTAAGTATTAGAAAGTGTTGTTGTTGCACTTTGTTCGCATTGTGTCAATCCTATTTTGATACTAACATAATGTTTTTTTTTTTCTGAAAACTTGATTAAAAGTATCCAAGTAGTATTGTTACGCTTCCCACATTTGTAACCTCCATTTCTAACACTTAGACTTTGTTTATATTAAACTGAGTTTAGAGTATATACTTTACATTGTTACTCTAGACAAATCACCTCAGCCCATTTTTAGTATTTAAATATTATTTGTCCAAAACTTGATTTAAATACTGAAATTGTGTTGTCATCTTGTCAATAATAATCTTTGAGATAAGTTTTTAGACATAGGGAGTAGAATATTTTCACAATTTATTTCCTTATTCGGGATTTTGCTAGATATCATTTCATCAACGACATTTGGTTGTATATTATTTATCCCTTTGGGACATTATTTGTAGTGGATTAGGACATTCTTTAGTGCATTCTTTAGGATATTCTTTGTGATTATTTGTGGGTCATGCTACTAAGTTTTTCTAGATTCTTTGTGATACTTGTGAACATTTGTTAGAACTTAGCAAAAAAATTCCTATGCCTCCTCTTACAAGAATGACACATAGAATATTAGGATCTATACCTTTTTCAACAAAAATTTAGACCCCTTATGTGAAGAGGAAACCATGATAGACCATAACGAGATGAGGAAACAACTCCTCGAGAAAACTATGAGTTTAACCCAACATGTATAGACAACTTCCTCTTCCAAAATTGAGACCAAGTTCTCACATGAGTAGTGGAATTAGGGCTAAAATGCCACCTGAATTTGACCATAATATTCTTATGAACATGATCCATGGAGAAGAAGAAGTAGAATGTCCCATTCCCACTATTGATGAAATATTAAACCTTGGACATGCTTCTACTTATGGGAAAGGAAACAACAATAAAGAAGCACATTCTAAAAACATTGGTGGTTATCACATACCCACTGTTAGAATTAACCATGATGGTAATGTAGAAAACAAAGATTATGAACAACCACCCCAACGTGAAAATCATGAAGAAACCTGAAATAATGAGGTCACTATTCAAAAAAATTCAAACCCTTAGTCTTCAATTAGCGAGTTTGGCTTCCCATGTCCACAAAGACCTAGGAAAAACTTCACCTAATGAAAAACTTAAGGTTATGTACAATGATCTTTACATAGAAAACCTTGGTGGTAAGACATCAAAATCTAACCACGTGTATGTTCCTGCTTCACCTTCACATGGCCAAATATTTGACCAAGAGTGGCAATATATGAAGAATTCCCTTATAAGTTTACAAGAAAACAACATAGGACAATAAAAATTACCAATTCAAAGAACTATGTCCCTATCCTTTTGATCGGGAAATGCTACACACTCCCTTTCCTCCTCACTTTGACTACCCTAAATTTGATAAATATAGGGGTAAAGGTGATCCATGTGATCATGTTAAGGACTTCTTCATGGTTTTCCAAGAAGTTGCATACATCGATAACTATCTCATTTGTTTGTTTCCACAAAGTCTTACATGACAATCTCTTAAGTGGTTTCTTCACATTCCTAAAGGTATTATTTTTACGTTCATCAAGTTAGTAGAAAAGTTTGTGTGCCACTTTTCATTTAATATGGAAAGTGACATTACCATGATAGATTTTTGTAATGCCAAACAACGAAAAATTCACTGGTTTCCTCTAACGGTGGTGAGGGTTAGCTAGTCACTTCCTTGCTCTATCCCTAAGAAACAACTAGTTAGTATCTTTGTGGCAAACCTACATCCTGAAATAGCTTTCCATTTGCAAATGCATTATGTGAGTACATTTGAGGAAGTCATAGAAAAAGGAAGCCAAATTGAGAAGGCTTTATTGGCTAAAGGGACTTTGAAGCCCTTTCAAAGAGATCACCATGACCCCAAACCTAATGAAAAACCTAAATTATTTAATAAAAACAAGAATGTCGTAGGTGATGGAATCACAGGTTCCAAATGTGTGAAAGCTTTGCAAAACAATGCTCTTAAACTTTTCAAAGGTCTAGTTGCAGAAATAAAATGTCGAGTGTTCAATCCCATGTTAGACTCTTTGTAATCAATCCTAAAAAATTAAATGCAATATTGGGCCCCAAAATATCAGCTAAATACAAGAAGGATGGGCAAGCATGGGAACTAGTTGAAGAAGGGCACATGGGTTGAAGGCGCACAAGGAAGGGTTTTAGTAGGGTTTCACAGAACACACGGTGTGCGTGTGCAAGGAAAAATAGGTTTTGTACTTAGCTACATTCAACATCCCAGGAAGCACATGAAAAAAACATGACCCTTGTGGATAAGATCCCAAACTAGCGATTATGGATCAAAAAGGGAATATTCTAGGCATGTGATAGAAGGTTCCAGGGAAGACATCATTATAAGAAGTGGAGAGATCGGATTTGAGAAGGCATGCTCCTATGGAGGACCACTTCAAAACTTGGTGACTGATCCATAACTTTAGAATGGATTGGTGGTGGTTTCTAAGGCTATAAATTCAAGTTCCTGGTAGAAGAAAAGAGCGTTGGTGAAAAAGAAGTAGAGCAGAGGATGGAGATGAGAGGAGAAGCTCTGCAAAAATATTGCAGAGAGTGTTCTATTGGTTAGGTTTAGAAGATCTGTAGGAGTAATGGAATATCAAGGGGATGGGCCTATGTTTTTATTTGTAATATGAGGGACCTAAGTCCAGTTTTGATGCATGACTTTGTTCTGCACTATTATATTGATCTGTGATGGCCTCAATGAATGCAATGTGATTATCAAACATGCTGAATATGAATATATGTGGTTCTTGGTTTATACTTATATCTATATGGATATGTTCTATGTATATTCTTTGTGAATGGATGTAAACCCTTGTGCATTTCCTTTCTATTATGGTCCAGATATGTATTCTGTTAATGCTTTCCTTGTTTGAATGGATGCATTAGCCTAGAAACTTGTCATACGCTCTCAAGATGAATGCATGGTTCTTTTCCATTATTTTGCATTTAAGTATTTGTCATAGATGATGCATTCTCACACAACTCACACAAAGGAGGGGCTCGGTGCCCGCACATGCCTCGGGTGAGTGCCCAGCCCCACTAGGTGATAGGTGATATGCATGGAATTTTCCTATTCTTTGAAGGGTACAAAAATGACTACATCTTGGTTCCATTGCCGGGACCTCTTTTTGAAGTTGTGAGAAATGACATGCATATTTGTCCCTGTGATGTGTGATGATAGAGCACTGACCTTAGAAAGTGTTGAAACATGGTTTAAGAGCACGAAGAGTGAGTTTTCTCAAAGATTCAACACTTTACCTGAGTTCGATGCATGTAGATGGGTAGAAGAGAACCTATACCATGATCTGTATGAGACATTATTTTGCTACTTCCTAATAGAAACTATATGAATGGCTTTTAACATATGCATCCAGATCAAGTTGGTACTATAGATCATGCGTGTGGACCCAAGATGACTATCAGAGGCTGCAGGATGTAGATCTGACTTGGACGTGTGTTATTGATCACTGGTGGAAGAGAGTGCTGGCCAATTATACTTTAGAATACACCATTTTAACGTATTCTTTCCTAGAAGTTTTGAGTTTGAGTTTCTAAGGAGCCTAGAGGATCATTTTTGCATGTTATTCCTTTGGCTATGAAGATCTTGGTCATTACTTTGAGTTTAGAAGTATTTCCCATGGTCGCTAAAGCTTCTCTAAGCACTTGGGAGAGGAAGCTAGGGTGGAGGAAGATGGTAGACATTGCAGCTAAAAATGAAAGGGAGGAGAGACAACTCAAGTATAGCGAAGATCATGAAAGGGATATGACTAGACAACATGAGGTTGAAAGTGTGATGGATTTATGGAGGAGGAAATTTGGGGATAGAGTTGAGGTTCACACAGAGAGGATGTGGAGCTTGAGTAGTCTGTGCTTTACCCCATCTTGGAAAGCGCAGGAGAGAGGCCCCTTCAACTTCTGATGAGAGTTCATCGCATGGAGAGAGAAGAGCTATCATGTGCATCTGAACCCACCTAGTGACCAACCCTTGGTGCTTGGTTTTCCAAATCAAGGGAGAAGTATTGTTAACCTAGTTGGTATTGGTGGGAGTGACCGATCGGTGCCTAAGAGATATAATTTCTCATTTGGAACATCCATGGCTACGCAAGCCATTCCTATTTGGAGGAATCTTTGGACAAGGTGTAAGTATGCAAGCTTTGGGTATCATGTCTGGGAGTGGTGTAAGACATAAAAATGGTAGTGGGACAATATCACAAACCATCAACGCGTAGTTTAGTGGGACACTTGGGAACACTAGGCGCGACCACTTCTAGACCTTTTCTGACTATAGGAGGTGGATCTGGTGGGTCAGGAGGAACAGACCTAGTGGATCCAGTGGATCTAGTGGAGGAGGAAACACTTGGAGGGAACCAAGGCTCTGGATTGGGAGGACAAGGACCCCAACCACCTCCCCAAGTGTTTTTGAGATGTATTTGCACTTACCAGACTATAGGGGTATTAAAGATGTTGTAGAGCATGTGCACAAGTGTGAGTTACTATGGCATGCGAAGGGGATCACTACCCCAGGAGCGGAAGGCAAGTCAGTTTACAACAACGTTGCAAGGGCGTGCATGCATAGTTGGTATAATAAGTATGACCCCCATCAGATAGTGATAGACTACATCACGTTGAATAACACCTTCCTAGAAAAGTTCCATATCCCAGAGTTTGAGCAGAAGAGCATCAACACTCTAAAGGAGATCTAACATGGAATGAAAGAGAGTGTGCGGGAGTATGATGTGCATTTTCAAGACTCTCTTGTCAAAACTATCCTATGACATTCATCCTTCTCAACATGCTCAATGGTTTTTAGAGGATTAATAACACCATTTAGAAGGGATCTATCACACAAGACTTTCATAGACCCACGTGAGGCATTGGAAGCTGCCCTCATGCCAAAGTTGTTAGGAGCATTGACACTAGTGTTAGCCCTTTTCTAGAGGCTCAAATTGTTGTAATGGAAAAATAGTTGAGAAGCTATCTGTAAACTCAACACATGAGGTTCATAGTGGGATTTGGTGTATAGACTATGAAGTGGAGGGGCATGCAAAGGATAGTTTCCCTTAGAAGTCGGTGTGCACTATGGCGGTAGACTATGATATTTTCCATGGGGATCATGATGCAAGTAGATGCCCTCTACTCCAACATGCAATCCACAAGAATGTTTCTTGCTATTGCAAGATCTGTACCTCTACGACCCATGATACTAAGGATTACAAAATGATTGATCAAATCCATGATGCTATTGATCTGGTGTGTGCCGACTAGCATCCTTGCAAGTAGTTAAAAGGATGATGACCATCGTTATGAAGGGTGTGTAAAGGAGGAGGAATGCATGGAAGAGGTTTTGTGGAGGATTTCATGGTCACAGTAACCACGGCGGAGGATGAAGTGAGTTCCTGAGGAACTTTTTATAATTGTGGATCTATAGAGCATTACAAACGTGAGTGTCTTGATATGTTACAATTCTCATGGTGTGGAAAGAAACATAAGTATGAAGAGTGTCCAAAACTTTATGAGCATATGAACTAGCAACACCGAAGGAAAAGGGTGCTTGGGATGGTAAGCATCAAGAAGGCTGATTCACAGTGGATGCCATGAGTGGCACGTGAGTCAGGACTAGAACCTATACCAGGTGACGACATGGGCAAAGGCAATACGTGTGCTGGGGAGATGCTAAGACCAAAGAAACTAGTTTCAAGAGAGGAAGTATTACATGGAAAGTATCCAGACCTTGCTCATCAAAAAGAAGTGTATCAAGAGACTATGGATGTGATTCAAAGTTTACAAGGGAGATCCAATGTTTAAAGGAGCAATCAAGGCATTTGGAGAAAAGAAGAAGAATGCTTGAATGTCCCAAAGGATGACCTAGATGAGGTCAAAGAAGTGTGTAGGATGTTAAGGCAAGAGAATATTATTCCTTTTCTAGGAGAATGGTGAGAGAGAGAAGGTACCACACGCGGGTAGAGCATGTGAAGGCGTAGGTCTTGCATGTAAACCTTCCTCCTCACAACCTTGAATATGAAAAGGATATTACTTTAAATGTGGTTGTTGATGGGTGGCTTATGAGTAATATCCTCATTGACATAGGAGAAGAGGTGAATGTTCTTACCTTAGATGCTGACATTATATGGGAAGGCCCACATTGCAACCATCTTTGAATATGATGTACATGGCAAACAAAACTAAGGCAATTCCCATTGGAGTTATGAAGGATGAAACTATCACCATTCAAGGAGCCAAGTTTACTAGAGACTTCAAATTCTTGGCACTCACCAAAGCAGACAATTTTCCAACATTACTTGGGCTCCCATGGTGTTATAAGAACAATGCTGGACTGAGGTTGAACAAGGATATATCAATTTTGAGAACAAGGAGGAAAGGGTGGTCATTCCTTTGACATATGGGAAGTCAACGCCCTATATTGATCCCTTAGAGAAGAAGTCCATAATAAATCTATGTTCGCTCCATTAGAGATCTTGAGATAATTCACCCCACGGAGGGAGTTATCTAGTTTGAAGATGCTCAATCCTTGAGTGATACCACTAGTGTGGCATGTGATAATTGGGTGCATGGGACTTATGAGTTAATTGGGTGACAAATAAGAGGATCTATAATAAGGGTGATAAAGGCACACTTAGTCAAGTGCTTAGGAGGAAAGAAGTTTCCAAGTTACTCTAGAGGGGCATACCCTAAAATTTTCTTATGGGAAATGAAGCTCACTAGAAAAATGAGGATGAAAGAAAAGGAATGCTCAACTATAACCTACTCAAGATTGCAGCACGTTGGTGGGCTACACATTGGGAGAACCTCCTGGAGTGGTGTGAGGTAAGGATCACATTTTCTGTAAGGTTTTCCAGGAGCAACGTGCCCACAGTCATACAAGACTACCATGGTAAAGAGGCCACTTCATTTCATATCCAAGCATGTGAGAAGGCCTAGATGGGAAGCACAGAAGCATTTCTACCTTCATTATGGGTGCATAAGTTGTATTCCACCTTACAAGGTTGTGCACATGCTTGGTATATTCATTCGAGAGATGCGTCGTCAGATGGGTAATTGGAAAGAGTTGGCGGCTGATCTCATTTAATATTTTGAGTATAGGAGTACCAAACCATCAGTGGATAAGGCGTTGCAAGTGATCAAGCACCTTATGATGGGGGATAACGATATGGTAGAGGATAGGCTACTAGAATTGCTAGGTGAGCCTTATTTAGAGATGTGCCTTAATGAAGAAGAATCAGAGGAGGTACAACTTGAGTGTGCATGCATGGAAAAAGAAAAAGGAAAAATGGTCTATGTAATAGATGGAAGAAGATGGAGACTTTGGATGTTAACCATTCAGAGGGTACACACAAAGTTATAAACAACACTAATGAGTGAGTACGCGCCTACCATGAGCCCTTAAAAATAAATAAGGTTAACATTGGGATGGAGGAAAACCTAAGGAAGCTATCATCGGTGACTATTGGTCGGAAAATGAGGTTTCAAAGATCATTGATCTGTTATATGAGTTCCAAGATTTGTTCCCTCATGGGTACCATGAACTCAAAGGCATTCACCATTCTTTGGGGAGATGAAGATCAAGTTGAAGGAAGGTGCACACCGATTTGGAAGAGGCCTTATCGGATGAATCCAAATTTACACGTATGGGTTAAGGAAGAAATAGACAAAATGATAACATCTGGTATCATTGAGGCAGTAGAAGAATCAAAATGGATAAGCCCAATGGTTATCAGTATTAAGAAGGATGGTAGGATAAGAATTTGTGTTGACTACAGGGATCTAAATGCAATATGTGTCATCGATCCTTTCCCAACCCCTTTACTTGAAGAAATTTTGGAAGGAGTAGTTGGGCGCAAAGTCTACTCTTTCATGGATGGGTTCTCAGGGTACCACCAAGTTAGGATTGCAAAGGAAGACCAAAGAAGAAAACTTTCACCACTAAATGGGGAAGTTTTTCCTACACAGTTATGCCTTTTGGATTAAAGAATGTACCTGTTGTGTTCTCGTGCATTGTGGTACAAGCATTTCAGGACTTCATCCATAAGTTTCTTCAAGTTTACCTAGATGACTGGACTATGTATGGATTGGTGAAAGACCATTATGATAACTTAAGGCTGATGTTTGAGAGATGTCGACAATTGAGGATATCCCTCAACATAAAAAATGTGTCTTTGTTACTCCATTTGGAACCTTGTTAGGACACATTATATGCAAAGAAGGCTTATTAGTGGATCCCACTAAAGTTGCAGTTATTGTGGGATTAGGGAGCCTACTAGTCAAAGCACAGTGTGTGTGGATTCCTTGGGCATATGGGGTATTACAAAAGTTCATCAAGGGATATGCCAAGATCGCCGCACCCTTAGAGGAATTGTTAAAACACAAGAGTGCCTTTCATTGGGGAGAGGCACAACAAAAAGGCATTTGACACTTTGAAGGATAGGCTTGTCACGACACCCATATTATGTTTTCCTTCTTGGGATAAGCCTTTCCATGTGCATGTTGATGCCTTAGGAACAACTATGGGAGCAGTACTAGCACAACCTGGTGAGGGAATTATTGATCATCCCTTGTGCTTTGCAAGTAGAAATTTGACACCGTAGAGTAGAATTACACAACTACTGAGTGCGAAGCATTGTCTATGATCTACGTGCTTTGCATAAGTTTAGGTAGTATTTGTTGGAAACACCATTTATATTCTACATGGACCATATGGAATTGAAATACTTAGTTAAAAAACCCATTCTGCAAGGGTGCATATATGTCATTGGGTCTTGTTATTTCAAGAGTTTGAGTTCATAGTGGTCATGTAAACCAAGAAAAAGTAATTTGGGACTTGACCACTTATCAAGGATTAATTCAGGAGAGGACATAAAAAGCATTGAGGATACCATGCCAGATGCACAACTATTTAGGTTGTAGCGCATGCCCTCAGACTTGGAAGATATCACAATGTTCTTAAAAATAGGTGTGGCACCGAAAGGGATGAAGGCTCTAGAGAGAAAATATTTAACAATATGTGCCACACCTTACATGTTGATTAGTGGAGAAATTTATAAGTTAGGTCATGATGAGGTTCTGAGCTTGATGCGTATTGGAACATGAGTGTGTAGCCATTATGGAAGAAGCACATGGTGGGATTATAGGAGGACACTATGTAGGAAATGCTACCACGAAAGATTTTATTAGCTAGGGATTTGGTGGGAAACCATCTACAAAGATTGTATTGAGTTTTGCAAGGCTTGTGACCATTTCAGCACCTTGGAAAACCTAGAAAGAGAGATGAAATGCCTTTGACCAATAGCTAGCGTTGAACCATTTGAAAAATGGCAATCAAATTTGTAGGGCCAATTGCACCAGCCGCATGAAGGACTAGTTCGTGGTATATCATCACTTGCACTTGATTACTTGACATGGTGGGCAAGAGGTAACACCTATAAAGGATTACACCACAATGACAAGCTGCTAGATTTTATGGGAAAACATAATTAGTAGGTATGGTTTCCTTTAAGTTTAACAAGTGATAGGGGTACACACTTTCTCAATGAAACATAGTTAGGATTCTATTAGCATAATTTATGGTGGCCCATCATAAGACTACCCCATATCACCCTCAAGCAAATGGAACTACTGAGGCATTTAACAAAATACTAAGTCACATGTTAACTAAGATCTGTGATGTTGGAAGACAAGATTGGGATGATAAGGTATCATCCGTTCTATGGGCATACTTGGACAACCTACAAAAGGTTGAACAAGGCCACACCATTTCAATTGGTGTTTGGCATGGAGGTTATTTTACCAGTGGAATTCATGTTACCATCACTACATATAGCGTGCGTAGGAGGGTTAGCTGATGAAAAGCATTGGAAGAAAGAATTGATAAGTTGATGCAATTAGATGAAAGGTGATCACTTGCTAGATGGAGTCAGAAGATAGAAAAAGCAAGACAAAAGGCATGGCATGATCATCATATCAAGAACAAGAAGTTTGAGGTTGGGTAGTTGGTGTTGTTGTATGATTCCAAGTATCTGCGCCATCCTGGGAAGTTGAAAGTCCATTGGTTGGGACCTTACATCATCTCGTACATTCTTGATTCAGGTGCTTTCCGATTCAAGCGTTGGATGGGACGAGATTGCCAGGTCATTTCAATGGGATTAGGCTGAAGTCCTACTATAAATAAGTCTTCTTGGTGTTTGTAATAAGGCAATTATTTCAAGTTATCTTAGAATTTCCTTTATGATTTTTCTTTTCTTGTGTTTCCCTTTCTCGTTGCTTGTTCATTTTTCTTTGTTTTTTTTTTGCACCTTGTGCATTGGTAACCACATTATTTCTCTAAAGTTGTGTATGCGCAGAGGACCACACATCTATTTTAGTGTGGGGTGGAGTGATATGAAGTATAGGCCTATAATACAAGTTTGAGCTAGTGGTAGAAGTTGTGGTGAATGGCCCAGTTGAAGGATAAAAAGCGCATAAGGTTAAGAAGTGCATAGAAGAGAAGGTGGATGAGAATGGTTGGTGTCAAAAAGGCTTTGGAAACCACATACAAAAAGGAAAAAGCATAGGAACAACATGAGGTAGGTGAGGGCAAAAATTAGGTAAAGGACAGAAGAAGTGCCTTCGATGTTGACACGCGTGTAAGAGTCTTCGGTCGGGTTGGATTTTTACACGCTAGAAGGTTGTAAAGGTTTTTACGTAGGATGTGGCACATGGGTAAAGCACTTAAAGATGGCTTAGTGGAAAAATCCACATTTAATGTTAAATTACATTAGTAGGTGGTATAACATTTAATGTTGGAAAGAAGGAAAAACTATAAATACAAGGTCGGGCAAGTCATTTGTTACCTTGCGTTTATGAAGAAGAAGAAGCTCTTGCGAACTAGGGCATCCAGAGAAATTTTGTGAAGAAAGAAGAATCCAAAATTCAAGTGTGCATCTAGAGTAGATACGAACTAGAAGGAGGGAGTACATGGGCATGAGAAAGGTTGTGTGAAGAAGCATTGTCTTGTGGAAGGATTTCCTAGTTAGGGTTTAGAAGCTAGGACACGAAGAAGAAAAAAAGGGATTCAGGAGTTGAAGATTTTGAGTGAGCTTTGAGATTGAGGAGAGTAGAAGAGAGAGCAAGAGGAAGGATTGTTTAAGTTCATCTTGACCAAGAAGAATGACACCAAGGAAACCAACCATTTCACTAAAGAAAACAAAGGGCAAGGGAAAGGAAAGAAAATCTATGTTGTCATGAGCACCAACAAAAAGAATGGTACGTGGAAATGTAGTACCTAGATGGGGTATTGCTAGGAAAAGAATGGGAGTCACACATGCGGAAGATGGCCATAAGAGATTATAATCATCACACGAGCACAATAGAGAAGGAAATGGCCTTGGAGTTGGTTCGCCCAACCAACAATAGGACGCTTGAAAAATTTCCCATTTACAACGATGAGGTGAAGGTAAAATTAGAGAAGGGATTATTGTAGTTTTATGAGTTACCCTACTTTGGCAAGCCTGAGCACCTTTATCAATGGATGATGTCATGCGTGCATGAAGATCATTTTTATTTCATGGGTGCAATATGTGCATCAAACCACAACTGATATCCAAGTTCACAGCCTCAATTGTGAAGGAGATAACATTGATGATGATCTAAGTGACAAGGAGGCTATCAAGGAGACTAGCCACGTATGACTACAAGAAGGGGTCATGATACTTTGACATCATTGAGATACTAGACCCAGTGATGAGGATGGCTATGCACTTAATCACCAAGCTCAATGACCAGAACAATGGACATAAGTGAACAAGGCATGGCTAAATGTATGCTGAAGATATCAAAAGGAACCATCTACAACTTGTCTGCTTTCATCGTAGATGAAATTATAAGCAGCACACAGGAGGGAGAGAAGATACTCTTCGGTAATGTACTCCTCACTATTGTGTTCTCAAGGATTGGAGTGCCTGATGGGCAAATTTTTTTTGGGAGTATCTAGAAGAATATCCCTCGCCCACAAAGAGGTTTGAAATATACTTGTGAAACCATGACAGCCACTCACAAGGCACGCCTGGAGAAGTGGTATAAGTAAATGCATGATGCATTCGGGGCTTGAGTGGAGGATCCCAGAGCATTTTCCCACGCTCGTGAGTGGAGAGGTAGAATTTTTAGTATACCAACACTTCTACATTGGTAGATTTATGTTGACAGATGAGAATATGAGTCTGTGGTGCAAGCTACCCTTCTCCTTCACCGCACTATACTTCCAAGCCAGAGTTAATTGGTTCAAGGAGGCCAAGAGACTAAGGTTTGACCTTAGTGAGGTAGATATAGACCACCATAAGCTACACCGGAAGCTGGTCTACCCAAATAAGTGTGTGTACGTGGAGAGATATGTCTCCCATGAGATATAAATGATGAATCCTTTAACACTACCAATTGTAGGAAGGACTGCAACAAGGGTGTACCTATGCATAAGGACAAAATTTGAAAAAGGCGTGTTACTTGGAGAATGATGTCTCCATCCTTGAAGACCTATAGGAAGGAAGAAGGCCACACCTAGAAAGAGAGAAAGATAAGAGGTGCATAAGGCACTAAGTGTTCAAAATACATAGATGGTAAGTGCATCGGAGACAAACGCTAAGCCTAGTACTTACGCGAAGGAAGAAGTCTCTAGTCAAAGTAAAGACCCCAGAAGAAGAGGCACTGGAGCACAAAGAGCCCCTCACCCAGGAGGAATCACCAAGGAAGACATCACCTGTCAAAGAAAAATAAAGAGAATAATCCCTATACTTGGAATCCCTAGTAAGGAAGAAGCGAAAAGGATACGATGAGGCCGATTCAAAAGAGACAAAAAACCTAGATGCCTACATCAGTGACAAAGATGATGATGATGAAGCTAGAAGGAGGTGAAGACCATCTTGTCTATGAGATACATGATTCTAAAGAAGAAGGAGATGATGAAGGAGATGAGGAGGAGGATGAAGAAGAAGCTAAGACCCAAGGAAATGGGTAGGTGGGGAAGAAGTTACAAAAGATCAAAGACCCCAAGCCTCAAAAAGGAACAAGTAGACGAATCCATAGAGAAAGAAGTGGAAAAATCATCAATGATCTGGTGGAACAAGAAGTGGAATGCATCGCGAATGTGGTGATGAAGGAAGATGAGGAGGAGAGAGTGGGAAAAGAATATGACAAAGATGGGAGAGATCCCGGCTTTGATATAAGCTTTTCAAAGGCCACATGCATAGAGAGGAAGAGTGTGGAAGCATCACAAGTTCAAGGAATGGGCTACATTAATGATCCAAACAAGGTGTTACATGTGCGTTTCCAGAGCACCATGCCAATGGAACAAATTTTAGCCATGAATTCATTTGATGAGGAAGGTGCATACCCTCAGACAAGGAAAATGTTGTCATGGGCATTTGAGTCCCACATTGATGAGATAGAATTTGAGGTAAGCTAAGGAGCATTTATGAAAGTTCCAAAACAAAAGGAAAAACCCCTTGGTGAATTCTCACATGCTTTCAGATGAGAAAATCATGCAACGTGCTCAACAAAGTCTTAGTTGAGGTTAAAGCTAGGCTCTTCGGGAGAAATGACAGGGTAAAGTTCCTAGAGGTAGAGTTGGAGAAAAGGAGGAGGAGCTCTTGGAGAAAAGCAAGGACATGAAGGAAGAGGAACTAATCAACACTTAGTTAAGGTGTGAGTTAAAAGATGAGAAGGATAGGGTGTGCACAAGCAATACATACAAAAGATAGAAATGATCATAGATGCCATAAAGAATCTAGACTTAACACCACCCATGTAAAAGTATGGATCATCCTTGCAATTCCTATAGGACTTGACCTACATACTCACTATGGAGAGGTGACCACTTTCCCTAGAATTAGTGGAGGCGTTGGTGTGCTAAGAGAAAAAGAAAATAAGATGAAGGTTGTGGAGATTTTTTCTTAGTACAACAAGATCCTCGCCGAAGTAAAGGTCACCGCGCAAGTTTTTGAGGCTGCCTATGATAACTGTGTGGATAGAGACAATGTGGCGAGAATCATGGTCACCACATATGAGATGGAGCTTAAGGATTTCTAAGAAAAGAACAAGGGAAAATGGCAGAGTGAGACAAGATCCTAGCTAAGGTAGAAAAGAAATCAGAGGCCATTGAGACCTTGTGGGGCTCAATCAAGAACCAACTAAAGGAATTATACCCTCAAATCACTCGGAGGATGGATGCACTCAAGGATTTGGGAAAGAAACTAGAGGATATTGTGGAGACAATGAGTGCTAAGGGAGAGGATCTTAGTTTTGAAGAAGTGAGCACTGGTGGGTGACCTCTGTCGCCAGTGCGCAGAATGAGGTCGACACTTGGGGAAGTTAGAAGCTGATTTAAGGAAGGATTTCCCTCTCCTCCTCTAGAAGTAAATAAAGTTCCCCATTATTTCATTATTTTCCCCATTTCTTCATTCCTTCATTCTTCCATTCCAACCATTTGTAAGGATCCACCATTCTTTAATTATTTATTGAAGAGTGTTTTTGAGGATGGAGAATAGGCATAGTGTGGGGTGATGTTGGGCCCCAAAATATTAGCTAAGTACAAGAAGGTGCATGGGTGCGTGGGACCTAGTTGAAGAAGGGCACATGGGTTGAAGGCACATAGGGAAAGGGTTCTAGCAGGGTTTTGCAGAACACACACATGCACATGCGCAAAGGAAAATAGGTTTTTACTTAGCCATATTCGGCATCCCAGGAAGCACATGAGAAAAGCATGACCCTTGTGGATAAGGTGCTAACCTGGTGAATGTGGGATCAAAAAGGGAATATTCCAGGCATGCGATAGAAGGTTCCAGAAGACATCATTACAAGAAGTGGAGAGCTTGGATCTGAGAAGGCATGCTCCCATGGAGGACCACTTCACACTTGATAACCGATCCATAACTTCAAAAAGGCTTGGTGGTGGTTGCTTTGAGGCTATATATTCAAGCGTCCAATAGAAGAAAAGATCATTGGTGAAAATGAAGTAGAGTAGAGGACATAGATGAGAGGTGAAGCTTTGTAGAAATATCATGAGAGTTCTATGGGTTGGGTTTAGAAGATCTATAGGAGTAATGGAATATCAAGGGGATGGGCCTGTGTTTTTATTTGTAATATGAGGGACCTAAGTCTAGTTCTGATGCATGAATCTGGTCTACACTATTATATTGATTTGTGATGGCCTCAATGAATGCAATGTGATTATCAAACATGTTGAATATGAATATATGTGGTTCCTAGTTTATACTTATATCTATATGGATCTGTTTTGTGTATATTCTTTGTGAATGGATGTAAACCCTTGTGTATTTTCTTTCTATTATGGTCCAAATCTATATTCTGTTAATGCTTTCCTTATCTGAATGGATGCATTAGCCTAGAAACTCATCATAAGCTCTCAAGATGAATGCATGGTTCTTTTCCATTCTTCTACATTTAAGTATCTATCATAAATGATGCATTCTCACACAAATCACACAAAGGAGGCATTCGACACCCACACATGCCTCGGTGAGTGCCCCACACCCGGGTGATAGGTCGATGTGCATGGGATTTTCCTATTCTTTGAAGGGTACAAAAATGACTACATGCATTGAACATTTTTAGGTTCCTAACTACTATGCCTTTTTTGATGACACTTTAAAGATGTCTTGGTATAATGATCATGATTATTTTGAATTTCATCATGTTAAGGGTCATATAACTAAGAAATGTGTGAAGTTAAAAACACTTCATTCAAGACCTCATAGCCACCGGGAGGTTTAAATTGACTCGCCTGCACTAGTAAAGCTTCTAACAAAAATTGGGGATTTACAAGGAGCCATTTCCCAAACATAAATAGGGGATAAAAATTCAGATCAAGGCCAATCATCCTAGAATAAAATTCTAATTACATTATTGGTGAAACAACTAATCCTTTTGATTCTCTTATTAGATGTGTTTACCCTATTACTTGAGCAAGTAAACACTATTAACATTAAGACACAAGCATGTTCTGTGGCAACATGACACACTCATCTTATTATCCTAGAACCTTCTTTGCATACTCCTTAGGATAGTCAATATGATCTCCTTAAATAACTTGAGAAGACTACTGCTAACATTTCTATCTTAGATCTTCTTAAAATATCCAAAGCATTCATAAGGACATCCCTTAAAAACCCTTTAAGGGTCAGGAGTTTCTACGGATATGAATCCTACTTGCTTCCAAGCCTTGGTCACACAAATTTATCCTTACAAACACATTACCTTCAACAAGATGGGATTCCAATGGATGATCATACCCATAATCTCCCTTGTACATAACGGTGATCGTGAATCATAAAAATATTAAGAGAGTGCTTTTGGACAACATGTCTGGCTTGAACATATGTAGCTTGGAACTAATCGTGACGCTTAGGGCCGCAATGATGCGGAACTTGAGCCTAATATCATTACCATCAAGGCCTATGATAACACCGAGCAAAAAATGAGCCGGTATAATACATTAACTTGTGGAATTTGGGCCTACTATTAAGGATACCCAATTCCATGTCTTGGACTTGGAACTAGCCTACAATATGCTTCCCGGTCGCCCATGGATTCATGCCATACAGTCATGCCTTCCACTTTCCATCAATGTATAAAATTGTATCATAAAGGAAAAATACTTACCATTCTTGGGGACCCACAACCCTTTACACATTACAGGGTGTTATATGGTTATTTCAACTCTATATATGAGTACCCTTCTACAGAGATAATTTTACATGTTCAATCCTAGGCTCTTGCCTCCCGCATTGATCTTGATACATGTGCCTGTGTAAAGATGGTGCTTCCATGTATGTTTTCCCATTTGCTACATGAGACATGAAGGCACTCCCTACTGGCTATTGAGAATATAACCTCTAATAGGCCCTCCTTATCTCCAATCTACCCCTATCACCAAAAAAACATGGTAGGCCTAGCTATCAACCTTAACGGTCTTGGGAACATTACAACATTGACCTTTTGGAAAATGTGAAACTTTTAGACACTCCTACATTCTAGTCTCCTAATAATGAGATGGATTCTTGCTATCAAACATCCAAGTATGATATCCCTAATAAGATGATGTATGCTATTTTCTATCAAGGATATGGATGTGGTGTCGATGAGTAAGGCATGTTGGAACCTCTTCCAACACCACATCAAAATAAGAAAAATATGGCATCGATTCGACCATATGGGTCCCATCCCCTGGAAGTCAAGGATAATTATTCTGAGTGTGATGATATTTCTTCCGATTGTGACAATGAAATAGATTCCCACTATAGTCTTTACGAAGACATTGAATCTACTAATCTTTCTTCTTGATACATCTATCTTAACCATATTCCCTACTATTCCCACATTAGACCTTGTTCACCCATCCCTTGTGAATTGGGACCAAAAAAACATGTACCAATTGAATTATTATAGAATGATGAAGCAATTGAAGAATTTATGAGTCTACGAGATGATATTCATGTTATCACAAAATTACAACACCCCCCGAATGGCCTGAATGTGGATGGGGCATTTAATGTAATTTGTGTAAAATATGGTTATCTCTCAAGATGTGGGACTTGCGGGCTTGAGATAACCCTACAGAGAAAGATGGTTCATTTTCCTAAACTACCTACCACAATATACTCCTAATGCAGGAAATCAAAATTCCTAATCCTAATCTAACCTTCCAAGGGACCAGGGAGAGAGAGTAAATGAAAATAAACCTACACTAAGAGTGGTGATACACCAGAAAAGGAGGTGGTTAATCATGGTCCAAATTATTGAGATGAGAGAGGTGAGCAATGGAGAGGGTGGAAAATATGCACCACAAACTAGAGATGATATTCACAAATAACACCACTTAAAATCTATAGACACCTATAATTACACCCAAGCAATTTAAATACTTAAATTGCGCTAATTATCCCCTTTCTCGCAAATCAACGACATATCATCAAAAGTTCTCATATTCCCTCTTGTTTTTATTAATTAATTACAATACGCTAATTGATTAAGTCACCTATCCAACTAACACCCTAATTAACGACCTTCATTAATAAATCACCTCTTCTATCTAGATTAATTAATTATTATTAATTAATTAGTCTTCCCCTTCATTTAACTAGTAAATCAATATTTAATTGATTTAATCCCCTCATAATATCCTAAATCGTACTAATATTCCTCTAATTGGCTTCTATAAGCTTACACCTACCTATTAGTTAATCACCTTTGATTAATTAAAACACCCCCCAACTCCCATGACTTGTTAAGCATAAATTAAACCCTTCTAAAGTAAGGTTACCTTTAATAAAGAAACCTTATCCATTCCTAATCATGTTCTACATTTATCCCACATGCAAAGGGATGAAGTGCTTCCTTTATCCATTGGGCTATATAAGGATCCCTCATTCTACCTTTATACCTACACCTAATTCCCTTGAGAAAGAAAAGGAAAGCACATAGTCTTGCACTAAAAGGATTTTGCCATTCTCAAGCCCTTCCATCATCCATCTTGAAGAGCTAGACCTCACACCCAAGCATCCTTGAAGGATCAAAGCAAGCAATATTGTTGATTGCCATTAGACTACATAGGTCCACTTGATTTAATTAGGCAATTAGAAGAATAGAGTTCTTGATTTGTTATGCTTGATTTCACTATTTCAAAGTTATGATGCTAATGTAGGTCTTGTTCATTTCTTCATCTTGATGGTACTCTTTTCTTGTTTCTATCTAGGTTAGGGAAATATTTTAGGTGGTAGTTATTGCTTTCAATCTAACTTAGGAAAAATAATACTTGTACACATTTGGCATGCCCAAAGGGACACTTAGTCCCATGGCATTTCAACGTAAGTTTCATTGTTTTGGCTAATTTTTGATATACACATGTAGTAATTAATGTCCATTTTCTTGGAATTTTTTCTCATTTGATATATGTAACCTCATGTTCATAGCCATAATTTTAATGGGTTATTGCCATTCTTAAGCTAACTTGTCAAAATTTGAGATATTGTGAGTTTTCTTGTGTTTGTTGCCATATTTTGGTTGCAGGTTCTGTGCAGGTACATTTTTAGGGGCACAGGCATGGTTTTCGTGGTGCATACACTATTTTTGTGGTGCACACATCTCTCTAGTGGTGTAGGCACACTGGTAAAACTTGTTACTCTATTTTCCAACGACCGCACATGCGCGCTAACCCCACCCACACACCCTAACCAAAGACGTAGGTGCACTAACTCCGGGTGCGAAGTCATTTCGTACTATACCTTCACTACATTCTGAAACTTGTCAGATTGGTACACATGCCCTAACCAGAGTGCACATGCTTTGTTTTAGTGGCGCAGACACATTTTTTCGATGAGGCAGTTGTTCTGTTTGTTTTCCTGTCTATTTTTCTCAAAAATGGTGCATACATGCTGTTTTTATGGCGCACACGCCTCTCTAGTGGTGTAGATGCTTGGTAAGTTAAAAAATCCGTTGAGTGGCGCATGCACCTGCTTTTCATGGTGCACACACCTCTCGGGTGGTGCAGGTGCACTGTGAGCTGAAACAACATCAAGTGGCGCATATGCCCTAACCCGCACGCAGGCACTAAAAAAGGGGCATAGGTGTCCTTTTGTATTTTTGAAATTAAGGTGTTGATGTGCTAACATTCTTGTAGGTTTATCTAATCATATATTTGTCTTTGCAGGCTGTTTTTACATGTTTGTATTTGATTAGGTAATATTTTGCATTGTTTACTTATAGAATAAAGATTGCGTATGCTCTTCCCTCGTGTCCCTTGGGGCGATCTTGGGAATTAGAAACAATTCTTAAGTCCTTTTTTATGCTTTGAGGTTGTTAGGAGTATTTGAGTTGGAATTGGTTAATTTTTCATAGTTGAATTAAAGTGTTTTTCCATTTGATATATTTTTGGATTTTTGAAGACAATCACATATGCTCTTCTCTTGCTTCCTTGGACGATCTGGGAATCATAAATGATGCCTTATATTTTGATGGAAAACTACTAAAAATCATCATATAGACCAAAATTCCATTGCTTTTCAAAGAATGGAGGAATCAAAACAAAAGTAAAAAAACTACTAATACAATTGTTATACAGGTTGCCAAACGGTGTTCGAGCAAACCACATCTAATTAAAAAAGATAAAACAAACAACATATTCAAAACACTATATTGTAGGTTTTGGAAAAGGGTACGTCCCTCTACTCAACTGGAACATAACCCCTTTGGCATAACACCTTAAGCTATAACAATGGGGGTGGTTCCAGGAACCCCAAAGTAGTCCACGCAAGAGGGAACCTTGTGGACGAAACGGAAGTGCTTCACACTACCTATTTGACTAGTGATTCCTTTATGAGATAGAGTTATAAGTTGTCCCTATGTGACCCTTTTAAGTACACAATTGGATGCATTTACTACCCACTGTGCTTGAAAGAGGCAAAGTCGAGATACTCTAGAACTAGTCAATGTAACTTTTGGGTAAATCATCCCGCTCATGGATAATATTTGTAGCACCTAGGACGAGAGAACCACCTAGGAAAATATACTTTGGCCAGGAGCCCACTTTGACCATTCTAAAAAAGTGTTGAGTTGTGAACCATATTTTCATTGTGAAACGTGTGACGCGTTACTTTCACCTAGTTTTTACTTGCCTTAGGGCGAGGCGAAACTCTACCGAAGTGAAGCCAACATTTTTCATCCTTTTTGATTTGCTTCCTTCACATTATTTTGACACTTTGTTGATTAGAAGAAGGGTGACTACCTTTGTGTTACCAATCAACTGTTTCTGTCACTTTTATGTCTCGTTTACACCCATCCATGTTTGTGGCTAGGTAAGTTAAATGTCTAAAGTGTGCAGAGGCATATTCATGTCATTGGTAGCCATTGTGATCTTGATACCCATGTCAAGATCATCATTGTAGTTAGGCATGGTTCATCACCACAGACTTCCTTAGAAGAGTTAGCTTGTTTGTATTGTATCACTACAATTTCAATATTTACATCTTGTTTCTTGTAAACTCGACATAAATATCTATATTGTAAGGTTACGCTACACACATTTTTAACTATTCCTAGCTATACTTTGAGATTTTTAGTTCGGTTCTATTATTACCTCAATTTTAAAGAGTGCTAGGTGTTACCATTTGTGTGTGTTATATCAATAACACCTTGATATCAATACCTTACTTTCTCTTAAAGTGGGTTAACATATCTTGGTGATATTGTTGTGTCATTCGTGAATTGTAATTGGCACTTTTTGAGATATAGGTCTTAATTGAGTTTGAGCTTGCTCATAGTATATCTTGATTGGGAGGTCACATTGACTTCTTGTATTTACTTACATTTTGTTCATTCCCTTGAACTTAGCATAAGTGAAAACATCTTGTTAATCATCTTGCGACGCGAAACTACTTTTTGAGACATAGTCTAGGAGGTACTTCATTTAAATAGGTTTAGATACCAAATGCTTGTGTTACTTGGTGATTTCTCACTCTATGACATTAGTATTATCACATTGTTAATTTACTCATATTCTTAACAAATACATCTTGCATCTCACTTAGGGGTGGTCACTAAGCTTTGAACACATTTACAACGTACTCCTAGAAAAAATATCATGAAAACATGGCTCCTAAAACATGAATAGGATTAAAGAAACAAATATACGAGGAACAACAAGCGCAAGCTTGGGAAACCTCTAACGAAAAAGGGTCAAACCCCTTCATTTAAAATGATCTAGGACCGCTATTTTTGTGGAAAAAGAAACATAAGAGATGGTTGATCATAGTGGAAATGAATTATAATCCCCACATGCGAATTTGATTTTGACGCCACTTTACTAGATGAGTTTCTTCTCGAAACAAAGATATAGCTCTCAATAGCTTTGCATGAAAGGGTACATATGCATGTCCCTCCACAGATATAGCTGTCCCTCTCTAGTCTAAGGCCATGGAATCTCGGGTGGATTCAGATTCTCTTAGTTCTTGCACTCATGGGGTGTCTACTTCAACATATCCATTTGCTTCATGGGAGATGAAAATCCTTGAATATGGCTATAGGGAGTATAATGTACAACAAGCGATCTTGGTTTCACTTCTCATTGTCACCCAAGACTAGATATTGACCTAACTACCACTTCAAAAGACCTAGAGAGGAACACACTATTGGGTCATTCTTACCTGGAGGCTTGTTAGCTGAGGAAAAATTGCTTGATCCACCTACAACTTGGGTCCTTGAGGATACTCAGCCATCCTGTTATCGAACCCCGGAATATGAAAAATCTAGTAAAATGATGTACTCCATGGGCTACAAAGGCCTAGGATGTGGGAGAAATGAACAAGGACAAAGAGAACCAATCCCTCTTCTGCATTTCAAAATAGAAAGATACAACATTGGGATTCACCCTTATGGAGCACACCCCAATGATCAAGATGCTACTTGTTCTGAGCATGAGGATAGCTCTAACTATCTAGATAGCGATATAGATTCCCATTATAGCCAATATGAGGATCTGGCCTCCACAAACCTTTTCATGAACAACGCTGTCCTAACCATAACCCCCACGGAACCAACCCTTGACCTTGTATACCCTTCCCTTATTGAATGGGACCAAAAATGTCACATGCCACTAGATTTATTTGAGAATGACGAAGCTATCACAAAGTTCATGGGCATAAGGGATACAATTCCCATTGGAGATCACAAGAAAGGTTTCTTTATCGACTTAGATACCTGCGCCTACTTTGGCGAGGAGGCTGAACTTCATGGTCAAAAACTTAAAGAAAAGCAAGGGAAAAATTTCCAAAGAAAATCCTCGGAAAAAATCAAAGTCCAAGTCGCACAGTGAAAACCTCTTTGAGGCACTAGCTGACAAACAAATAAAAAAATCAAAGGACAAACAAAGTGACCACACCAAGGATGAAAATCTCATGGAGACATCCTTGGATGAAGATCTCAACCTACCTCTTGATCCTATATGTATGGAGGACTTATCAAAATTGCTAGTCGAAGAAACCATTGATGTCAATATTGGTACAGAAGAAGATCCCAAGATAGTAAAATTGGGAGCATCACTCTCGGCTAGAGAACAAAAGACATTCACTATGCTACTATGAGAGTTTATAGATGTGTTCACATGGTCTTACAAAGACATGCCCGGCTTAGATCTAACTTTGGTCATGCACAACCTAGTCATGCATGTAGATGCTAAGCCTATCAAACAGAAGCTCTAAAAGATGCACCCAAGAGTGGCCCTATTGGTTAAAGAAGAGTTGGAAAGATTGCTTATAGCAGGATTCATCAGGCCAATTGATTATTTTGAATGGATATCGAACATTGTTCCTGTCCAAAAAAAACCTATCGGTATCTAAATCTGCATGGATTTTAGGGACATCAATAAAGCTTGCCCTAAAGATGATTTTCCGCTGCCCAATATTGACATGATTGTTGACTCAACAACAGGGTACGAGATGCTATCACTCATGGATGGATTTTGGGATATAATCAAATCAAGATAGTTGAAGAAGACTAATAAAAAATAGCTTTTACGACCCCTTGGGGCACCTTTTGCTATCGTGTGATGCCATTTGGCCTCAAAATGCGGGAGCTACTTATCAGCGGGAAATGACAATAATTTTTCATGATATGATTCGTGATATCATGGAGGATTACGTGGATGACATCCTGGGAAAGTCTAAAACAAGAGAGTATCACCTTGTCATTTTGTGGTGTATATTTGAATGCTTGCATGAATACAAAGTCAGGCTGAATCCAAAGAAGTTTTTCTTTGGTGTGCTATGAGGGAAACTATTGGGCTTCATTGTGTCAAGACAAGGTATTGAGGTAGACCCTACTAAAGTGTCTGCTATCACTGAAATGCCTCCACCTAAGAATATCAAGAAACTACATAGCTTATAGGGGAAAATTCAAGCCATTCACCGCTTCATCTCCCAACTTGCAGATAAATGTCACTCATTCACCCACTTGCTTAAAAAGACATCGCTTTCATCTGGGGACTTGAGCAATAGCAAGCCTTTGCTTTGCTTAAACAATACTTGGCTAATCCACCTGTCCTCATGCCTCCCACTCCTGGAGAGCCACTCTTGCTCTATATTTCCGCTATGTAATTTGCTATTGGTGCGTTGCTTGCCCAATACGACCTTGGTCATAAGGAGAAAGTGGTGTATTATCTGAGTCACACCCTCATTGCCTATGAGCTCAATTATCCTCAAATTGAAAAGGCTTGCTTGGTGTTGTTTTTACTTTTCAAAAACTTCACCATTACCTATTGAATACTAAAACCAAGCTAATATCCAAGGTTGACCCACTCAAGTATTTATTGTCCAAACCTGCCCTCATAGGTAGAATGGCTAATTGGATCATTCTACTCAGTGAGTTTGACATAGAATTTGTACATAAAAATCGGTTAAAGGACAAGTACTTGCGGACTAGCTAGCGGAAGCACCTTTGCAAAGCACGAAACCTTTGAATTTAGATCTACCAGATGCCTCCTTGCTCTACATTGAAGAATCATGTCATGTGGTAGATACATTTTGATGGATCCTTTACGTTTCATGGTTTAGGTGCAAGAGTGGTCCTTATTACTCCTTCTGGCGATCCTATACCGTAGGATTTTTTCCTGGGCTTCCCTTGCACAAACAACATTACAGAATATGAGGCACTTATTGCAGGGAATGAAGCTAGCCATCAAGTGGAATGTTCATCATGTCAAGGTTGTGGGTGATTCGCAGTTAATTATCAAATAGGTTAATGATGAATACAAGGTTAAGGATGACAAGCTCATACCTTACAAAAAGTTAGTAGAAACTCTAAAGGAGTACTTTGTGTGCATTACCTTTGAAAAAATCCCAAGAGCGTAGAATAGATTGGTAGATGCCATGGCAACAGTGGGTTCTATGCTTTGTATTCCACTAGGGAATAATGACATGCCATTCTTTGTAGAAAATCTACGCTAGCCCACGTATGACATGCTAGAATCTTACCTGGCTTGTGATGTTGTTGGTCCCAATTCCCCATGGTATGAACCCATCTTTACCTATCTTAAGGATAGCATGTTCCCTCCTAATATCTCTGTTCTGAAAAGTAAATCCTGATTCACCAAATAGCCCATTACACCCTTTTGGGAGGTACACTTTATCATCATGGCTACGATGGGAATCTATTACGTTGTCTGGATGTGACAGAGTCAATCCAAGCAATCAAAGAAGTGCATGAAGGGGTGTGCGGAGCACATACAAATGGAATGGTCTTGGCTAAGAAATTGTTGAGAGTAGGTTACTATTGGCCTACCATGGAAACTGATTGTTGCAATTATGTCAAAAAATGTGTACTTTGCCAAAAGTATGGAAATTTCATTCATGCTCCGTCACAACCATTGCAACCTATCACTACCCCATGGCCATTCTCCAAGTGGGGACTTGACTTAATAGGAAAACTTACTCCTACCTCATCTGATGGTCATACACATATCATCACAACTACATAATACTTTACAAAATGGGTGGAGGTCAGTCCCTTTAACCTATGTCACAGGAGCCTAGATTTCTAAATTTATCATGAATCACATTATTTGTCGATATGGTATTCCCATGCAGCCATCGTTATAGATAATGGGAAGTCATTTAAGAACAAAACTATGAAAGGTCTTTGTCAATGGTTCCAAATTAGGTTAAAATGGTCCACACCATATTACCCTCAGGGTAATGGACAAGCTGAGGCCACAAACAAGACTTTGGTAAGGATAATGGAGAAGATGGTCAACAAAACAGGTCGTAACTGGCACCTACAAATCCATCCAGCCCTTTGGGCTTACCGAACATCCATTCGCACTCCTACGGGTGCGACACCATATTCCCTAGTGTTCGGGACAGAATCTATCATCCCTTTAGAGATCGAACTTCGTCCCTGAGAATTTATCTTCGGACTATCTGGATAAGGATGAGGATTATTGAGTGGCAAGACTAGCTGAATTAGAGCTCCTAGATGAGAGGTGCATTCGCACTCTTAATCACCTGAAAGTGTATCAACACAGAGTCTCCGAAACTAAAATAAGAGAATAATCCTCGTTAGTTTGAGGTTGGTGATTTAGTCATGAAGGAGAATTTGTTTAATACCAAAGTAGAATGAGAAAAGAAAGGGAAATTCAAACCACATTCATTGGGACCCTATGTTATAGTCACCAATTATGGCACAGGGGCATACAAACTGGATCAACCCTATAGTGATGAGCTCTGCGAGCCCATGAATGCCATGCATCTTAAGTGGTTCTATGCTTAAACATGGCGCAAGGAGGTTAAAAATGATCAAAAATACAAAAAAATCAAAAAAATTAGAAAAAGAAAAAGAGAAAACATGTCATCCACTAGTGAAAACCACGTAATTGTGGCACTTTGGACAAGTCCTTGGGTGAAAACCGGTTTCCGGCGCCTTGGGAGGATTCGTTGTTCACAAGTATCCTACATCTAGAGGGTAGTTTTCTTTGGCCTAGCCCTAGTTCTAGCCTTCGAGATTCCCTTGAGCACCATCTTGTCAAGCCTTGATCTGGATTTGCCTTCTTTTATTCGTCTGTGAGGGGTATGGTCTTTCGCTATTTCCCATCTTATGTTGGGGAAACTCAATGACTTCACCTTCTTGTTCATAAGTGCGTGGCTTCTTCCCTTGTATATTCCCCATCTAACGTTGGGGGCATCCATGCTTTCTTGGTTACCTGCACATAGGTCTAGAAAATTGTTAGAAAACATGAAAAACAATAGAAAATTGTTTCACAAAAACCTAAATAATAGAAAATTATTTCACAAAAACCTAAACAATAGAAAATTGGTGCATGAAAACAAATCTTACAAATTTTTTTACTTGCATTGTCTTGTTTCTTGCTTTGCTTGTTGCTTGTATAGTTATTTTGTGTTTCTGATTTCTGAGTTGTTTATTTCTTGGGCATACTTTTGTTAGGATTCATCTTTTCTTTCTTAGATTAGATTTATTCTTACGTGTGCATATTGCGGTATGTTTTTACATGCTAGTGAATCTTAGGAAAATCATGATGTAATGTGTTAATTCATTATGTTCTTTCTTAGCATTTGATTATGTTTATTACATGTTAATAACGCATGATGAATCATGGAGTATTATATTATTTCGTGGTGTTCTTTGTTAGCATTTGGTTGTGTTTATTGCATGTGCATTGTTTTGTTATCATTAACATCACATTACCATCATTATCATCACATCTAGCATCATCTATACATCATATATTAAAAATGCTAAGTTTTACATCATGCATGTATGCTAAGCTAATCATCACATATCGTATCATCAATGGGGGCAAGAGGGGTTGCGCATGATAAAAAATCTATCCCCCACACCAATATCATCATATCATCCCATCCATATACATCTACAATAACACATGAGAAATGCATTTGATATCATCTAAGGATCTATCATCTAACATCCACAACACATGTATACATCAAACATTGAAATCAGATACATACAAAGTACAAAATCAGATAACATCATAACACATCCATAAGTGCTAAATCAAAACACACAACGTGCAATGAGAATCAACATAGAGTAATTTCTAAAAAGGGTATTTTACATCATAAAATTATTCCACTCGTGTCACATACATCAGGACACAAAAACAATAAAGTACATCATCTCATAAACATGTGTATCTGAGCCCAAAAAGTAATCCTCATATATATACATGTGTGTCATATACATCTATATCAGCAAAAATGGATATACATCAGTACTTTATATCAAAAATGCCTTTAGCTGAGGCATACAAAGATGCTACAAAAAAATGTCTATACAAATATAAACTGTCCAAATCGATACTCAATATAATACATCATCAATACATAATGCCATAAAAAAGGGGCATGTATAAGAAAGAATCAAGCCTTCATCATGAGGCATCATCAAAATACAAGTATACAAGATTGTACATCAAAATTGGCCTTTATAAGAGGCATACATACAAATAATCTATACAACAAAAATTTAGATATACCCCACAACTCTTGCCCTCGCTGGGCTCCCGATTGTCATCCGGTAGACAGTAACACTAGAGGCTGCAATGGTGCTGGTCCAACCGGCTACTCTGGTATGGGCTATCTCACTGATCTAGTGGACTGGCCTGATCTCCGTGATTGAGAGCCTGATGCGCTCGACCCTGATGTCATGATAGTGTTACTCACTGCTCTGGAGGAACTACCCTGTAATAGGCAGTCCTGTAAAATAAGGCCTCACCACCAAGCCTGGTGGCATCACGTATTATATCAAAGATCTTCGGAGGTGAGTGTTTCCTGAAGGGCAACATCTCACTCACCTATCACTTGACCCAAGTCAGCCTCAACCTATCTAGAGGAGGTAGCCTCTCGGTCTTTCTCTCGCAGAGTAGTTTACTCAAGCATGGGCTTGGTTCCTCTATGCAAGGAGTTCCTGTGATCGTGCATATACATGATCTCTACACAACAACCATCCACACTTGTGACTGGGACTGATGAAGAAGGCTCAATATCTGAGCCCCCTTGTGCCACTGTCTCCCGAATCTAGCTCCACCATGCCACTCTATCATCTCCTGGGCCAGCCTAGGCTCAAGCCTAATCCCGCTCTAAAAGTAAAGTAACAATATGGGCTCAAGCCTCATCACGCTCTGCTATGGCAGTCACACACCAGCCTTGAGCCTCATCTCTCTCCGCTTTGGCCGTGTCTCTCTTGGCTATGACTTGTTGTAACTGTAGCTGTATTATGGCTATCTATGCCACTGGCTAGGAGGTTGTCTGTGCCTCAAGGACTGGTCCCTGAGGTTCTCTGGATGATTGTCCCTACTCTAGGACCCTGCCTCTGGATGGCCGCATCGCTACCTTTACTAGCCCCGTAACCTCGGTCCTTGTGCTCGTGAGGTACCACGCCCATAATGTGAAGTACCATCAAAAGGATCCTTTGATCTCGGCCCTTGTGCCACCGCCCTCACCCCGTGCTCAACCATGCCATAACTCTATAGGTGGGCGAGTGCCTGCTACCCAAGCCTCCTCTAGAATAGTGAGACGCCAAGGTAACACTGTAGCATACCAAGCTACATAGTTGGCTGTGGTCCCTGGATCTCACACTGTCGTGCATACTGGGTCCCATACCTATGGGACCACCTATGTGAAACTCACCCTAGCTTGGGCCACCAGTATGTGAGGCCCCATGGTCTGCCTCTCTAAATCCCTTCGTACATACCGATATATCCGGTGGGGGACCCCTCAGTACCTTGCCAAGCTATCATTGGCACACTCGTCTACTCAATATAGCTCCATGATATAACTGTGGCTGCCAATGATAAAATGCTCCACTAGGCACATGCTTTGAGCTCTATGGCATCCTCTGCCACTAGAAATGCCTGTATGGCCACCAAATGACATCTATCTCTACTAGCTCATCAAACTCTCGCCTATATCTAAATAGGCTACCAAGATGGCCACGTACATCCCCACCATCTACTACCCATGCCATATACAATGGCTCCTCAAGATCTTAGACATGCAAAGTGCCCACAGGGCATCTCGATCGCAATATGATCCCATGACCATATCTGTAATAAAGAGGCTAGACCCACGGTCTTCTAACCGTGGTATGTGATCAAATGTAAGTCCCAGTATAGGTGGGACAATATACACTGCCCCAACAATATCTCTCATCACTAAAGATGCCATGAACCAAGGGCAATAGTCCTCTCGGGAATGAGGTCCCTGTCTTATTAGTGAGTAAGAACCCACTGATAAGAGACATGATGTAGAGAGGCCCCGATGCAATGTGGGGTCGAGATACACTCGTGCAATGCTATGGTCATCCTGTCATGCAAAATGTCATCAACGCTAAAAAGGACACTGCAGCAGCTGCTCTAATCAACCCTACATCTACTTGTACTCGATCAAGGTGCCCATCATAGGCACGCAAAGAATTTGCCATACATCCTTGATATTAACCATAATCTCTCCTATAGGTAGTCTAAAGCACTGACTCTCGCTATGCCATCGCTCGGCTAGTGTAGTTAGTAGGCCATGATCCAATATGATGGATGACATCCGAGACACGGGGCCTAGTTCCACCACCTCGAGAAGTATCACCATGGCTCACCAAATGTCTTTGGCGCATACTACCCTCTATCTCTCGCTATCTCGGGTATGTCTCTTCCACATCTATAACACCGGTAATTGCCTCTACAAAGTAATATGATGCTAGTCGAGCTCTAACATTTCTTCTAAAAATCTATCTCCCTTTTTAGGGTTAACCCAAAAATCCTAAAAATTCTTCTAAGTGTCATGTTTTTGACACTTTCCTATCTTTTCTCTACCTGTCTAGGGCACCTGCGTGCCCTTTTGGGCATGTGCACCTCATTTTTGGTGCCTATGCTTATGCGTGTATGTCTTTTTTGGCGCTTGTGCCCTCTTTTTAGGTGCCTACACGCCTTTTTGGGTGTGTACGCCTCATTTTTGGCGTAAGCGCTTACGCGCGTATGTCTTTTGAACTTACGCCCTCTTTCGGTGTTTCACACCCCTTTTTGGCATGTGCACCACACATTTGGTGCTTGTGGTTGCGCGCGTATGCTCCAAAGGTGCGCGTGCACCACTTTTCATGTCTCGCGCCACGCTTTTCGTGTGTGCACACTATTTCTCATGTGTGCACATGCGTGTACATGTGTTTATGTGCGTGTGTATGTGGGTGCGTGATTTATGTGCCTGTGCATGTGCATGTATGTGCTTTGGTGCATACACCCCCAAAGGGACACCTATGCCCCCAATAGACACCTATGCCCTCTATCCGACGCCGCATCTACACACGTGCATGCCAACTGAGTTCCTAGGGATAAACGACTCATTTAATGCATTAATGACCAAAATTATTGAGCTAGGGTTCAATACTCACAAAGGGGCCATCGTCTGCATGCCGCTGGTACCCTCGGACTGCATCTGCACACCTCAATTGGTCTCGTGCAATCACCATGGTTCTCCTCAATCGTCAGAGCCTCACGGTAAATTTTCTAAATAGCTCGGTTAAAATGAATTGGTCGCGATGTTTTTACCCCCTTAGTGGGGTATATTAACCCATTTTTCACCGTCTTCTGGAGGGTTGGGAGGCCTGTTTCGATCGTCGTTTTCTCCTCTATTCACCGTGGAATAATTATTTTTATTAAATAATTATTTTTCTCTTATTTTTCACCATATTGGGGCATTTTTTGCTGTCCGATACCCCTTTCTTCTCCTTGAACAATTTTTATTGCTCCCTGGTGATTTTTATTCTTCTCCACACTCTCATAAATAATTATTTTTCAAATAATTACTTTTTCTTAATTTTTCCACTAAATAAGGACATTTTTGTCACTTGTTTCTTCTTTCTTCAACCTAGGGCACTTTCTGTTGCCCCTAGGCTCTTTGCTTTCTTTTTCTATTTTCTTCTACTGTTCACCACAATTTGGAAAGCAAAAATAATAAAAACATTATATATGTCAAAACTCCAAAAATAGGGCAAAAATTTTAAAAAAAAAAAATCCTAAAAAGTAAAAAACCCTACAAAAATTGTAACTTGCTTATTACAGTTGAAACTTGTGTCTTACGCATGGTATTTTATCCATATCCTATTGGTTTGTCTCACATCTTCCCCAATTAATATGATTCACGGATCACTAGATTCATAACCATTCACAAAGCTAGTTGCTTGCTTCATCTGTACTCTGGGGCACTTTTGTTGCCTGGTGTTGTTTCATTGCGCACAAACGCTTTTCATGGACCCCATGTCCATTGTCATTTCCCCTTGCATGTATCCTTTCTCGGGGCATCATTTTTAACCCTTGTCATCAATCATGAACTTGTGGATCTCTTCAACACTAATAACAAAACATTTGTACAACTATCTTGACCGTTGTTGGGTTGGATATGTGTGTTCGTACTTGTTTTCCCTGTTAAATGAGCTTGTTTCCTTCTTGTATTGCATTGCATTGTTGTATGTTACGTGGAGTTGGTATTTTTAGCAATGGAAAATTGTTCGTAGTATGGCTTTTCATGTCATTCTACCTTTTTCGTATGCTTATATTTTTCATAAGGACCGATGACATAGCTCTTGTGGTGGCAATATGATGACATCAAAATTGTTCCAATAAACAGCGGCTAGAGGCTAAGATCTTCCCTCCCCTCCTCCATATTTCTTCTACATCACTTCCCTTTCACCCCTAATTTTCTCTCTCACCGAGGCATCTTACCTCTTCCCCATTCTTCTAGCCTATCTCTCACCTTTTTCGATCATTGATTGACTTCTTTCATCACCCCATCGACACTCGAGGGGGCATCTCTCCCTCCTACTAATTTTTCTTCTATCCCTTCAAAATTTTCTTCCATCTACTATCTTTGAAGTGGCGTCACTTACGCCACCCCAAAGAGGGGAAAATGTAGACACCTATAATTACGCCCAAGCAATTTAAATACTTAAATTGCGCTAATTATCCCCTTTCTCACAAATCGACGACATATCATCAAAAGCGCTCATATTCCCTCTTGTTGTCATTAATTAATTACAATACACTAATTGATTAAGTCACCTATCCAACTAACACCCTAATTAATGACCTTCTCGTTAATAAATCACCTCTTCTATCTAGATTAATTAATTAGTCTTCCCCTTCATTTAACTAGTAAATCAATATTTAATTGATTTAATCCCCTCATAATAGCCTAAATCATACTAATATTCCTCTAATTGGCTTCTATAAGCTTACACCTACCTATTAGTTAATCACCTTTGATTAATTAAAACACCCCCCAACTCCCATGACTTGCTAAGCATAAATTAAACCCTTCTAAAGTAAGGTTACCTTTAATAAAGCAACCTTATCCATTCCTAATCATGTTCTACCTTTATCCCACATGCAAAGGGATGAAGTGCTTCCTTTATCCATTGGGCTATATAAGGAGCCCTCCTTCTACCTTTATACCTACACCTAATTCCCTTGAGAAAGAAAAGGAAAGCACATAGTCTTGCACTAAAATCCTTTTTCCATTCTCAAGCCCTTCCATCATCCATCTTTAAGAGCTAGGCCTCACACCCAAGCATCCTTGAAGGATCAAAGAAAGAAATATTGTTGATTGCCATTGGACTACATAGGTCCACTTGATTTAATTAGGCAATTAGAAGAATAGAGTTCTTGATTTGCATTATGCTTGATTTCATTATTTCAAAGTTATGATGCTAATGTAGGCCTTGTTCATTTCTTCATCTTGATGGTACTCTTTTCTTGTTTCTAGCTAGGTTAGGGAACTATTTTAGGTGGTAGTTCTTGCTTTCAATCTAACTTAGGAAAAATAATACTTGTACACAAAACCCATTAAACACGGATCCCAAAAACTATAATAGACATCAAGGAACATGCACCGTATACCACTGTAATGGAGAGAGGCAAGTAGAGACAATAACACATGGAAACGATGGAAAAATACATCACAAAACACATTATATTGCTCTAATAAGTATGTATAGTACAAAACCAAAGTGTGAATGAAGAAATAAAATGCCATTACAAAGCTTGGAGAGGAGGCTTAATCTCCACATTCAACCCTAGCAGAGAAGAAAGAGAGAGGGGGAAGAAGAAAATGACTAACTCCCTTACAAATGAGCCCAATATTACAATTTATAGAATGAGAAGGAGAGAGGAGTGTAATCCTGAAATTGATTTTCCAACCACTTTCAAATAATAATAAATGATGTGTAATAATGAAAATTTATTTGTAAAATATTCCTCATGATGTCCCATGACCTGTAATAGAGAAATAATGATGGCCATGCCCATTAATTACATTTCCAACCACTTTCTAATTACCTCTTTGAATTGAACTCGTTTTCTATGAAATTAACCAATTTTTTTCATCAATATCTATATTTCTTTATTTTTTGTGTGAAGTCTTAGAACAATGATTCCAATGAGACCAATTTTGTGAAAATACATTGAGAAATGCTCAAGTTATGAGCTTTTGAGTGCATATAGGTATTTTGGGTTTACTAGGCCTTTCTTGACTATCACGAGACTTGTGTATTAAATTCTAGTTGGAAAAGATACTTAAAATATTTTCCCCTCTTTCCAATGTTTCTTTCTTGATTTTAAAATATTTGGGCATTAAAATAGGTGGGTTCCACCTTGGTTCTTTATTGATTTTACGAAAGGGGGAAAGGTTTTAATGTTTTTTTGAAACATTCATTACTAGCTCAACTTTCTCGGCCGAGTTGGCTACCTTCTCTACGTACCCCATGGGATCATTCTTGTTGTGGGTACCGCATCATCATTTACAATGCTGACCACTCCTTTCCACCTTGGTGACCTCTCAATGTTCCACCTTGAGATCCGCGTTGTATTCCACATACCCACCAAATTTTTCTTGCCAACTTCATTGTGCCACGTTGGTTCTACACCCCTCAACCACCACTAAGTCCTTTTCTTATGGATTGAGATCTTACACATCGATGAGGTCTTGTATTCTGATATTTTCATCTACCATGCTACTACTATGAGTTACATGATTTGACTCCCTTTGTGAAACCAACTCGCCATTAGCCATGCGTCACATTGACTCGCGACGTGTCCGAGGTGGTCCTCTCCACATGGATTTGGGGTTATTTCAAATTTTCTTCCTTTCAATATTGCATAAAGGGGCCATATGGTGCCCTCGTGAAGCTATACCTTTGCTGCGAGGGACTGTGATGTGTCTTTTCACTTCGAGATCGACAAACTAGCCGAGTTGGGTGGCGAGCCAACCCCAATCTCTGTCATTTCCTTTAAGTGTTTTCTCGACCTCCATTAAACCCAACATGTTGTGATAATGCCCTCAACCACCCCAAAAATCTGTTTTGGCCACCTAAATAGCTCGGGGTCTGATCCAATCAAAGTTAGTTTTTTTGACCCGTTGTTGAGCTCGGTCTCATGTGTAAATCGCGTGCTCGACCAAGCACAAAAACAACTCATTTCTTTTCATTATAGCTTGGTCCTTGTGAATATGAATTGATCCCTTATTTCTTAAAGTGGCTTGCTCAATGCACTCAAAACATCACTTGACCCATATTATTAGAGTTTCTCAACCCTCATACATTTAACTCAATGAGTTTTAACCTAGCGCCAATGCGGTCCTCCTCTATGACTTGATGTGGAAGTTATCCTACTAGACGCATGACTAGACCTCTTGGATCCCTCATCATATCTTAACTTTTATGTATGGATCATTGAAGAAATCAACAGACTTGGTTTTCTTAAGAAGGAACTCGTGAGGGAAGTTTGAATGGTTTGTTGATCCCAAAATATATATAGCTCACTTATCACTTAGTAACACCACTTGGTCAATAATACAAATCATTGCATGAATTAAGGAGCTCGGTTTTAGAATGTAGCTTGACCACTCCTTCAAAAACAACTAGCTCAATTTATATGAGCAACTCAGACATTTTTGAATCAGCTCGATGAGCTGTCCTAAGAGTTAAAGACTCTCCCCTTTTAAAAGCCTCACACCCTCTCAAACATTTTATGTTATTTCTTGAATTGTTCAGCTATACCAAGGCTAGGTGGGATGTATAAAGGTGTCTATGAGCTATGCATTAGATATGGTCACTTAATTTCTACTGGGTCCCATCAAAAATTTCTCCTAACTAAGTGAAACCTTGAACTAAAGAAAGACCAAGGAGAGGAAAATTCCTTTGTGAATTTTCAACCTTCCGAAAGCATCCTGATACTTCCCCTGAACATGAAATTTTCCTCTAGGTTCTAAATTGGTTGAGAGTTCATCAAGTAGGCCTACTTTTTAATTCAATTTCACCCCCGGGGGGGGGTGAAATTGGATACAAATTTGGTGAATTACGGGGCCATTTGCTTGCTAAATGGAGTATGACCAGCTTCCTATAGCTATCCAAAGGTGTGTATAGAGTTTACATAATCATTATGAACTAGTTTGCACTTTAAAAATATTGACCCTAGAATGCCTTGAAATACTACTGATCAGGCTTGGAGCCACCACCAACTACTCACATTTTCCAAATCTTGTAAGAAATTGAAATTCATTTTGTGAGACTCAGAAAATTGTCTTCAAACTTGAATTCTACTTTACTCCTCAGAATCGTGATCCATGAGGCTGATGATGACACCCACAAATGATGCCTCAAAAATTATTCTTTCTAGGTATGAATGGATGAAACAAATTTTCTTGGCATCATGGAACTATATTAAAGTTTTTTCTTCTTCTAAATGTTCAATCTCTCGACATGCTTCTTGGATCTTTGTTGAAGGTTGGAATGATTTCGACTTGGGTTCTTGACTCGATCATTGATTGTTTATATGGGCATAGAGGTTTTCTACATATAATCTTGGAGAGAATCAACAAGATTTCCTCCTCAATTGATTTTAGTTTCTCTACATTTTTAAATTTGAAATTTGTAACTATGACATGCAACTATAAATTTGTCATTGTAAAAATCAAGGCATGATGTATTATACTTGCTAGAGTAATAATGACCAACAAAACTATATACAAAGAAACAAATCATACATGCCTTAAGAAAGACATGCAGAGTGTGCAAAAGCACTTATTTTACTAGAAACAAACCTACCCTACTCCTAAACTAACCAAAGAAATGGGAAACTTTAAATAAAACTTGCTACTTGTGATGAGAAGTAGTCACCCTTCCTCACAATTGAAATCCATATGGATGATTTGGCATTAAGAACAACTGAGATTAGGAGTGAAAAAATAGATGCAAGATGATTTTACACTCCAATATGCATCAAGGTATCAACAAGAAACAAGACATATACCTCTTCCTCGGATACTGTTCACTTAGTTCCAAGAGGCATAGTGGTTGATATTGTTGAACCTTGGCATATTGATGATTTTACTCATGCTTAGAAGCAAGAATGACTAGTTTTGGATCCTCCTTGGATCTAATTAAGCCAAGCACCTAATAGGGTGTAGTCTGATCCTTCAATGTGCCCACTACTTTGAAACTTAACTCCAAAAAAGGAGCCTTCTTGTAGACCTTCTTGAAAAGGGGACCGTATCAGTAACCTGTTCTTCTTCCTATTGCACATTTACAAACAATTGATGTCCCCTTTTAGTGTATGGTATGGGAGGAATGACAACTTCTTCATTTTTTCCTTCCTCTTCATCCTGTGTGATACTTGGAAGATTAAAATCCTCCAATTTTTTCTTGAAGAGGTATGTCGCAAACTACAAAGTTGTTCTTTCACATTCTTCTCCATGGTAGAAGGATCTCATGGTTGAAGGATGAATGATGGGGAAGCCATTATCATGATTTTGATGGGATATTCCTCATCAAAATACTCCTCCAAGTCAAATAAGCAATCAATTTCTTTGCTATCATGTTACAATGAGGTTTCTTCTCCTTGCATGGTGGCCTTCAAACCTAAATATTTTTCACCATGTGTAGATTCATCCTCAAACATGAATCTAGTAAGTTCAAACTCTTCCCAAAAATCAGGTTTTGGAGAGATGGAGTGGGAGAGAAATCTACAACTTCTTGTGCAACTTGCTCATGATTCAAAGTGCCTTTGAATCCATATTGTTTATCATGTGCTACCCTTTAACTATACTTGGAGATGGTTGTTATTCCTCTTCCTTGATTGATTGTATAGTTTGAACGTGACCATCAATTTCTTTAAACAAAGTGCCATTATGAACACAACATTCATAGCATGTGGATTTCTGATCTTCTTCTTTTCTATTGCTGCAATAAAGTTGGACCTAACCACTACTTTAATTTTGGCCTCTTCATTAGGATTCACCATCAAGGGAAGTTTTTCAATTCCAAACCTAAGAGCCCATATTTTCAAATTCTCTATCATTTCTTGTGGATTGGACTCTTCCTTTTGTTTTCCTTGGCTATTTATCTGATTGTTTTCTTCGCAAGATGAACTTGAGATAACAAGGAGGGGATGGGTTGGGTCACAACATGTTTTACAATTGTTTGTAATGGTGGGGAAGGTATAAATTCTTGTTTATTTGGAGGGGATGAATGCTTGGAAGAGAAAATGGTAGAAGAATTGAAATGGAATGGAAGATTAGAAGATGGAGAAGGGAACTCAACACTTGGGGCAACATACAATGGGCTTGAATCTTGACACTCGTTGAAATGATAAAGCTTGGGAAGGAGAAAAAGAAGAACTAGGAGCTCATGACTGACTTACCCATTGAAAAGGTTGTATTGCACCTTGCTCTTAAAAATTTATCTCTTTAGTCCACTTTGTACAAGTTGGAGCAACATATCAACCATGAAGTCAAGATTCTGCTGCAAGCTAAAGTGTCATGGAAAAGGGCCTTACCATAGACAAGGTGCCTTACAACCAATCTTGAGATCATTCATTTGAGTTGTAGCTTTTGATTGAACCATGTTAGCCTCCATTTTTTGGATCTTATCCAACAAATCAACACTTTCCATTTGACTCTTGTCATTATATGCATACCCTTGTTCTTAATAAGCTCTATAGCCAAACTGGTTTTGACATTTCTCATATGGGTAGGCATAATGATTCTAAATTTGACCATAATGCTGATCTAGGGGATTTGTGGAGCACATTTGAGGTTGATTGCACCGCTTGTGAGTGTGAATTTAACGTGGGAATGAAGCCATGATTGCACAACTTCATAGAATGGGAGAAAATGAAAGAGATGGAAAGAGAAATGAATGAAAATGAATGAAAGAAAGGTTTGTAATTTCAGAGATTGGGTTGTTTAGACAAAATGGAGTCGTCAGGTATGTTTGTGATTGCTTCCCAAAAGCTGAAATTTCAACAAGAACACACCAAGTTTTTGAAACATAGTCTCACTGTAAATGATTGAACTACACTCTAGCTAATGATTTTCTTGAAATAGAACACTTTTGAAAGATAAAAATCTAACTTCTATGAGGTCCCACCGGGGTATAGAACTATTAGTGTCGGTAGCACAATGGATAAGATATTGCAATGGAACATCTATGAAATATGAAGATTTTACTGCTTGTCCCACTGGGCATGCCGAAGCAAGTATCACCAAATTACAGCACCACTTGAATGGCCTAAATATGGGTGTGGCATTTAGTGTGATTTTTGTAACATTGGGTTATATCTCAAGCTTTGGGACTTGTAGGCTTGAGATAACTCTCCGAGAAAGTTGATTCTTGATCCTAAACTACCTACCATAATATACTCCTAATGAAGATAAGAAAACTACCTAATCCTAATCTAACCTTCCAAGGGACCAAGGAGAGAGATTACATGAAAATAAACCTACACTAAGAGCAAGATACACTAGAAGAGGAGTTGGTTAATTATTGTCCAACTACCTGAAATGGAGAGAGGTGAGCAATGGAGAGGGTGGACAAGATGCACCATAGACCAAAGATGAGATTCACACAGAACACCACTTCAAACCCATTAAACATAGCTCCCAAAAATTGTAATAGACATCAAGGAATATGCACAGTATACCCTATAATGGAGAGAGGCAAGTAGAGACAATAACACATGTAAATGATGGACAAAATGCATCACAAAACACATTATATTACTCCAATAAGTATGCACAATAAAAAATAGTGGGAAAGAGGAAATAAAATGCCATTAAAAATATTGGAGAGGAGGCTTAAGCTCCACATTCAACCCTAGTAGAGAAGAAAGAGAGAGGGGAAGAAGAAAAATGACTAACTCCCTTACAAATGAGCCCAAGATTACAATTTATAGAATGAGAAGAAGAGAGGAGTGTAATCCCAAAACTACTTTTCCAACCACTTGAAAGTTGTAATAAATGAGTTACAATGATGAAAATTGATTTGTAAAATATTCCTCATGTTGTCCCATGACCTGCAACAGAGAAAGAATGATGGCCATGCCCATTAATTTCATTTCCAACCACTTTCCAACTTCCTCTTTGAACTAAGCTCATTTTTAAAAATTCACCAACAAATATTCATCAATATATATATTTCTTGTTTTTTGTGCAAAGGTATTGGAATCAAAATTCCAATGAGACCAATTTTGTGAAAATCCGTTGAGAAATGATAAATTTATGAGCTTCTAAGTGTAGGTAGGTATTTTGGATTTTCCAGGCCTTTCTTGACTATCACGAGACTTGTGTATTAAATTCTAGTTGGAAAATATACTTAAAATATTTCCCCCTCTTTTTAATGTTTCTCACTTGATTTTAAAATATTTGGGCATTAAAATAGATGGGTTCCACTTTGGTTCTTTATTTATTTTATGAAAGGGGGAAGGGTTTAATGTTTTTCGAAACATTCATTACCCTGCTTTCGGCCATTCGGCCGAGATGGCTACCTTCTTACCTACCCCATGGGCTCCTTCTGCCATGGGTGCCAAGTAATCATTTAAAATTCCAAACACTCCCTTTCCACCTCGGTGAGCTCTCACTATTCCAAACCTCGAGCTTCAGTGTGGTCTTACATATACCCACCGACTTACAGCCAACTCGATTACACCACATTGGCTCTGCACCCCTCAACTTGCCACCGAGTTCTGTTCTTATAGGTCAAGCTCGACACATCGAGATGTCTTGATGCCAATATTTCCATCGACCATGCCACTAATTTGAGTTACATGATTTGAATCCTTTGCGAACCTAACTCGATCCATTAGTCATGTGCGCATTGACTTACGACATGTCTCGCCGTAGTCCTCTCCATGTGGAGGCCCCACATGGATTTTGGGGCCTTTCCTTTTTCTATCTTTCGATGATATGATGAGGGTCACATGGTGACCTTGCATAACTCTACCTTTTCCGAGGGCCCGTGACACATCTTATCACTTTAAGCTTGATGGGCTTGTCGAGTGGATCGGTAAGCCAACCCCAATCTCTGTCGTTTCTTTTAAGTGCTACCTTGACCTCCATTAAACAAATTTTTTTGTGATAATTCCCTTAACCGCCACCAAACTCTTTTTGGCCACCTAAATGGCTTAGGTCCCAATCTGATTAGGAAATTTTTCTACCCCATTTCTAAGCTCGGTCTCATGTGTAAATCTGGCTCAACCGAACACAAAAAAAACTAAGTCCTTTTCATTATAGCTCGGTTCTTGTGAAGATGAATCGATCCCTTGTTTGTTTAAGTGGTTTTCTTGATGCAATCTAACCATCATCTCGACTCATATTATTGGATTTTCTTGACCCCTCAATATTTAACTCGATGGGTTTTAACTTTTTGGCGCCAATACGGTCCTCCTCTGTGACTTGATGTGAAACTTAGCCTGCCGGATGTATGAATAGACCTCTTGGATCCATCATCATAGATTAATTATTGTGTATGGATCATTGATGAAATCAACCAACTTGGTTTTCTTAAAAAAGAACTCACGAGGAAGTTTGAATGGTTTGTAGACACCAAAATATATGTAGCTCACTTATCACTCGGTGACAAAACTTGGTCAATATTGTAACTCAGTGTATGGCTTAAGGAGCTTAGTTCTAGAATGTAGCTCAAGCACTCCTTCCAAAATAAATATCTTGATTTATATGAGTAGCTCGGATATTTTTCAATTAGATTGATGATCTTTCGTAAGAGCTAAAGGCTATCCCCTTTAAAAATCCTCACACCCTCTCAAACATTTTATGCTACTTCTTGAATTGTTCACTATACCAAAGCTAGGTGGGATGTATGAAGGTGTCCTAGAGCTATGCATTGGATATCGTCACTTCATTTCTAGTGGGTCCCATCACATTCTTCTCCTAATCGAGTGAAACCTTGAACTTAAGCAAGACCAAGGAAAGGAAAATTCCTTTTGTGATTTTTGACTTTCCCAAAGCATCCAGATGCTGCCCCGAGCATTGAAGTTTTCCTCTAGGTTCGAATCGGGTGAGAGTTCATTAGTGTAGGACTGCTCTATTTTTCAATTTCACCTCTAGGGGGTGGTGAAATTGGATAACAATTACTATTGGCAATCACAAGAAAGACTTCTCTATTGATCTTGACACATACGTGTACTTCGGGGAGGAGCCTGGGTTTTGTGGTCAACAAAATAAAAAGATAATGAGTGAAAGATAACTTCAAAAAAGCCTCATCAAAATAAAAAATCCAAGTCTCATAGTGAGCACCTATTTGAGGCACTATCCGATGTGCAAATTGAAAAATCTAAAATGGATACAAAAAGTGACCACTCTAAGGGTGAAAATATCGTCAAGACACCCTTAGAACAAGATCTCAACCTCCCCCGATCCTACATGTATGGAAGATGGATCTAAACTACTAGTTGAGGAGACCATTGATGTAAATATTGGCACCAAAGAAGATCCCAAAATGGTTAAGTTAGGAGCTTCCTCTTGAAAATGAATACTTGTAAAAATATTTCACTCGGAAGCTTTACAAAGAAACAATATGGTGTTTATCTATTTTATTAATATCAAAATAAAAATTACAAACAAATGAGAAAGATGCAATATTTATAGATATTGGACAACTTCTATCTCATCCACAACATATGGAAACAAATCACCTAATATGAGAAAATATGCAGGAATAGAATATTGCCCCTAACTTCCCCTATTGCCCCTCATGGAAATCATTTGGGAAAAAATATGCAAGATAGAACATGATCCCACAAACATAGGAATGAAAACATTATCACTTAGTTAACTAACAACTAAGGATAACTAATACCTATTGACATAAGTTTAAAGTATTTAAATTAAATAATTTAATTTATTACATTTATTCAAATATAAAATAATGATGAATTAATCTAAGTGTTATTCCTAACTCCCCCTTAATTTAGCATGGTCTCAAGTGAACAAGAGAGAAATTCTCTTAAACCCTCAAATTTACCTCGAGTAAGCAACTTTGTGAAGTATTGTTGTTGTTTTGCATATTTGATGGGCAATATTGGAGCTGGATGTTGTTTTTTTGAACATGTTCATGAATGAAATGTACATGACGTCAATGTGTTTAGCGCTCATGAAAAATTGGCTTCTAAACAGGTTTTACTACTCCTTCATTATCAACATGTAGGATAATTAAATCTTTCTCGTGGTATTTACAATCCTTCAACTATACATCGAGCCATATAATTCCATAGACAACTACACTGCTTGCACAATATTCGATTCTGTGGAGGATCTTGAAACACAAGTCTGCTTCTTACTCCCCATGATATCGGTCCGATCCTAAAAAAGAATACAAATCTTGAAGTGCATTTCCTATCATCTATGTTTCTGAATGATCTGAATCTAAATATTATGTAAAGAAGAAGTTATTATTCTTCTTGTATTATAAGCCATAGTTCGTAGTTTCTATGATGTACCTCGGTATCCGCTTTGTTGTTTTCCAATGAGAAACCCTTGGTTCTTGCATGAAACATGAAAGGTAGTTTACTACACATCCGATATCCGACCTAGTGTAAGTCAAGTAGATGAGACTCTTGATCAACTTTTGATAGAGAGTTACATTTACTTATGGTGATGGATATGTTCGAGATAGTTGAAGTCTTGTCTCTATAGGTGTGGAAAATGGATTACAATCCATCATATTGAATTTCTCAAGCGTTGTATTGGCATATTTGAATTGTGAGACAAAGATATGATTTTCTCTTTACCAAACTTCAAGTCCAAGACAATAATGTAGAAGCCCAAGATTGGTCATGTCGAATGATCGTGTTAGATCTTTCTTTGTTGACTTAATCATCCTCACTTGATCCTCTGTGATGACTAGATCATCAATATATACTCAAACAATCATTATCTCCCCCTTGATTTTTGAGATAGAGATTAGGATCGTATGGACTCTGTTGAATATGTGTTGAATGAGATGCTCCTCGATTTTTATGTACCATGCCCTGGGAGACTGCTTTAGACCATATAGTGATTTTATGAGTTTACATACCTTTTCCTCTTTACCTGTTATGACAAAACCTTCTGGTTGAGTTATGTAAATTTATTGCTGTAAATCACCATTAAGAAAGACACTTTTCACATCCAGCTGGTGTATTTTCCAACCAAATTGTGCAGCTAGAGCAAATATTAACCTATTTTTTTTTTTTTTTATTATAGTTGTGGAAGCAAAAGTCTCCTCATAATTAGTGGATTCTTTTTGAGCATATCCCTTAGCAAATAGTCTAGCCTTATGTTTTTCAAAATTTTCGTTTGATTTGTACTTCATTTTGAAGATCCATCTACATCCAATCAGATTTTTCCCTGGTGGAAGATTTGTAAGTTGCCATGTATTATTTTTCATAAGTGACTTATATTATGCATCCATAGCATCTTTCCAAGGTTTATACTGTAGGGCTTTTGAAATTGTGGATGGCTTAGTAGTTTCAACAACTTTACCCATTAAGGCCAAATTGACCTCATTTTGAGCCATACTATGAGTCCTCATTCCAGTGGTAGATGTGTCGGGGGCACTATCCAATTTTACATCTCTCATCATACTTGTATACCATTTAGGCATACTTTTAGTGGTTCTTATGGGAGGTTGAATTTCACCATCTTCCCCATCATCACTTTGTTGTTATCAAAGTGATTACCATCCTCTTTTTTCACTTTGTAGGGATGATTTTTTCATCATGTGAGTGTATGGAAGGAAAATTTTCTTCTTTCTTCTCAAAGAACTCAACATCCCGACTAGTGTATACCCTCCTTGTTCTTGGATCCATTAGTTTGTAGCCAAGTGCTTCATCACTGTATCCCAAGAAGATAAGTTTTCCTGATTTCATATAAAGCTTAGTTATTTTTTTCTTAGGAATGTGCATACTCGCTTTACATCCAAAAAATATAAGGTGTGAAATAGATGGCTTATTCCTTGACCATGTTTCTTGTGGTGTTACTACATCAAGAGTTGCAGTGGGAACTCTGTTTAGTAAATAGACTACCGTTTTAGCTACTTCGACCCAAAATATTTTTGATAAACTTGCATCATCAATCATACATCACAACATATCCATGATATTATGATTTTTATTTCAACAACACCATATTTTGCAGTGTGTGAGGAGGAGCCATTTGATGATTAATGACATGTGTTTCCAAAAATTGTTAAACTCATTACTTGGTGTGTATTCTCCCCCTCGTTACGTGAATTTTTTTATTTTCCTACGGACTCTGTTTCACAAAGGGATTTGAACTTCTTGAAAGTTTCAAAAGCTTGGTATTTTGTATAAATAAAGTATATCCACATTTTTTCTTGAAAAATCATCAGTAAAGAGCATGAAATATTGAAACCTAGAGTGGTTAGGTCTCATTGGTTCGAGACAAATCAAGTATGCACCAAGTCAAGTTTTTCCTCATACCAAAATGTACTATGTTTGAATGGTGTTGTATGTTGTTTTCCTACCAAACAACGTTGACATTTATCTATACCTTTTTTATAAGTGGAAAACCCCTATCCATGATGTATCGATGAAGTGTGTTAAGATATCCAAAACTCACATGTCCAAGTCTTCGATGCCATAGTTGAGATAATGATGTATCCTTGGCTACAAGTGTTTGATCATTTCATTGAACAAAATCCAACTAAAAATTCTTCCCACATTCAAAGATTTTACAATAATTTTCAAGCTTCGTGAATTATCTCAAATCAAGAACATCTTTTTACCACCTTTACAATCAAAGTCAATCTTGAGATTGTGATCTAATAATTGACTTACAGATAATAATTTTTTTGTTAAACTAGGGACATACAGAAAATCTATAATTTTATAATTATGTTTCCCAAGTGGTAGTGAAATGGAACCAATGCCTTCAACACTATAAGATGTATCATCACCCAAAGAGACATGATTTTTGGTGGTTGTTTTACTTATTGTGAAGAACCAATCTTTCTTTCTGTCATCATGTTTCAATTTCACACGAGTCAAAATACCAAATTTGATTTATAGAATTTGATACTTCATTTATTGTGCAAAAAATATAGAAGTCATCATCATCAAATGGATCTTCCTGTTTAGCTACATTTCATTATTGAGTTGGTTTCTTCTTCCACTTTTGATTATTTTGTCCTTGTTTACTCTGTTGTTGGCTAGATTTTGTTTGTTGGTAATTAATATTTTTACCACTTGATGATCCTTGTTGGAATGTGTTGTACCAATAATTTTTTAACTCACGTCCTTTTTGACCACAAATAAGACATTTTTGTTGGTCCTTTTGGTATTGTTGAGTATTACCTTGCTTTTGAGGTTATTTAATAGACTTAGCCTTTTTTTTTTCCCCTTTTTGATTAGAAGCAAGTGTTTGCTCTTCGGTTTGATAGTTGAGTGAATAGCTCTTGTTGTAGCATATTCACCGATCTTCAAAAGTTGTTGCTTGACCGAGTTATGTTTAACGTGGTCACAAAAATCCTATAAGATGGAGGAAGAGCTCTTAATACTATAGGCACAAGTGATGTCTCGGTTACTTCTTCTTCCAAAGCTTGAAGTGAAGCATGCAAATTTGCTAATCTTCTCTAAAACATTTCAACTTTCTCAGTTGGTTGCATTTTCAAGTTCAATAGTTGACTTTGGAGATGAAGTATTGTGTTCTTATTTTTGGACTCATATACTATTTTCAACTTGTTCTAAGATTATTTTTCATTGTGGTCTCACGAATATGAGTTTGTACCTCATCCGAAATACTAATTTTTTATTAACTTTTCTTTTTGATTTGCACGATCAAATGTAACTTGTTGTGTAACATCTATTGCAGATCTTGTTAATGTACTAGAAATAATGGACCATAGATTTTCAAAATCAAGTTGTGTGTGAATTTTAGTTTTCCATGCTAGATAATTATCATAACGTAATAGTTGAGAATCTGGAAAAAAATTTGGTGCGATAATTGACCATTATGAAAAGTGATAAACAATAGAAGAAAAACTTGAACACTTTCCACCCTTAAAGCATGCACACCCCCAAAAAGATAATATAGTATTCGGTTTGGGCTCTTTTTCAACTGTGTACAATGAATTTTTTTACACTATTGGCCCTGTTAAAAATTGGCCTCTGTGGCCGATTAAATATAAAATGACTCTCTTGGATGATTTGAAAAAAAATATTTTTTTGGACTCTTTAGCCTCTTTTGAAATACAAACAATCTCTAATTTGTTCAATTTTTACGAAAAAATCTTACTAAAAGATGGACGAGGATGTAGAGATCAAAAAACCATATACTTTAAAAAAAATGGCACCCCAATCCGATGTACAAGTTGAAAGTTATGACTTGTTTAAATTCTGATTTCAATATCTTTTCGGGCCCCTTTCCAAAAAGGATTTTTTTGTCTATGCTTTGTTAATTTTTTTCACAAAATCCAAAAATAGATTTTTTTAATAAGCACGTTTACAAACTAAATGTAGATTAGGGCTTACTTGTTCACGTATACCATTGTTTTCTCTGCCGCCTTCAATATATCCACTATTTGCCTTTCTTTTATTGAATTCCTGAGATTTATTTCACATTTTGGCCACTTTTTATTATTTGTGCAGATCAACATTTGAGATGTTTGGAGGCTTCGCTGCTCACCTTTGTATTTTGCAGGGTCTACTTGGAGTATGGGCATCCACTTCTTTCGGAGAAGCTCTAACCAATCTACACACCCAACTTGATTTAGAGGTCGGTTTGCAAACAAGATCACTCATTTTCTTCCTTCACTTGGATATAATAGCTCAGCTCACCCTGGATTCCGATTATCTCGCCACATCCATCAAAAGATAGAGCACATAGAAGGAGAAGTTATGTGGGGATATTTAAAAGCTTGAGTCCCCACAATACAAAATATTGTATATCATTGTTTAAAAATGCTTCTAATTTAAAAAAAATTACAGTACAAGTAATTTTAAAAAAATAAAAATACCGAGAGAATGAAAAAATATCACCTTTTGCTACAAAGTTACATCCAGTATGCAGGGCTTGTGATTTCACTCTGGGTGTTCTTCATTGTAAATCAATCGGTGAACCGGGGTGTGGATTCAGGTAGGGGCTTTGAAAGGGTTAGGGAATCTATGACTCCTCCTAGCTCTATAATTTCTCTAGATCTCCCTAAACTTCCTACACTTTTCCTTGGATCAAAATGCTACTCGATACCAATTTTTGATAATGAATACTTGAAAAAATATTTCACACAAAATCTTTACGAGAGAAACAAGATGATGCTTGTTTATTTTATTAATATGAAAATCAAGCATTACAAACAAATGAGAGAGCTGCAATATTTATAGATATTGGAAAGCTTCTATCTCATCCAAAATATATGGAAACAAATCACCTAATCTGAGAAAATATGTAGGAATAACATATTTCCCTAACTACCCCTATTGCCCCTCATGGAAATCATCCGGGAACAAAATATGCAAGATAGAACATGATCCCACAAACATAAGGATGAGAACATTATCACTTAGTTAACTAAAAACTAAGGATAACTAATACCTATTGACATAAGTTTAAAGTATTTAAATTAAATACTTTAACTTATTACATTTATTCAAATATCAACTAATGATGAACTAAGCTAAGTTTTATTTCTAACACTTCCTCTCAAAGACAAGAATAGAAGACATTTATCACGCTTCTTCCAAAATTCTTGGATATCTTCGCTTGGTCATATGCTGACATGCTTGGATTGGATCCTTCACTGGTAGTGAATAACTTGGTTGTGCATGAATATGCTAAACCAATCAAGAAAAAATTAAGGAAAATGCATCCTCGTGTGGCCCTTTTTGTCAAGGAGCTAGTACAATTCTTAGTAGTAGGGTTCATTAAACCTATTGACTACTCAGAGTGGATATCCAACATAGTACATATGCAAAAGAAACCCATTGGTATCAAGATTTGTATAGATTTCAGAGACATTAATAAATCATGTCCTAAAGATGATTTTCCTCTTCCCAACATCAACATGATTGTCAATTCAACTACAGGATACGAAATTCTATCCCTTATGGATGGATTTTCAGGTTATAATCAAATCAAGATTGTAGAAGAGGACCAACATAAGACTACTTTTACTACCCCATCGGAACATTCTATTACCGTGGCCATGCCATTTGACCTCAAGAATGTAGAAAAATCTATCAAAGGGCCATGACTATCATCTTCCATGACATGATGAATGATATAATGGAATACTATGTTGATGACATCTTGGGCAAGTCTAGGACTAGAGAAGAACATCCGAGATCTGCATGTATATTTCAACGTCTCAGAGATTACAAGGTTAGGCTCAACCCAAAGAAGTGTGTCTTTGGGTTGCTATTAGGAAAATTACTAGGATTGATTGTTTTAAGGTGAGGAATTGAAGTGGAACCAGCAAAGGTTACAACTATAAAAAATATGCCTCCTCTTAAAAACCTCAAGAAACTGCATAGATTCCAGGGTAAGATCTAAGCTATACATAGGTTTATATCCCAACTCACTAAAAATGTAATTCCTTCACACATATTCTCAAGAAAGATGTTGATTTCCATTTGGGTCCTAAACAAAAACAAACATTCACCTTACTCGAGGAGTATTTGGGAAAACCACTTGTTCTTATGCCACCTACCCCAGGTGAACCCCTGCTACTACACATTTTAGCCACTCAAGTTGTAATAGAAGTGATTCTATATTAATATGATTTGAATAAAAAAGATAAAGTCATCTATTATATTAGTCACACATTGATCAATTATGAGCTCAACTATCCACACATTGAAAAGGATTGCTTGGACGTTGTTTTTGATTTCCAAAAACTTCATCATTACCTACTAAACAATAAAACCAAGATCGTATCAAGAGATGACCCACGTAATTACCGGGAGGATGGCAAATTGGATCATATTATTAAGTGATTTTGATATAGAGTATGTTAGTTAGAAATTAGATAAGAGACATGTGCTTGCAGATCAACTAATTGAAGCCCCTTTTCTAGGAATAGAACCACTAAGTCTGGATCTCGCCGATGCTTCAATGATGTATATTGAGGAATCTATAGTTTGCGATATACTTTGATGGATCATTTACCTTTCATGGTTCAGGAGCTAGAATAGTTCTTATCACTCCTATAGGTGATTTAATTCCTCAAGCTTTCAGAATTGGGTTCTCATGCACTAATAATATAACTGAGTATGAAGCCATCATTACGGAATACAAATTTATATAAAGTTGGATATAAGACATGTTAATGTCATCGGTTATTCTCAATTGATTATCAAGTAAGTAAATGATGAATATAAGGTCAAGGATGAGAATCCCATCCCTTACAAGAAATTGGTTGATAATTTAAAATTTTTCTTTGTGTAAATCACCTTCCAGTAGATACCCAAAGGACATAATCACTTAGCAGATGCCTTGGCCACAATTGGATCTTTGTTACACATTCCACTAGGTAAAAATGACATGCCATTATTTGTGGAACATTTTATGACCCCTGCCTATGACATGCCAGAATCTTGCTTGGTATGTGAAGTTGTTGGTCCCTTATCCCCCTAGTACCTTGATATCTATAATTACCTACATGATGGAACCTTTCCTCCTAACATTACCCATTCTGAAAAACGTAACCTTATCCATCGTATAACTAGTTATACCCTACTTGGGGACACTCTCTATCATCGAGGATATGATGGGTATATTTTACACTATCTTAACTTGGAAGAATCTATCTTGGTAGTCAAAGAGGTGCACACAGGCATTTGTGGGGAACATATGAGAGGCATGGATCTTGTTAAGAAAATTTTGAGAGTAGGCTATTATTGGCCTACTATGGAAACTTCTTGTTGTCAATATGTTTGAAAATGTCTTATGTCAAAAACAAGACAATATAATACATGCTCCCACACAATCTTTACAACAAATTACGACACCATGGCCATTATCTAAATGGCACTGTATCTCATAGGGAAGATCAATCCAACTTCCTCAGATGGCCACAATCATATCATAACCACCACCAAGTATTTTATTAAATGGGTAGAGGTTGTTCCTCTCACTTATGTTAGTGGTGTAAAAATTTCCTAGTTTATAATGAATCACATCATCTACCGATACGACACTCTGTAATGAAATTACTTGTATAATTTAGATGATGAGCAGCAATAGAACACCAAATAACACAATATTTTAGAATAATGATCTCAATATGCAATTAGAATAGCTTCACCACTTCGAGGGGGAAACCTCCAAACCATAAAATAAGACTCAAATGCTCCAATGATGATGAACTACTACCTAAAATCCCCTATATATACTATTTATATGCTATGGCCATCACCAAGGCCAACCTACTAAGCATGAGAAAGTATAAATGATATAATAAAATGATATGGTAAGCCACAAGTCGGCTACTCATATCCTAATACAAGTAATAGGTTAAGGGCGTAGCATGCCCTTCCCCTTCAAACCAATGTTTTCCTCAATGTTGAATAATCCTGGATGTTTTGCAAAAAACCTTCATCCTCCCAAGTTACATCTTCTATGCTCAGATTCTTCCACTTGATCAAATATTCCTTAATGTCTTTGGTTCTCAACCTCTTAGTACATGTTTGCAAAATATTCTCTGGCTCCAAAATGATTCTTCCTTCCTCATAAAGTTATGGTAACTCTTTTTGGGCTTCAAATTTTTTCCAATAACCTTCTTCAGATAGGAAACATGGAATACTAGGTGTATGCGTGAAGATGGAGGAAACTCTAGTTTATAAGCAACACTTCGCAATTTTCTGTAGAACCTGATAAGGGCCATAATATTTAGGAGCAAGTTTGTTGTCATTTTTTGTTGCTTTAGGGACATCTTCTTGTAAGGCTAGAGACATACAAAAACCTAGTCACCAATTTCAAAATGTCTTTCACTACGGTGTTGATCTACTTGTTGTTTCATCCTGTTTTGTGCCAATGCTAAATTCTCCTTCAAACTAGCCAAAACTTGTTGATGTTGAATGTGTTCCTCAACATCTCTGACCTTAGTTTTCACCCTCAAGGAAGAAGTGATAGAAGGTGGATGGTAACCATATAATGCTAAAAATGGGGTCATTTGAGAAGAGGTATGAAAAGATGTGTTATACCACCATTCTGCAAGTGGTAGCCATTTAATCCACCTTTCCTACTTATTTGATACAAAACAACGTAGATACCCCTCTAAGAATTTGTTGACCACTTCCGTTTGCCCATTATTTTGAGGATGATAAGATGAACTGTGAGCTAGCTGAGTACCCAAACATGAAAATAATTCCGTCCAAAAATTACTTGTGAAAATAGGATCATGATCACTTAGAATTATCTTTGGGGTTCCTTGTAGCCTTTGAACTGTCTCCAAAAATAGATTTACTGGTTGTAAATAGATGTGATATGGCACAAAAATGGGCATATTTTGTGAGCCTATCCACAATCACCAAAATAGCATTCTTACCCTCTGAACAAGGCAATCCAATAATGAAATCCATGGAGATCTCCTCCCATCTCTCGGCTAGGAATTGTTAAGGGTTGCAATAGACCCAATGTATTAATTGTTTCCCCTTTGTTCTATTGGCACACAAAACACTCGATACAAAATTTTGTACATCCCCTTGAGTCCTCCCCAAAAGAATTCTCTTTTTTCTATGATATGTCTTCAAAACCTAGAGTGTCCTCCAACAGGTGAGGCATGTAGCTCTGCAAGAATCTTATGCTTCAACTGAAAACATTTAGTCAAGTATAACCTATCCTTGTACCATATCACATTACCTTTCCAGTCAAATTTGTAGATGTTATAGAGCCTAGCTTGATATTCTATATTAGAGATTATGTATCCTTTTCTTGATCCCATTCTAATCTTTCTTCATCCACCCAATTGACCATCAACATGGAAATTCCACATAGTAAGGCATCTGCGGATGTATCCCTTCTGGACAACGCATCAACTACTACATTTTCTTTACCCTTTTTGTGTATGATTTCAAAACCATAACCCAACATTTTTGTTACCTTCTTTTTTGTTCCTCGGATGATAACCTTTGCTCCAAAAAGTATTTGAGACTATCATGATCGTTTTTACTTTGAAGTGTCTACCCATGAGATAGGGCCTCCATTACTTGACAACATGAAGAATAACCATCATTTCTTTCTCATATACAGGGTTTAGCACATATTTTCCTTTGAAGTAGTGACTCTCAAATATGATTGGTCTTCCTTCCCACATTACAACTACTCCCAATCCACGATCTTGAAGTGTCACATTCAACAATGAAGGTTTTTGAGAAGTTGTGAGTAGCCAAAACTGGGGTGCTGAACATGGCTTCCTTCAGCTGATCAAAGGATTTAGTGGCTACATCTATCCAATGGAAGGCATCCTTCTTTAGCAATGCAGTGATATGGGTCACTATTATACCAGTATCCCCACACAAATCTTCTGTAGTACCCTATTAGTCCTAGGAACCCACGAAGATTTTTGAGAGTTTTGGGCCTTGGCCATTCCACCATAGATTTGATCTACTGAGGATAAAATTTGACACCTTCATGGGATAAAATGTGACCCAAATACTCTACCTCTTGTACACCAAAAGAACATTTGGATGGATTTGCATAGAGAGTATGTTTCTCCAAAACTTCCAACACTTTATTTACATGTCGTAAGTGTTATTCCCATGTCTTCTTTGTAAATCAATATGTCATCAAAGAAAACTAATAAAAATTTCCTTAAAAATGGCCTAAAAATAATGTTCATCAAGATTTGAAATGTTGAGGGAGCATTTGTAAGACCAAAAGGCATTACCAAAAACTCATAATGGCCCTCATGAGTCCTAAAAGACATTTTATGAACATCTTCCTCTCTTATTCTAATTTGATGGTACCCCGAACGAAGATCTAATTTTGTGAAATAAATAGCACCATACAATTCATCAAGTAAATCATCAATTATTGGAATAGGAAACTTATCTTTGATGGTGTACTTGTTGAGTTCTTGGTAATCTAGACACATCCTCCATGTTTCATCCTTCTTACGTACCATGACCACTGGTGAAGAATATGCACTCTGGCTATGCCTGATGATACCTTCCTTCAACATTTCTTGTACCATTTTCTCGATCTCACTTTTCTGGGAATATGGGTATCTGTATGGTCTTATGTTAGGTGTTTGGATCCTTGGAATCAACTCAATGGCATGGTCATGATCCCTAACTAGTGGTAGTCTCTTTGGAATTGCATAAAAATAGACAAGTGAGCATCAACAATCTTCGAAGATCGAGTGACATTGAAGACTCTATATTTTTTACTTCTATGGAAAATAAATTTGCTATAAATCCATCTACATCTGATGAGAGCTAATAATATGTGGAGACTTAGCTGCCATCCCATTCAATTTTATTTTGCTTCCATCTGAATGAAATCACATGAACAATTCTTGAAAATTCATTCTATAATACCTAAGGTTTTGAGTAATTGGACACCCAAAACAATATTTTCCCCTCCCATAGAAATAGAAAACATAGGTGAGTCTAACATGTATTCTCCCATGGAAATCTTGATACTATGGCACTTTCCTATGCACTTGACTGTCCCACCATCTGCAATCATAACTTACATTTCTGGAGCTAGGTAAATAAAACAATTGAGGCGGGAAACTAACTTACTATTTATGAAGTTATGAGTACTCCCCAAGTCAATCAACACCATCACCTTCTATTTTTTGAGATAGCCAATAACCTTGAGTGTTTGAGGAGTACTAATACCTGACAATGCATGGCAAGAAATTGTAGGTTGGTGATCCTCTACTTCATCTTCTATTGGTTCCTCAACCTCTCCTATAATTTTAGCTTCCTCATTATCCTCATTACCTCCGTCAATATAGAACAAATTATTCTCAAAGACAGCTTGTGTCCCATTCTATATTTGTTGTCACAATTAAAGCATAATCCTTTTTCTCTTTTTCTTCCATTTGTTGAGGAGTCACCTAATTGGCCTAGAGAATGAAGGGGAAGAGATATAGTCTCTGGAGTTAATGAAAGGTGAAATCCTATTACAAGTAAATTTTTCCTCTACTCGACGTGCCATGATAATAGAATTAGAAAGCTTGAGTGGATTAAACATACGTACCTCATGCTCGATGTGGTCCTTAAGACCCCCAAGAAATAGGTCATTCAAATTCTCTTCTGGAATATTCTCCACCCTTAAGGATAGGTTCTGGAATTGATGCACATAATATTTGACTAATCCTATTTTCCGTAACTTTTCTAATTGACTAAAGTAGTTCTCTGAAACACTTGGAACTATAGTGCAATTGCAACTCCTTGGTAAAAACTATCTAAGTGACACTGAGACCATTATTCTACCTTTGAGCACATAACCATCAATACTAAATGAATTGGTCTAGTTCAAGATACAAGGATGCTAATGTCACCTTTTTTCCCGATGGTGTTTGATGTAACTCAAAGAAGTTCTCCATTTGATTTATCCAATTCAGGGGATCCTTACCATCAAATTTGTGCATATCCACTTTCGGCATCATGTTCTGTGGTTACGAATAAGTTGGATTCTGATTGGGCTTGAAAAGTGATCCAACATGGTTATTTTGTCCATTATTTTCAACTAAAGATCTTCCTTGGTTGATATGGGGTAGATTTGGGCCATATTGTTTACCCTTTACATGTTGCATGATATCATCCAACCGCTAATTGATTTAGTCTATGTCTCATGTAGAGGCCATCTTTGATTATACATTTCACGAGATCATACTCAAGTTGGATCACCTTATGATCAGCTAAGGTAAACCCTAGTGCTGAGGAATATGTATTTGCCCCTTCTAACTCCAACTCTTCAATCATTACCCCATCTTTATCTAGGGTTTTACCTAGAGTGACCGAATTCTTTTTTGCTCTTGTGGAAGGCCCCGCCATGATTTCAAACCTTAGGGTTTAGCGTTTAGATACAAATTAGGCCGAACAAGAAAAACTACAGAAAATATTTTAATGCTATTTTTTTGAGAGCTTTAAGAAATTGTAAAGAACTCGAAAAATTCCATTAATTTTGGTCTAGGGAGTGTTTTTATAGAAAAACCTAAATTTGCAATAAATTTTGAAAATGATATCAAAAACGTTTGAAATTTTCAAATATTTTTACTTGAAATGATTCAAAATTTTTTAAAAAATATCCCTCAAATTTGATGTGGTTCGTAAGATAGAGTGGAAACAAAAATTAGAGTTTTTGCCCTAATTTTGGCCCGGATCACATCTCTGATACCACTTGTAATGAAATTACTTGTATAATTCAGATTATGAGTAGAAATAGAACAAAAAATAACACACTATTTCAGAATAATGATCTCAATATGCAATTAGAATAGCTTCGCACTTCGAGGGGGAAACCTCCAAACCATAAAATAAGACTCAAATGCTCGAATGATGATGAAATACTACCTATAATCTCCTATATATACTATTCATATGCTATGGCCATCACCAAGGCTGACCTACTAAGCATGAGAAAGTATAAATGATATGGTAAGCCACAAGTCGGCTACTCATATCCTAATACAAGCAATAGGTTAAGGGCGTAGCACATTCCCTCTGCCAATGTATCGACAATGATAAGTATTTCAATAAAAATCAAGTGAAGGCGCTATGCCAATGCTTCCAAATCCACCAAAAATGGTCAACGCCCTATTACCCTCAAGGTAATGGATAGGAAGAATCCTCAAACAAGAATCTTGTTTGTATAATGGAGAAAATGGTCATCAAAATTGGCCTTAACTAGCATCTTCAGATCCATCCCGAACTTTGGGCTTATAATACATCTACCCACACACCAACAAGTGCGACACCATATTCTCTTATCTTTGGTACTGAAGCCATTTTACCCTTAGAGATTGAGATTTCTTCATTAAAGATATCTTTGAGAGATTATTTTGACAAGGATGAAGACTATAGAGTGTGTAGGCTAGCCGAGCTAGATTTACTTGATGAAATACGCCTCCATATACTTGATTACCTTAAAGTGTATCGAATCGAGTGTGCGAGCTATAAAAACATATAATACCTTTCCATTTTGAGGTAGGAGATATATTTCTTAAGGATAATAAGTTCAACACCATGAAATATTGTGAGAAGAAAGGTAAGTTTGAACCTAACTGGTTAGGACTATATATTGTGGTCGCTAAGTTTGGTTCAAGAGCATATAAACTTGCCTCTGCTGATGGTGATGAAATTTCATCTCAAGCATTGCTATTCCTAAGCATGGGGTTCCTGCAAAAATAATTAAAAAACATAAAAATTAGAAAAAGAAATAGAAAAGTAAAGAGAAATAAATTTTTCCAAGTGTGAAAACCACACAATTGTGGCACTTTGGACAAGTTCTTTGGTGAAAACTAGTTTTCGGCGTCATAGGAGGATTTGTTGTTCACAAGCATCTCACACTTGGGGGCATGATCACTTCTTCCTAAACTAGTGTTTTTCCTATGTCTGATATCCTTTTGAGCCTATCCTTTGTGGCCTTGATCCGGCTGATCCTATTCTTGTATATATGTGTGGAGTTTGCCTTTATACATTCCCATCTATCATTGGGGCATCCATGAATCTTTGTTTTCTTGTTCTATAGCTTTGGAAAAACTTAAGAAAACATAAAAAACATTCACATATGTTTCTCAAAACAACCCAAAAACAATATAACATTGTCTCAAAGTAAAATACAAAAATAATTTGAAACACTTAGAAAATGTTCCACAAAACATAAGTAGTATTGCTTACTTGCTTGTTTGTTTGCATTTGGTTTTGTTTGTTTTCTTGTTTGTGTAGTGTGTTGTATTACATGCTTCTTAGATTATTATATTCTTTACTTGATTATATTAATTCTTGTTGTGTTGTTTAGTGTATATAAAGTTGTTTTGGTTAACTGTTGCTTGTAAATGTGTTAGTTTCTTATACATTGTGAATTACCATTTCATCATCACATTCAATATCATCACATCTAACATCTACACATATCATCAATAAAATTCTAAGCTACATCATCATGGAAATAAAATCAACATGTATGCTAGGCTAACATCACATCATATAATATCATCAATGGGGCAATAGGGACTATTTTTGTCCCCCTCCACAACATCAAAAATAAAACATGGATAAAAATGTTATCTCATAAACAAAAATGTGATACCATTAGAAGTACATCATCATATAACAAGTAAAATCATAATCAATGTCCATATAAAAGTCATATAAAAAATAAGCCACCATGGGCATGGATTAGAAAAATGTGCCTTCATCTTGAGGCATACTAAAAAAAAAGCTTATACATCGAATAAAAATGTGCCTTCACCACAAGGCATACATAAAACTAATACATGAATCCATATAAGTAAAGAGTCATAGATGACTCTCATCGACACTAGGACTACCTAGCTCGTGACTCGGGATACCCTTCCTTTGACAAGGTGGGGGCATCTGTAATGATCTAGTAGAACTTGAGGGTTTATGCGATCTAGATCTTGATTGAATTCCTATAATATGAATGTATGGAGGTTCCCTCTGTGAATCTGGTACTACAACATGATATAAAGAAATGTAATGCACCACCTCACTCGAAGCTTCGAAAACTCATATACTAGATCCTCGGCTCTAGCTTCCTCAATCATACGATAAAGAGCATTGTGATCCTCTATAATACGGGTCACTATGTCTTGAGCTACTCTCGTATAGCTACTGATCAGTCTCACACTTATATGACTTTCTCTAACCATCACCGCAAGGTCTATACTATAATGAATGCTATATCACCACGCTACGGGGCCATGTCCATATCAAGCTACAAAGTAGCCACTAATGGATCATCTCTGCTATTGGAATGGCTCTAAAATATGAGATTGGTATGTCAAGATGTGGTGGCTCCTATGCGGCCCCCACTCTATCCTCATCACCCCCACCTGCTACAATATGTGGGTTACCTACCTTGGGAGGTGGTTATGGATCTTGTATCGGACCCCTACCGAATATTGACCATCAATACATCTTGTTATACAACCTACTTGTAATACAAGTATCTATACATGTGGATGTGGTACCTACTACATTGGTTTCATTTGTGGTTGCACCTGGGTGTATCGGTGGACCTGCTATACAGAGGCACCAAACTATACCTACGACTATACCTATACCTAAACCTATGGCCTTGGAATGGCTGACCCTATCCTTGTATATCCCGAGCTGCCCGTAACATAGCCTCGACCTCTAGCTAGCCGAGCATGGGCCTATCTCTAGTGTGCCCACCCTGTTTAGCTTCCACCACCATTATGCCTACTGCTATAGTTTCTCCTCGAATGGTAATGCATCAAGGAATCCTCGTAGCATACCATGATCCATAATATATGGTTGTTGAGGGTTCACTATCTATGCCTGTGCATCCCATACCTATGGGACAAATCCATGAAAAATATGTAATGCTACCTGCTATTTGATATGGGAACCAAAATCAAATGTCTCATGCACAAAGTGTGTGTACCATATCTCATCCACCATAATTCCTGGATGATACCAAGTTTTCACTATACTCTATCTAATCGGTAAAAATCTAAGATATGACTATGGTTTCCTATAGAAAAGTGCTCTACCTTGACAATACTGATCTCCATTGCATCCTCACGCCACTAATATACATGGTATGGCCTCTAGGTCACCATCCATAGCTGCAGGTCATCTAAATCCCATCTATAGTATGCAATATCTTTTAAGTGAGATCTAATATTAGCACTTATGGGATCCTAGCCCCTATAGGATGGCTCATCAGCCGTCTGAATCAAATCTCACCAAGTGGACATCCAATGGCAATATGGTCCTGTGGCGTAAATCTATAAAAGAGTCACCAAACTAAAGATATTCATCCCTCTATATGCTATCAAGTGTAAATCTCAGTATAAGTGAGATAATATGCATTGACACTAGAAAAATACCTCTCCATCGACCGTTCTAGAAACTACGCCTATCAAATCTAATGGGAAATGAGTGCTGGTCTTATCCGAAATAAGTAGATGTTGATAAGAGCCATCAAGTATGTAGGGATCCGTGCAATATCCCTACTCTAAAAACATTGGTATAGATGCACGGCCATACCCCATCGGGGTATATCAGACATAAATACAAATACTAGATATATGCTACAACCCGGTCAAGGTGATTATCATACACAACTACATTGCCTCGAGATCAAAACTCAAATAATCTGATGGAAATCTTCAAGGTTCACTTCCATCTCTCCAAAGGGGGAAACCTAAAGTTTTGGATCTCACTACACCATCTCTCTACTAAGGCACTAAGCGGGTTATGATCCACTCTAATCACATGAAACTTGTGTGATATAGGCTATGCATGTAGCCTTTAGAACTCCAGCTATCTAGATATGCTCACATCATGAGAAGGTCCGCCCATAGGCTCGTAAGCATCTCGTGACACTCCCAAACCTCCAAGGCTTGTGGTATCTCTTGCAGATCACTCAAAATATAAAAATTAACACTATTTCTTCTAAAATCATCTACTAAACACTTTAACATTAATCAAAATTCATCTACAAACTTCTTAAAATCTTCTAAAATTATTCTAAGGCCTTTGAAAAGGTTGAAGTCTACGCTAGCACATCTCATTTGATGCTAGCACACCCTTTTTGACACTAGTGCACCCATTTTCATGGTAGCGCACTTGTTTACATGCTAGCACATATCACTCTAGCACACCCATTTTCACGGTAGTGTGCCTATTTGCACGCTAGCACATGTCACGCTAGCAGACACATTTTCACACTAGAACCCTCATTTTGATGCTAGTGTGTGAACTTACCTATCCTAAAAATGGGTTAATGTTAACACCCTTAGTTTCACGTTAGCACGTTTGAGGTCACACTAGCATGCCTAAGGGTGTGCGCTAGCTTGAATCCACATTTTCCTAATGCTAAAATCATGCAATACATGCACTCAAACTTGATTTTTTATATGTACCATGGGACCATCTCGCCGAAGCCTCCCGAACTCTCGAACTCGAGTCATCATGATGTTTTTGGTCCACGATTCACGCCATCTCTCTCAAAATTCAGAGCAAATATCTCTAAAAAATAGTAGTGTAATAGAAAATAATGGGCCACGATGGATTTTACTCCTCCCACCCTACTATTTATACCCTCATGGCCCTATTTATTCATCTTTCTTGCCTTATAGAGACATGATTACTAACATGTTCCTTTATTTTATTCCCGCCATGTACTGACATTCCGTCGCGATGATTATTTTAAATAAATGGTCATTTTTATTAATGTTTTCACCTCACTAGGGAATATTTTTGCTTCAGGTCGATCTTTTTTGATAGTGTACCACACATACCTACATTATACTATATCACATTCCTCCCAAAATTTCAAAAAACACAAAAATCACAAAAACCATTAAAAATCCAAAAAAATTGGTAAATTCACATGACAAAATGTCCTCAAACATCAATTTTTTTCCTACAAAACATCTTTCTTTGGACCTCGCTTGTTCTTGTGCATGACTTGCAGATCATTTTGATCTACCTCCATTAACAAAAGTTTGTTTGCTTGCTATGTCTGTATTCCCTTGCATAAGCAGTTGCTTGGGGCAGTTTCATAGTGCATGTTTTCTTTTTCATGTGACTTATATGTCCTCCATTTATTCACCTTGCATGAATCCTTTCTTGGGTTGCCATTTTTATCCCTTGTTATATAACTCAAACATTTGGGAACTAAAGCTCGATAACAAAAACATTGGTGCAACTGTCTTGAATGTTGTTTGTTTGAGTACGTTTGTTTGTGCTTGTTTCTTTGTTGATCTTCTTGTTTAATTTCTCATATTGCATTACATTATGTATGTTTCTTTGAGTTAGTCCTTTCATAGTGCACAAATGTTAGTATTATGGCTTTTCATGTCATTTTATATTTTGATGCATGCTCATATTGAATAAAAAGTTACTCCGAAACCAATTACATTGATCATGTAATAAAAATGATGAGACAAAGATGTTCCTAAGTCGATAATAAGTTTTTTTATCTCCATGTGTGAGTTTCATTCTATCACACTTTCTCTCTATCATCTTCCACATCTTCTCCATTCTACCAATAGCTGACTAGGCCCAGTTAGAATCTCTTTCATCACTATTCACATTTTATTCCACAACACCTGGGGCAATAGGGATTGTATTTATCCCCCCTCCTTGTTTCTTCCATCCGTTGAAACACAACATTTATTTTCCACTCAATCAATTTGAACAAACAACCAACTGAACCACATTTAAAATATCCATTTTTGTAGTATACTTCTAATGTGCTAATGTTTCATCCTTCTTTTTGATTGTCGATCGACCTCTTCTATCACCCCATAGACACTCAAGGGGAATACTTCATTCTACTCATTTTTATTCAAAAATTTACTTGTCTGTAACTATCTACTATCTTTGAATTTTCAGTAATTGTGCTACACCACCCCAAAGAGGGGAAAATGTAGACACCTAAATCTGGCTACATAGTTTTACTTCTAAAATTACACTGTTTATCGTCTTTCCTGTCAATTTCATTATGGTTAGTGATTTCCCACTAATTAGCTAACATTCCCCTTCATCTCAGTCAATTAATGACACTTTTAAAAGTAATTAGTATTCCCTTCATTCCGGATGCCAATTAATAAAAATTCATTAGTTATAATCCTCTTTTGATTAACTATCATTAGTTAATTAAGCCTTTTTAATCCTTTATTTAATCAATAAACCCTCTTATTGGTTAAATCCCTCTTTCAAATCCTCCAAATTCTATCAAATTCCTCCTAAATCACCTCCAAATAATTTCATAAGCTTAGTTTGTCCTATTAATTAATCATGGTTGATTAATTAAATCATCTCCAACTCCCATGAGTTGCTAATTCTAATCAATTCTTTCTAATCATGCTTATCTCTTCTAATTCTACTTTATCTTTTATCCCACATTCACTAGGTTTCTAGCTTCTCCCAAATTGGAAAGCTATATAAAGAACCTACTACCTTCCTTCACACCTTACACCACACTTTTGCTAGTGATTTTATTATGCACATGATAAGAGCATTTTCTTCTTGAAAACGTATTCATTCTTGCATCCATTCTTCTCATTTGTGAGTAGTAAAGGAAGATCCAAACATGGCCATTAAGCCATTTTGGTGAGATTCTTTCCTCATTTGGAGATAACATTCATTTGATTGCTTATGATCAAGATAGGTTCATACTAAGAGAAATCATACACATACAAATCACATCTAAATTTTAAGAGTATTGCTTAAATGTTTAGTGTTTTTCATTATTGATGCATTAGATTAGCTTTCCTCTTTAAGCTTTATCATGGTGTTTAGTTTGAATTAGCTTAGCTAATAGGTCTACTTGGTGTTAGATCTAGTTATTTAGCTTGCATACACATATCACTATTCACATAACACATCCTTCTTGGATCTCGATGATGAGCCCTTGCATCTTCCTAGTTATGTGGATTCACGAATGGAGTGAGACATCCTATCATTACATCATCTACATTTATGCCAATGGAATGGAATGCTTATAATTGTTTGAACATGAGCACAAACAAAGTTGCACCCCTTTAATGAGTTTTTAAATGCCAAAAACATTCAAAAATATTTCACAAAAACTTAAAAAACATTCAAAAAATGTCTCACAAAATTTAAAAACATTTCAAAAAAATCCAAAAACAATATAAAATTGTTTAAAAATCCAAAACAATATAAAACTGTCCAAATCAACAAATTCAGAAAATGTTTGACCAACTTTTAGTAATTGAATAACATAGTTCAACAATTTCACCATTTTATGGTGCTCCTCATGATCATTCCATTCTAGATCATCTTTATTTCCCATGGTGTATATCTATGCTCGAGGAAATCATTTACCCTTTCACAATATAACTTTTCTTGGGGCACACTTGGATTTCACATTTTAATCCAATACAAATCAAACTTCAATGGGATCTGAAAAGAGTATCTTTTGGAGTATCTAAGTATCACTCCACTCTTTGGCCCGATCCAATCCTCTCGCGTTCTAAGCTATCGCTTGGGGCATTCATATTTGTCTAGTTATTTAATGTGGAACACATTTAGAGTGTCATTAGATGTCATTATTACACATTGTGTTGTACTATTGTGGTTTGTCAACATTGTGACGATGCTTTTTCTTCTTTTAGTTTATTATTTTTTTGTACTTTGTTTACCTTTGTTGTAGACCAATTGTAGGAAAATTATTTGCATCTTAGTTCACATATAACTTTGGTGTGGTTCCTTCCTGTTCATATTGGGTTTGTTTACATGCTTGTTTCGTGTCTTTTTTCACTTGCATGTGTTGTGTTTTCTTCCTGGTTTATTAAATAATCCATGGTATGTTTTCATTTTTTCTATGTATTCAGGTTTTTTTACATTTCTTTGCATTTTTATTTCAAAATTTTCAAAAATCACAAAAAAATATATTTCAAAAATTATAAAAAAATGAACAAACATTCACTTATCACAAAAATCCTACAATTGGAAAACCCATGAAGTTAATATTTCAACATTTCAACACAATATTGATAAAGTCATACCTTTATCTACTACCCTAGTGATCGTTCTAATCTTACAACTATCACTTTCTCCACTTTGCATGATTACTAACTCTAACTGGCGTAAGTCACAAAATTGTTTTTCCTTTATGAGATAACTTTGCATGGGGAAATTTATTTTAGATAATTTGTAAAATGGATACAAAAAGAGTGTCATAAGAAGTATTTAATTATACTCCATTTTTCAGTCTGATCCTATTCCCAATCCTTTCATAAGTTTAACATTTGGCGGCATTTGCATATGTTTACTCATCATTGTGGCACATATTAGGGGCATAGCTGAATGTCTTCTTTTTCAAAGTTGTGTTGAATTGCTAATGTTTAATTTTTGGACCACTTGTAATTAGTGTGATAACATCTTGATTCCTTTATAACCCTGATGTATACACCTACTCTTTATATTGGCTCTATTTTCTTTTTATCTATTCTTTGTTGTGAGTGTTTGTTTACGTGCATCTAGGTTACCCATCTTGATTACTTTGTAATCATGATGAAAAATCTATTATGCCACAAAAATAAGGCTTCTCTAAATTTTAATCTCTAAATGATGCTCATGCTACAAGCACAAATTCTTCCCATCCCTATTCAAATACCTTTTCTTCTTCCTATTAAGGGGATGTCTACCACTTTGCTACATCACCTAACTGCTTGAGGGGGCATTACCTTACCATCCTTCTTCCTCGGGAATCCAAATGCTTCATTATCCACCAGTCTCGTATATGTATACTATCTTTAAAATGCTACTACTTCATAATAACCCTTCAAAGAGGGGTAAATGTAGACACCCTAATTCACATACATGTTACTAGTATTATCCCAATATAACATGTTATTCATCCCCTCATGATTGATTTATTAAATTGATTAATCATGTACATTACACCCCTTTGGATTCATTAAATTAATATTTATTACACATTTAACTATTTCAATCATCATTTATTAAATTGATGATTACTTAGTTAGTGTGCACATTATAGCTAATTATACTAGTTATCTAATTAGGAAAACACACGTATTTTCCTAGTCAACTACCACTTAGGTTTCCTTTGGACCCCACTTGGACTCCACTTCAACTCCAATTCACCACCCAATAAAATGAACTTAAATAATCCTATAAAAGTGGGGAAATTAAATTGAACGCACAACCACTTTTCTGGATGCAACTTATGATAATTATATTCCTTTATTGCCCCTCAATGACATTTATCTTCCCAAAATTGTTTAAATTCCCTCATCTACTAAAAATAACATGTGAATTAAATTAGTTTAAACCAACTTCCAACCACTACTTCACCTTATAAAACAAATGCTTATCCTAACTCAAATCCTCTTGGATTTAGAGTACAAAAACTCTATCAACTTTGCTCCAATATTTGCATATTGGAAGCTATATCCAAGTAAAAATTATGCTCGTAGCATTGTCAAATTCCCATTTGGATACTACTTTCAAGATCACCCAAAATCATTCATTCACAAGGTTACACAATCTTAAAGCTTCCCACAACCTTATTTGATGTTTTCAAAGAAGAGCTATAAGAAGGTTTGCACATCTGTTTTGTTTGTCTTCTGTTTATTTAGTTTTTCATTGTTCACACTTGCTTTATATAATATTTAGTTTTAATCTATGTACTTTCTATGGATATGATTGTTTGAGGCATCTTCTATCTAATGATAAATGCTATAGAAATGTGACTATAGTCATTTTTAATAGATGGTGTGCATTCTATGCATGATGGGTTATGATAATATAAATACACTAACAATTTATTTTGTGTGTAACAATTAAGCTATTTTTGTTCACTTGGAATATAGGACATTATATTTTTATTGAGGATGAAAATACGAAAAATGGGATGCATGGCATGGAAGATGAAGATAAATATAGACTTAGTAAAATTTGAGATGGGAGGAAGATAGATCTTGGTCCAAACTGATCACAAAGTACCCTAATTTATTTCAAATATTTTTTAGAATAAGAGCTCAAATAATAGAACATTTATATGATTTATCTAGAATTATATATGAAGATTTAAAACCAAGGAAATATTTTAATAATTTCAACAACACTTTTTACATTATTGGTTTAATTTCATAATTAGAACCCCTTATGCTAAACCCCATTCTACAACTAATAAGCAAGGACCAATTGCTAAAGACCAAACATATGCAAATAAGAGCATCTCCCCTATATTAAACCCACATAACTAAGAATGTGTGAGGGTTCATCACCAAAGGTAAGGAAGGGCAAGAGGTGTTGGATTTTATTTAGCTTAATTTTATTTTATTTTCTTTGTGATTTTTGGTAGATGTTATAGGCCCTAGGACTTGTCCCCATATAAATAATAAGATACAAGGGATCATCAATAAATACCAAAGAAGGAAAGTGAGGGAATTTGGGTGAAGAATGTTAGGTATTAGCTTGGATATAACCAAATGGGTAAGATATACCACAAGGAACTTAACATACTAGGTTATGGGTAAAGTATCTAAGATTTTGGTATTTTTTAGGGAAATAAGGTTTACAATAACCATAAGGAAAAAACCAATACCCCATTCAAAGTGGAATTAAAAATTATATTCCAATGGGAATAAGGTAAAAAAATGAGATGAAGCTACTATGAGATTTTATCAAGTGAACATATAGCTAAGTAGTCATCAAAATAAGATGAATTAAAATGCAAACAAGAACAAACTAAACATGGAAGGTAGATAATGCAATGAGGGAATTATGGAATGTTTGAGTTATATGTAACAATTATTGAGGTGTAAAGAGTTGACCAATTCATAAAAATACTCATCCTCTAGAGTAAAGAAACATAATGCCCTATTATGAAGATATTACATAACCGTATATCGGCCAAGCCAATTACATCTTAACTTCTTCCCTTTTCCTAGTTTTTTTATTAATCCCATGGTTAATTTTCAACACAAGACAATATAATGAAATAATACATTTATGAATATGATTCTAATATTTATGACACTTAATAATTGCATAAGCCTTGTGGGTGTAGATATAAAATCTACATGCTTGGGTACATTTCTAGGTCATAAAAGCATGCTAGCATTTACATGATTCCTAAGAAAGAAAAATAGTAATTTACAACTCCTTTTAGTCTTTTGCTTTGTCTTTTACACTTTTATTGGTTTTATACATCTTGCACTTTGTTGTTGGCATTTGACTATTTTATCTTTCTATGGCCTCGGACACTAGCGCCCAGTTGGGACACCGGCTCCGTGAACTCCCGTCCTCCTAGGAACTCCTATCCTTATTTACCTCTTTCTTATCATTTTGTACCCCTTTCACTTCTTAATTAATTTTTACTACTTTGGGTTGGCCTTTTAGTTGTCAATTAAGAAATTCAAACAAGGGAATCATATAAATACACAGTTATGTTTTCAAAATAAGGGACCAAGCACTAAGCATTACTACTATCACCTAAGCTTGTATCCAAAAGGCACAATGACACTTCAAAGGCATCATATAGCACATTCAATCAAGGGACAAGGGTTACATCACTTTTGCATATACAACATAGGAGGGGAAGTCTATTCTATTCCATCTCACACATTCTATACATTTTCTAAATTTTAAATCTATCTCGTTATCACTTTGTGCAACTTACAAAAGGGAATCTTAGGGCATCAATACACGCACTTTTACAAATAAATACATCGAGTCTAAGATGTAGTGTATCGCTCAATTGTAAGTTCACTCTTTGGGTGACCTTTAGGTCACCCAATTCCACATGCATATTTTTTATTAGATTTGATGTGGTTTGTGGACACGTTTTAGGTATATACTTGGTCTTGCAGGTTATAGGTACATTCGACATCTAATGAGCTAATCAAAAAAAAAAAAAAAGGATAAAAATGAACTTATTTTGGCACATAAGATATCAGAATTTGAGCATTCACCTAACCACCAAAGTGTCCAGATCTGTCAACATCACCTGGATCTAGTTTGTAATGCCTAGGCACTTCTTCCTCCCACAGTGCTCCTGTCATGTACCGTTTTGAGTTCCAGAACCTCCAATGAGCTTTGAAAAAAATGCCTACAATTTATTTCAGCTTTTCACATGCCCATATCACTTCCAGTTTTCTTAGAAATCAAGTAAGTCATTCTATCTTCTCCTCTTGCTTAGGGTTTCACATTGTATATGCTTCTTTGATTTTTTCTTACTATATATTAACATTTGTATATCATTAATTATAGTAGTTACTCTGAAATAAGATTTAATTCAATTTATATTAAATCATTTGGTGAACCCTAATTATGATCAAACACTTGGATCCTTATCTTGCATATTATATTGGATCTTATTTCATGGCTCCTAAAATTCCTCAAATATCCTTGTATGAATTACTTCAAATGCACCCACCTTGCAAAGATGTTCTCCAAAAATACCTAGACACTATGTACCTCCCTCGTAAGATGCCACCTGCACAAGTAAGTTCCATTTTGATTGTCTATTTGACGACCCTAGCCTTCATGATCATCCATCCAATCAACCCATCTTAGAGTCAATTCAAGCTTTACATCATGATTTTCAAGATAAATTTCACACTATGGAAACCATGATTACATCTCTCAAAGATTAAATCCAACATCTTAAGGATACTTCTCATGCCCATACTAATTTTTATTCTCCACCTCATCATAATATTATGTCTTCTACATGTGCTCATATAAGTCAAACACAAGTCTTACCACTACCCGCACCTCTCGAAGTTTGATATAAATTCTAAGCAACATGATAATCTTCCTCAACTTCTTACTCACTAGTTGATCAACTTGCCAAGTACTCATGGTGCCCTCCTTATCAAATTTCCAAATACATAGGTCTCCCATTTTGCAATTATCAAGGACTTAATGGAAATCATGACAATGATTTCTATGATTTAAAATGAAGAATCAAGAACCTTGAGCATCATAGTTTTATCTCATTTTCTACACAACATTCTACCACATGCTCATCTCCAATTGCTAAATCCCAATGGGCTCCCAAATATGATCCTTTTATGTCCAATGAGCATCATGCCATAAATACTAATGTTCCTTATTCGATAAGTGAAGAGCCACCTTTCCAACCCATTCTAACCGAGAAACATCCTTTAAAAATCTGTCCTCCATTACCTCCTCCTATCAAGTATTCTACAACATTACCAATTCCAACTAAGAAACCTCCTTTAAAAATCCATCCTCTATCCTCTCAACCTATCAATTCTTCCACAAAATTATCAATTCCAACTACACAACCTCCTTTAAAAATACGTCCTCCATCTCCTCCTCCTATCAAGTCTTCTACAATATTACCAATTCCAACTAAGAAACCACCTCTCAAAATCCATAACCCATCACCCCCTCCTATCAACTCATTCTAATGTTACCAATTCAAAATAAACAACTACCAACCAAGCAAGACCAACCAATTCAACCTGCGATTACAAATTCCTTCTATCAACCCAAAATCCATATTTGGACATACTCTTTCTCATACCTACCATTGTGATGATTCTATTTATTCGAATAACACATCTCAAACTCTCCCAAAATAACATGGTATCTCTCATGTCATCACGTAGATGTCCATTACTTGCACACTTGGGGGCATCACACTTTCTCTCCATCCTTCCATCGATATCATTTTTCTCTAGTGTTTACTACTACACTTAAAAATCATGCTTCATGTCTAATATTTCTAAGCACATACACACTCTTTTCTACACACATTGTACCATCATTACCTGATGACACACTCTAATACTATGGTTCTCACTTGAATTTCAAGGAAATACTTAATCAATGAACCTCACATCATCATACACACTTCACACTATGTGCTTCATGATACATCTTTTCTAGCATGTCCTCTCATGCAACACATGCCCTTCCCAATGACACAATCTTGTTCTATGGTTCATTATGGAATGTTAAGGGAGCATGTATAAATGAAACTCATCTCATACAAATCCAATAGGGGAAACACTGCTCCTATCATCTTCACACTTTGCATATCATACAATCACAATTCACATAGCATTTACATATCTTGGTTGCATTTACTCTTGCTAGGTTATTCTATTTACATGTTACACTTTGTTTTCTATGATAGATGAATTATTAGTATGCCATCATATTTATCATATATACATGCACGTTCACTTGGTATCTAGAAGTGAATGCAGATCTCTTACAACTCCTTACATGATGCTAGAAACTAAATCCTTGCTAGTCCCATCGAGGCTCCTAGGGGCATCTACCTTGACTACTCTCACACACTATAGGTTCTATTATTTCATTGTTTAATACTTCCTCTTATTAGTACTTGTTTTTTTATAATATATTAAATCTTTGACATATTATTTATCTTTCTAACATGCTAACGGTGCTTCATGTGTAGCATTTTACTTGCAGGACTATATAAAAGCATGGTTATCGACACATTATTTGCTATTGTCTACGGGTTATGCCATATGTCTTGTTTAATCATTATATGGTTTTAACCACTTTGGCCCTGATTATGTTATGACATTGTGAGAGATGTGCCATTTATGAAACCCAATTTTTATGGTCTATCTTGTTTTCCTAGTTTCTTGTTACATTTTCTTCCATTGCATGCTAGATTTTATACTAACACTTATTACTTGTTCATCTTGTTTGCACATGCCTTAGTTTCTACCATGCACACCCCCTACCCACTGTAGGTATCTCTATTTTAGATATGCATATAAGATCTAGGTCATATCCTTTGGACCACATTCTCCTACCATCGTCACATACACCCCAAATGAGGGGGAATTTATTGAATGAAAAAATCACCCCTACAATAGCTCGAACTACAATGCAACACAAAATAATACAAAATTAACACATGAACAAAGTCACATAGAGATCTAGAAACAATCTTAGACCTCACACATAGATAAGACACTAGCACCTAGTATTAGACAAGTAGTTCCCGACGCTTGTTTCCTCCCCGACGCTAATGTCTTGGGAAAAAAATGGTTAATTTCTTAGATCAACACAATCACTAGTAGTTTTTAGATCAGTTCTACGGTAGCAGAGTTTTCCTCTAGTCACATAATGTAATGTATCTCCTACAATAAGTTATAATACAGAACAAATTGGACCAATGGGGACTAATCAAAACAAATCGAATAATCGGGATGTACTATATGTAGTGGTGATTATGGGGTAGAGTCATGGAAGGAGAGTAAAACCATACCTATCTCCCCAAAAATCTTCACTCTCGACATGATATCGCCCAAAAACTCACATTTGGTGTTAAATTTCCCAAAAACTCACTCTCGGCATGAGATCACCCAAAAATATTGCTCTTGGCATGATATTTCCCAAAAAACTTACCATCGACAATAAGTTCAACAAAAAATCCAAGAAAAATTAGGAAAATTCTTTATCTCTTACACTCTTATACATCAAATGCACACTTTCCTTTTACATACTTTCACACTCTTACTTACTTATACATGTGTTACTTTGATTTATGATATATGAAACTTTTACTACTCTTTTTCTCTTCTTTTACATGTCTATCCTTAATAAGCAACAAGGAACAACTCACATCAATAAACACAACACACTACTATGCATACGCTTAACCCCTAGGGTCCACTTACCTTTCGTAGTATTCACACTTCATATTTCAATCATTTCACACTTCACTTGTCTACTTGGAATGCCATCAAATACACTCTTCTCTACAGGATCATAAACTTCACATATTCTATCTACTTTATGATTTCGAGTATTCACTCAACAACGTAAAGTGGGGGAAAATGTAGACACAAAATTTATGCACTTGGGTACATTTATAGGTCCTAAAATAATGCTAGCATTTACATGATTTCTAATAAAGAAAACTAATAATTGAGAACCCCCTTTAGTATTTTTCTTTGTCTTTTGCACTTTTATTGGCTTTATACATCTTGCACTCTTGTCGACATTTGACTATTTTATCTTTCTATGGCCTCGGACACTAGTGCCTAGTTGGGACATAGTTCCCGAGAAATCCTATCCTCCCGGGAACTCCTATCCTTCTTTACCTCTTTCTTATCCTTTTGTACCCCTTTCACTTCTTAATTAATTTTTACTACTTTGGGTTGGCCTTTTAGTTGTCAATTACAAAATTCAAACAAGGGAATTATATAAATACACAAGTTATGTTTTCAAAATAAGGGACCAAACACTAAGCATTACTACTATCACCTAAGATTGCATCCAAAAGGGACAAGAGCAATTTAAAGGCATCATCTAGTGCATTCACTCAAGGGACAAGGATTGCATCACTTATGCATACACATCATTGGGGGATTCTATTCTATTCCATCTCACACATTCTATACATTTTCTACATTCTAGATCCATCCCACTATCATTTTGTAAATTTCACAAGGGAATCCTAGGGAATCATTACACACACTTTCACATAGAACTACAATGAGTATGAGATGTAGTGCAGTGCTTGGTCATAAGTTCACTCTTCAGTGTGACTACGAGGTCATTCTCGGCTCCACATTCTACATCTTTTTATTAAATTTGATGTGGTTTGTAGACATGTGTAGGTAAATACTTAGTCTTGTAGGTTATAGGTACATTCAGAATTCAAGGAGTGAATCTCAAGTGAAAAACATGGATAAAAACTAACCTCTTCCATTACAAAAGATGTCAAAATTTGAGCACTCACTTAACCACCAACACCCAAATCCAGTCAACAACACCCAAGCACTCTGCCTTCCCGTGAGAATTCCTTCCCTACAACATTATGAGTTCCATAACCTATAGCAAGCTTTGGTGAAACTACTTACAATTTATTTTAGCTATTCACATGCCTAGATCACTTCCAGTTTGCTCGAAAATCAGCTAAGTCATTCTAGCTCGCTCCTCTTGGTTAGGGGTTTCAAATTGTACATGCTTGTTTACTTTTGTCTTACTCAGTATATTATAATTTGTAAATCATTAGGTACAATAATTACTCTGAAATAATATTTAATTCAATTTATATTGAATCAATGGGTTAGGGAGGATTTGAGGTGAATTTAATATAATATTTCTAACTATGTTAAACAAAAATCTCTATACTCTTCTTCATCTATGAAACCTTAGAGAGAAACACAAAGGCTAGGGATACCCAATTATAAAGATATAATTATATTTAAACGAAAAACTAATGAGAATGGGGTACCCCTAATGGGTATGTGAATATTGGTTTTATTTGGATCAGTAAGTAAGATATAGATGGAGTTACCTATCCCTCATGTTGTTTTTAATGTTCTTGATTGAGGTGGAATTTAAATTTTTATTTATTGCCTCAAATTGATGGTTATCTTGATATTAGTAAATGGATTCAATGTGGTGAACTTATGGAATGTTTGAGACTACTCACATACCTCAATTTTTTTGAAAGGGGATCCATTATCCAAGATAATGACTTATGGAACTCCATACATATAAATTATTTGATTCAAAATTAACTTGGGAATAAAAACCTATGAATTTAGTAAGTGGTAAGGTTTCCACACATTTAATGAAATATTTAATAGTCATAATAATTAAATGGTGAATTTTCAGAGAAGGAAGGCTAGATATTTCTAATTAGATCCATCCCTCGAGTGAAAAAGCACAAAAGAGTAACAATTAGATGTAGGGATTGAGAAGGGACATGAATGATGTGGGAGAAATATTGAAACTTATGGAGCTCTAGAACATACTCCATAATATTGTGCTTAAGCATGGGATAGGAGTATCCCATCTAGGGATTTTTTTGGAAATTGCATTCAACCATCGAAATGACCATTAATATTCTCACCGTGGAATTCAAAAAGAAGTTTTGTAGATTCCTAATAATATACAAATCTAAATAAAATTACACTAAAATATCTCTAATAAAGGACTTCATCAATGATAATGTACTTGGTTGAGATGATATGAAGTCACCATTTCCACCGGGAGGTGGAGCCTTTAGGATAGGTTTGATTAACAAATAAATTGAATATGCATTTTTACTATCGGGATGAAATGACTATGGGATTATCACCACAACAAATATTTTCATCAAGGAACTCTTTTCCAACAAAAGTACCACTTTGTAAAGGAAAACTAATAAACAATGACCTGGCCTTTGATGGAAGTTTCATTGACACAAGTCAGCTCAAACTCAATCATTAACATGATGAAATGACTAGTAGCCTTTTTGGATAGAGATGGTTATGTTAGGAAAGTATGCAAGGATTCAAGATTTACGATGAATCAAGTTTATTGATTGAGTATATACTACATTAATAATTTGGTAGCAAAATGATGGTCAAACATTCCTTCTCAACTTGTGTATACCTCATTTTTTAATTTAGAAGGACATAAATTATGTAATGGATGAATCATTCCTTTCTATACTCATCTTAATTATCTAGCATATAGGAGAGGGAGAATTATTTTACTCTCAAATAGGAAATGAAAGGATGTTCAAAATTTGGAGGAACAAGAGTGGGAAGATACATGAGAAAATGATTTAGTGACTCAAAGGATTTTTGAAAATTTTCTATCTAAGAGATGTCACTCTCCTTCTTGAGCATATTATTAATAGGATGGATTGTGTAGTTGAGATCATGAATAAATATCTTAATGGAGCCAAGATTCAAGGGAAACAATATAATCCTTCTCTCATCATCTTAGGGAAACATTTCAAGAATGGAATGAATTTTGGCAGTATTGACATTGATCCCACATTGAGAGATGATACACCTAATAGTTTTTCATCGGTGACTCCAAAAACAAACTTTATAGGGCTAAGTGTGATGCCATACTTGATGAGGTGGGTGAAGATAATGTGAAATATATCGAGTTGATAAGCTCTTTTCTTGGCCTTTCCTAGGATATAGTCCTTGTAAGAATGAGGTCATAAAAATGAGTCATGGTACTTTTATAGGTTGTAATGATGTTATTAAGGATGAAGGGAATGCTGACATAGAATAAGGTTTCCAAAGGAGTGATAAATGAGGTTATGATTTGATATTCATTAGAGATATTAATTTTATTATAACTTGAACAATAATCCATAAAAATTTAGATCCACGTTCAAGGATTTTAGGCTCTTATTACATTCAAATGTTGATATCTATGGTGTCCTCCGAAGGGAAGTATGCCCCTCCTTAAATTATTGAGGATAAGGGAGGAGGTAAAACACATGATTTTCTACCTCAAAAGATTCATAACATTCTTTAGAGGATTTACAAACCCTTTCAATTCCAAAGCAAGACAAAGAGTAAGGAACTAGGAAAATAATTTTTGTGGTGAAATGTAGGAAGGTAATCATAGACATGTAAAATATGAAATTGAATATTCATTTTTAGCAGTCCATGATGAGAGGTTGGATTTATTTTCCTTCATGGGTGAGGATTCTAGTATAAGACATTATAAACATGAGGATCAAATGTATAGAAAAAAAAACTTAAACTCGATATCTCCTCATGAGGAAATAATCTTAAGGAGGACATGGCCATGTAATCAGCAAGACAATTTTTATTAGGGAATAATCTCTATAGAGAGAAAACAATAATTCTTGGCAATTTTGTGCATGACTACTTTGTAAAGCTGAAGATGTTCAAATATTGTCTAATTGACCTCTTAACTTGGTTGGCCACTAAATTTGAGTCTCTGAAGGCTGCCAAATTATGAAATTGAAATATTATAATAATAAATAAAATCAATAGCAAGGCTACATATTTAGACTTGTTATTAGTACATTATAAATCCATGTTAAAACCAAAGGGCATGGTTTTTACCTCAGGAGAGGTCAGGATTACCCCTTCTCCCATTCTTAAGAGAACCTTTACACCATTATAATGAAGTAATCACATGTTTTATATAGGAATAAGATTGTATAGATATTTAGGAGGCCTTTCTTCAATTTCCTAGAATTATATCATAGAAATATAAGTGACCTCCTTTAAAGGGAGAGAGGATACTCCTATGAATATGTTTTTTTGGGAAACAAATGCTACCATTTTAAACTTAATTTCATATTTTTGCATGCAAAAATTTAGTGTTATATTCAATGGATTTTTCTTTAAGCCTCTTATCGATGGAGGATTAGGATTTTTAGGATTGGATTTTGGGATCCATCTAGAAACCATGATTAGATCCTTTAAAGGAGGATGAGGTTTATTCAATTGGCTAGTACGAAATTGGTGATTATAGTGGATACCTATTTTTTTAGGATAGATTAATTCACAATGTAAGGGTTGGGATTTCCACGAGCCACAATACATGCTCTTCCCAAGTGTAAAAATATGACTTTTTGATATAAAATTGAGGGAATGGAATTCATCTTGTTAATTGACGGTCCTCCCAATATCATGTTGTATCTTGTTTCTCTATATATGATATGAAAATCAATAAGAATTGTCTTTGATATGAGACTAACATTTAACAAAATATTCCAATGGAGGTAGATTGTATGATTTCATATCCTTGAAATGTGTTCTAGATAGACAAACCATTGGTATCAACACAACCCATATGTTGAAGGAAATATAAGGGAAATATGTTTGTAGTATCTCCACCATGATTAATGAGTCCTTTAATATAGTTATTATAGATGCATCAATATACATACAAAATTGGATTTCCTCTATAGGCCATCATAGCTCATCAAAAATAACCCAATGAGGTCAAAGAAATATCTTGAATCCCTTAATCCTTTCCATGAATATTAATTTTATTTATATGATTTTAATGGGTAAGAGTAACAATATATGGATACCCGAGGCTTAGGGCCTTGAAAATCATTAGGAAATCTGAATGATATTTCTTCAATAAATTATTAAAGGAAATACAAGAAAAGGTCTTGTGAGATCCATGACTAAATCATACATCTCGATGGGTCTAGGGTTCTGTAAAGTTTTTCATTTAGAGTAATTTTGAGGGATATGCAATATTAATGGTACTCCATAGTGGGGGTAGATATATTCACTTCGTTAATTTATATTTTTAAGATTACTATTAGCTCAAATTTCCTTTTGTCCTAGGAAAGGGGTGACATCAAATTCTCTAAAGAGAAGACTTCAACATCATGAGTTCCAGATTGGAAGTGCATAGTTATAAGTGGATATTTACACCAAATTTTTAGAGGGTCGGGGATGATGATTTGAAAGGGGTTTTGATATATTCCCAAGTCATCATTTTTGGGAAAAAAAGAATGATATGGAAAGGTTGGGAACTCCTTGGACTATCTCATAGGAAGAAATCAAAGAACAATTACCTATAGTCCTCATGGAGTATTTGACTAATTTTTAGACTACATGTAGGTATGAGTGTCATCACTAATGGCACTATGACATAAAAAACATGTGTCGATCATAATCCCTTGGTGTTTAGTTTTGATCATGCTAATTGAAGCCTTGATGATAATGCTAACATTTATTATTTAATGACTAAATTTGATTTTGACCATGGTATTGTTGTTGGTATCGGGGTTGGGATTTTGGATTTTATTTTGATATTGATGTTGGTTTTGAAAAGTGGTGTTAAATTACAATCCATAACATTAAATTAAGGTACAAGATTGGGGTTTCTTTGGTCATCTTACTCATTGTTGTTATTTTAATTGGAATTATCATTAAAAACATTGTTCTTCTTAGATTGATATGTGAATTGATCAATAGTGGTGTTACAATAATATTTTATCACTTTAGAGTCCTTGATTTTTTATTATTTTGAGTATTATTATTTTGATAACTCCCATTATTTTGGTTTTTGGGAATAATGATATTTTCATTTAACCCATAATTTTTCTTCTCAAAATCTATAGTATCTCGATCGATCTTCAAAGTACTTTATGATGCTTATTCATATTATTGATAAGAGAATTTATAGACATCCTCCATAGTTTCCTAGTTAAGGGAGTGAATCAAAAGATTACATAACTCTCTTTGATCCATATGAGGGTATTGGTAGAAAGGTAGAGCACCTAAAAACATCTCATGATTAAATGATTATTAACATTGTTGGGATCCTTCTTGATATAGATGAAATATCATATCTAAACATGAATTATTTGTTCATGTCAAAGGCCTTTACAAACTCAACAATAATTTATTCAAAAGTGTCACATACCACTTTTGGGATCCTCAAATTCGATGTCTACTAGGCTACCATTAGGCCATATTAATTGGTAAATGCAATTATTAATCTATTCAAACACTTTGGGTTTACTTTATAAGTTTGCATTCGATGTTAAGTTTAACATCGAAGTCTTAGATTGTGATTGCATATCATTAAATGCATGATCAATGTGTTGGTGAATAATTTTTCATAGTATAGATTATTGGTTTTCACCAATGGTCACAGGGCTAAGCCCCTCCTTCTTGGGTATGGGGAGGCTCCCATTATTAAATGTAAACTAACTAAAATTTTTGGGTGGCTGTTAGGCGGGATCACACATGAATAATCCACTAAACCTATGGCAAACTACTTGTATAGTGTACAAGGGAAGAATTATCTTAGAGAGAGGTAAATGGGAGTAGGAGAAATAGGGAGAGAGGGTTAATGTTGTGAGTAGGAACTAGTAGATTCTCACCAACAATAACCAGAGTAGGTCCACATTCAATTAGAAGAATTCAACCATGCAATCAACAGTAAGAATAATAAATTGGAGACACAAATTTATATGAATTCATTAATCAAATACACAAATTTATTTCTTGGTTATACAAGATCACAATTGCTTGCAAAGTTGGAAAGTAGAGAGTATGGAAGAACATAAGGAAGGAAAGGAGATAGAATAATGTAGCTTATTGCTTGTAGTAGAAGTGAAATCTAACAACTAGTAACAATCAACAAATGTTAACCCTTTAGAATGGAGAATCCATTCCAATTTATAGCTTACAAAAACGTCTCTTCCTCTTCTTCCCCATGTGACTTTTCATCTCACCACCATGTGAATTTTTAAATTCCCTAGGAATGAAACTAAGTCCTTTTCTTATTTTTGAAAAGGTAATTTTACAATGCAAATTTAAGTCACTTAAGTGAGTAATTTAATGAAGGAGTAAAAAACTACATTCTTAATGAAGAAATAAAATGTTAGAGAGAGAGGGAAGGGGAGAGAGAAGTGAAATATGGATATGGGAAAGATCCTTGTTGATAAATAACCTGCTTTTGATGGATCTTGAACGAATTCCCCATGAATGAAGTTTTCTGCATTTGATCTCCTATTCAGTTAGAATATTTACATTGAAAACTCTTTCTTTCGTGAGATATGGAAACTCTCCATAACATTGAATGTGTGTTTAGAAACATTGATTTGAGAATTTCACTGATATGGAAACATGATGATCCTTTTTGAATACAAGGTTAGAGTTAGAACATGGAGATCATCGTTTTTATCTTCTTGGCTTTAAAATTCACCTCTATGACACATATGTTTCCTTTTTGAATGGAATTAACCCTAATATGCTCAAACACCTTGTTTATCATATGCTACTCATTGTAAAAGGTATTATCCTCCAAATAGAATAATTTCTCCTTCATTCAACTGAAAGTGCATAATATGGAATCATGAATTTTTCGAGTTAGCAAGAAGCTTTACACTATTTCAAGCATATCTAGGTGTTATTTCTTTAACATGAGAGGATCAAAATCCTTGTTTCTTAACCAATATCCCGACACTTATTGTTTTTAGTAAGCCTTATTTTGAGAAGTCCATTTTAGTTACCAGTTGCTTAATTTGGAAATTTTGAGTTTCCTTGATGTGCAAGGGGAAATAAAAACTTTGAGAATGAAATGTTTACAACATCTACTATTTATAGATAGTGAGGCTTAAAAGGATTACTATTTTTAGAAGCAAGTCTTCTCGGTGTCGAATGAAATGAAAGTTGTCTCAAAAGTTTTTTTATTTCACGAGGATGCTTTGCTCCAATTTTTAGAGGATTTCAATCACCATTGCTCCTTAGATCTGAAAACAAGTTTTTATTTTGGGGAAAAATTTGTTGGCCATTAAAAATAATATAGACCACCATTAGATGCAAGGTTGGATTCATTTGAAAGGAATTTTTGAGGATTTTCTGTTAAAATCTCATGGGGATTGAACAAGGGGTTTGAGAGATATGAACAACTTTCCATTTTTAACATATGAGGCCTTTGGCATATTTTCAACAACATAACAACAAGAGTGAGATTTTGGAGGAAAAAAGAAGCTTTAAAACATAAAAATGGCTAAGTGTTTGAATATGATTTTTTTCTCACTTGCACACCTTAACTCAAGTTTGAATTAAGTACACTTAATTAGAGTTGAATGAGGGTTAATGTGGAGTTACACCCTAAAAATAGGGGATAAGAGGGACATAGGGGATACAAGGGACACCAAATTGTGACTTGCACCAGATTTGGACAAATGTCATCTTATGGTTTCATATGATTGAGATATAGGGGGATAGTGTAGACATAAATCCAAGAAATTTAGGCATTATTTAGTCTCGGTATCATAATACTATTCATATGGTTTTTGATTGAAGAAAGTACTAATTAACCCCCATTTTTGGCCATTTTACTTTGTTTTCTATCACACGCTAACTTTTAACACATATTTTCCCGCTTTTTTCTCATTTTGAGTCATCATACCTCCGACTAGGGCACTGCACCCCATACTAGGGTGCCCTAGCTATCGTGGTCCCATTTGGGGCACCCTGAGCCTCTTTTCCCTTTCCCGCCACTTTTTGGTCACTTTCTAGTTGTTTGAGTTTTCCATATTTTTAGTGGTCAACCTTTTCAAGGTTAATTACAAAATTAGAACAAGAGAACCATATAAATATAAATTTATGAGACCATAATGAGGGACAAAGCACTAAGCACTACTATCATCACCTAAGGTTGCATCCATCAAAGGCTCCATTTTCATCCATCTAGCTCCATCATAAGGCACAAGGTTGGTTCATCTGCATCACACTGCATAGGAGGGAAGTTTATTCTATTCCATCCACCATTTTATTAAATTTCTACATAGTTATTGCTCACTACTTTAACAAAGTAGGACTAACACAAGATCACCTAGGGCATGATTGAAAACAAAAACATAGAACTACATCATGTCCGAGATGTAGTGCATCGCTCAGTTAGTAAGTCCACCATTACGGCCACTGAGGATAGTCTGACCCCTTCATATGCATATTTATTTTTAGGGATTTGATTCTCATCTTGGGGTTTTACAAGTGATTCCTTATTGTAGGAATTGCAGAAACATTTGACGTAGTTCACCGAAGCTAGTGTGATAAAGAGAGAACACAAATGAACATCTAACAACACCTCGGAGGAGGGTTTCGTGGATATTTTTTTCAGACCAAGGTGCCCATATCTTAGACTAGGGCACCCACAAAGCCCCCGTCCCTCTCCAGAACTCCCTGTTCATCCGAGAGCTTAGATATGTGCTTTCTCAAGATTCTATGTGATTGTTTCCTCTTCCCGCTTGTCTAGTTCACACCGCGACACAATCTAACACTTTCATCAAATCAAATAAGCTCTTCCTAACCCTCTTTTCTCATTAGGGTTTCACATTTATATTTACTTAGTTTCTTGGGCCACTTTCCTTATTTAGTTTAGAAATTTATTTCACGATGTACTACTTATATTAACTCTTAAAATTCAGATTTTTGTTAATCAGCTAGAAACAAGCACACAGAAGCTGAAATTTGGTTTTACATGTGTCCAGGGGCTAGCTAAGAGAGGGGTCACAATTTTGTGTCTCCTTTGTCCCCATTTCACCTTGGGGATAAAGTGAGGGGAAAAAAAGTGTGAAAAAATGTGACAAAGGGGTATTGGGAACAGGAGGAAGGGGCCAAGGAACTTGAAACACTGTATGCACCTTCTAACACTTGCAACACTTAAAGTTGATGATTTTAAGTGACAAAGGATTGCAAATGGAATGGGGATAGTTTTTTTTTCCCCCCATGTCCCTTTGAAAATTGGGGACATTAAGGGTGAAAAATTGCAAATAAGGGGGTCTTCATCATGAGAAAGTGGTCTATTTTTGCATTATGCTCACCTAACCACTCAAGTCACAAGTTTTAAGTGACGAAAACATAACATCTATAGGGGTCAAAATTTTGTGTCCCCATTGCCCCATTTTCACCTCAAGGATGATCTAAGGGGACACCAAAGGTGAAAAAGTGTGACCAATCCATTTGGAAATGCTTTGATGTCACCCACCAAGTGCATTTTAGGACATTGAGAGTGTATTTTATGTGTTGAGAGCATGGAAGAGTGTTTTGTGGTCAAAAATTATATTATTTTGACTCTAAATTACTTAGTGAGATCATTTCAACCATTATTAAGATCCAATTCTTCCTGTAATTTTATTTTTGGCACCATTCACCTTTTCAGCATGAAGGAGCAACAACAGTGACTTGAGCTATAAAAAAATATTGAGGACTAAGGAAAAATTAATGTTTCCATCGTGTAGAGGATTCCAAGACCTTTCCAATGAATTTTTTTCTTCTTCCCAAATTCCCTCAAAGCTCCTAGAATCATCCAGACAAGTTAGCTTTCATCGTTGTAGCTTAGTATTCCCTGAACCTAAAGTGACCCTATTTTTCTCAAGTTTTTCCCGACATCAATTTATTCCACAAAATTTTCCTAAAATTCCTTATAAAACTTCATTTCTATCCAATACAACTCTAGATGGTTTGAATATTCCATGTAAGCTTCCATAGGGTGTTCACTAGTTGTAAAATGGTAAAAAATGGTTGTTTCTAGGCCTCTAGGGTAGTTGTTTCGTTGAGTCTCGACTTCTTCAATCAACTTAGGCATACATCCTTACACATGAAACACACTTAAAAATATTATTAGCACTTTCCTCTTGTTCGGAATGAGGGTGAATTAGACCTAGAAGAGGTTGTGTGAGTTGATAGGTTGGATGAAGGAAGGGTTCACTATGACGGGGAAGGAGAGCAAATTTTCAAGTGGGAATCGAATTTGGCATGTTAGACAATTAGCATGAAAAAAAAATGCTATATAATAATCCACCATAAATTTATGATTGAACATAATATTTTTATAACAATATAGAGTTATTATTAGTTTTAATGAATTATTAGGCCTTGGGAGTCTTGAATTATTGTGATATTCCTTCTTAATGGTTGGAAAAACTTGCACAAATGAGTATTGCCTTTGATAATGTATTAGAATCTTATTAATAACACTTAAATCAAATAGTTTCAAACAATGTGATTGTTGAGAGATTATAATAATTTCCATTTGAATTTTCTAAGGATTTGTATCATTTATTACTTGACCATGTGTTTCATTATGTATTTTCCAAATATTAATTATTAGTAGGTTTTGGTCGATAACCCACCTGGACCTTAATTGTTAGTATGATGATTATTGGCCTCTTGAACATTATGAATCATATAATCAATATATTGGTATTCCTTTAAACATATTTGGCATTATATTAGACATTATTACTATGAATACTTGGGGTTAAAATGGGCTTTGTGAAACATAACATGATCATTGCAATATATGTTTTTTCCTTTAGGGTCATAATGAAATTCATTTAATATTTACAAATATTGTAATTGGAAAGTTATTTTTTTGAAATGTTATATGGTATTTGGTATGTGGCATGTGACCATTTGAACTTTCCAAATAATGCAAAATTTTCCTCAAAGGGAATAAGATCTTGGACTTGAAAAAAATTCTTTAAAGGGATTTCAAACTTGTTTGGGATCCTATTAAAAGAGAGGTTGAAATGTTCACCTATTTGCATTATGGGAAACCATAGATTTGGTTTTGCAAGGTGTAATATCTTACATGACCAAATGAAAGAGAGAAGAATGATGGTAAACAAGTTTAGTTAACTAATTACATAATGGGTAAAATGTTGCATTATAGATTGGTTGCTTGAAATGAGGCATTTTACATTTCTGGGAGCTCTAATTTCTTCATGTTTATGATAGTTACAAGTGATTTAAAACACTAGTTTAGGGTAAGGAGACATTGCATGGAAGTAGTGAGCTTTGTTTTTCTTCTTAACATCACATGCGAGGTTTGATAAGCCCTAGTGAGGGCATGACTACAGGAAAATGGAAAGGGAACAAGTTGGAGAGTTAGCAAACGAATTCCTTCACTACACAAGCATGGGTTTTTCTTTCTCGTGATAAAATCATTTATACATAAGCTATTATTTTGAGCTCTTCTATATTTGGTTGACATCTGCACACACACACACACACACACACACACACACACACACACACACACACACACACACACACACACACACACACACACACACACACACACACACACACACCTCAATGCCTCAATGTACACATCATTATGTGCACGTGAGAGCATGTAAACCATGCTATATACAAGAACCCATATATATATATATATATATATATATATATATTTATAAATTATACCTTGATTTTACTCTCTTTGATAAAATCTATACACTCTCTCTTCCATAAGCTTGTATCAAGGCATGATCGATTTGAAATGAATAGTTTGAATAAAAAGTAAAATTTTCTCCTCTCTCACATAAAATTTAGAATGTTGTCCATCCTTATGACTCTGATTGCCAAATAGACACTATAATGATGTGTGTGGAAATTTTTTTCTCCTTATTCTCTGTATGATAGTGTAAGGATGTGTGCTTAAGGAATGATCTCTCTTTAATCTCTAATAAATTATTGAATGTGTATATATGTGAAGTTTGATCACACCGAGGAATAATTCCATGCCAAATCATTTTGAGTTGAGCCATGTTGATTTTAGGTTATAGGGAGCTAGAAAAGGGAATTTAGAAATGAAGAGAAAATATGATTTATAGAAATCCTGTTTCACATGTATGTAAAGGGATATTGTTTTAAAAGTGTATACTTCTTACGGAAGTATATCTTTTTGTTGTGGATGTAAATAAATAAGCCACTAAATGGAGTAGTGAATGTTCATTTTTGGACTTATGAGATGGTTGGTTAGAATATAGACATGAATACTTATTTTCCTTGTTATAATATCTTTGTAGAATAACTACAAGAGTCGGGAAGTAACACTTTTCCCCTTCTTTGGTCATAAGATGATAATTGAAATTAAACTTATATTGTTAATAAAAATGTTGGTAATATATCAATTGTAGATTCTTGAGTTATATATAATTAAGAGATTAGCATAGGAGACTTGTAAAGGAAAGGATCATGGTTCTGTTTGCATAGTCCTCCTTGGTTCTCCATTTGCACTCTTGACCAAATGTGTTAACCTGCAAGGAGTATATCTTAGTCCTAATTAAATAATCTAGGTATTTAAACTCCTATATACATTTCCTTGTAGAGATAAAGTTAGGTGCTAACTTCAATAGTAATACCAAAATATTTAATGGTTATTTTTTTGTATTCAAAGAAGTTGCATTCAAGTTTGTATTCATTGCAACGTCCGGAAAATATTTATTTGGTTAGATGAGGCAATTTCTGTGAGTCTCTATTAATATTTAATTTTCTTAATAGGGAATAAACTTGTTGATAACCTTATTAGCTTAACAAGGGAGGGTTATGATATGTGGGGTTGTATATTTAAAGAAACACTTATTTCTACCCAAACTTGTGGATGGTTTCAAGGAAGTAGTAACCCCCTAAACTTGTAAGACCTATAAATGTGCATGACTAATCTTTTTATTTTAATGTAAGCATGATTATGATATGTAAACTACATAGAGGGTGTTCTTAAAGAGCACATTTTGGTGACATATAATTCTTGAATTCTTAGTTCTATGAATGAAACTTGTTGAGTGTGAAGTAGATAAGCTAACAACAAACCAATATTTTAAAGCTCATTATAATATTTTAGCACTTGTACAAATCATAAACATAATCTTGAATCTATATTCTTTTAACCACATGAAACTAAGCCTATGCACCGGTTAAGGTATGGAATGCTAAGATTTTCAAACTAACCCTCATAAGTTGAATGTGAAATATGCACCGATGGGACTTGTTATCCAAAATGTTTCCCTTGCACATTTTGTGGCTAACTCCTTCATTATTTCCTCTCTTGTGCCTCAGTCATAATTTTTTGATTTTTAGGCACTCAAGACCTTCTCCGGAAATGACACCATTGATAGAGTTTTTCTCATCTTTCCGTAGAAGGTAAAGTTTGCCTCCTAACTCCATGTATTTTTGATGTTATGGCTCGAAGGAGATTTTTGGGAAATTTTCCCTGAAAAGCCCGAGCTAATAAGATGAGGCCACGTGTCCTCGGGAGGGTGGAAAGTAGAGGTAAACTTGGAATTTTTTGCCCCGAAGGCCCACCGATGAATTGGATGCTGCCATGTGTCCAGGTGGAGAGAAATTAGGAAAATTTCCTAAGGGTTGACACAAGCAAAATTTCCGACGCCTTGAGTCCGCATCCAAATACACATTGTGCCACGTGTCTCTAGAGGAAAGGAGTGGTGGAAGGTGGAGGTAAAATTAAAAATTTGGTGAAGTGTTTTGGCGAGGGAAAAGAGAAATGTTTTCCCCCAAGGCCCGTGTCCAATGGGAGCTCGCCACATGTCTCGGGGGGGTCGGAGCTTCGGTCACCGGGGAGAGATTGGGAAATTTTCCCAAAGGATAGTGCAAAGAGAATTTTTGCCCCCATGGCCCGCAACGAATGGAAACCCACCACGTGTCTTCAAGCTAGTGGAGCACGGGGAAAAAGTTGGGAATTTTTCCCAAAGCAAAGTCAAAGGAAAATTTCAAAGGAAAATCTCACCCCAAAACATGAGCCAATGGGATCATGCCATGTGTCTATGTGGCGGAAAAAAATGCAAGACAGGCCCACAGGGAAAAATAGTGGAGAAATCCCGCATCCAATGGGAGCTTGCCACGTGTCCTCAGGTCATCGGCCCGGCGGAGAATTTTGGAAAATTTTCCAATGGCCAAAACAATGGAAAATGAAGCGCAGAGGGCCCACATCCAATCAGAACATGCCACGTGGCACTAGGAGAGTAGCTGGCGCAGAGAATTTTGGGGAAATTTTCCCAAATGCAAAAAAGTGGGAAAATTTCAAATTTTTGGCCCACCAACCTGTTTTGGCCCTGTTTTGCCCTAAATTTTCAAACGGCCATAACTTTCGATCCAGAGCTCGGTTTTTCATGTTCTTTATATCAACAGAAAGCTGGTGAAATTATCTACATGATTCTAGGGTCAATTTTGTATTTTGATGGAGTTTGGAGAGAGAAAATTGAAAAACACCTCTGGCATGTGATAATCAACAGAAATGACGTTTTAACCACCATTTTTAATGAAGAATGGCTCACATTCTCTCCCAGCATGGTGAAAAATGTCAAGGAGTGGATCTGTAAGGATGACCATGTTGTTTTATTGCATTTTGGTTGGTGGTTGAAGCTACTCTCACGTTTTCCCACATTTCTCTCTCCTCGGGCTTAGTTTTTGGCATTGTAAAGCCGCTTTTGGCTCATTTTTGAAGGGCTAGACATTTTTCTTGTATTACAGGCTCCCTCTTTCACCTTGAAAAGTGATTTTGTGGAATATCGACCTCTTCTAAGACTGTAACATGTTTTCTACCTCTCTGATGTGGTAATGCATGTATTTTTAATATTGGAAATGACAATGCAAGCTCGTGAATGAGTTTCCATCCTCTGTTTGTGTTGTTTGCTTCATTTATGACCTTTCATTACATTTTATCAGTTTGTGCATGATGTTTTGTTGTATTTCTATGATCTGTGTCAATTTGTAGAAGTAAATAATGTTCACCACTCCTTTGGTGTATCACCTCATTAGTCTTAGTTTTATCTCTTTTACATTCTCCATCTCTATCCCCTTGGAATTTAGAGTAGGATTTTGAGTTTAAACCTCTGCAACTTGCAAGTAATACACCTGATCAGAGGAGCTGAGGAACTAGCCTCTAAATTGGAGATTCTTTTCCCATTTTTACAAGTCCCACACTTGGGGAAAAGATTCAATGTTGTGCAATCACACTAGATGTCCAAAATGTCAAACTAGAAATATGATCAACATCCATGGGTGCTACTGATTTGCACCAACAGGACTTTGATAAATTGGTTTTTTCCTAGTATAGAATATATTAATATCTATGTGTACCTAAAATACTAAAATTTAACTTCTCGAGCACATACTAGCCGAGATTATGGTCGAGTAGAGATTGGGGAAATCTTCTTGATTAGATAAATTAGTAGTCTAACATGTCCCAATTACAATATCACTTCCTTCTACCAACTCGGACCGTGATTTTAGTATTGACTTGGACCGTACTGGGGACCGCATACTCTTTGGTAAGGGAAGTTAGATTCTTAAAATCCCGATGACCCTCTACTTTATTGATTAGAATCTAGTGGGGTACATCGAATATTGTTCCACTCTTTCGTGGATTTGAAATTATTTTCTTGGTGGTTTTCCATAGAATAGATGACTAACTCACTACTATTATTCTCGACACGCTTCTCCCATGTGGGACTACTTTGGGTACTATTAGGTACTCTAATCATTAATCCATTTGATTTTAATGAGCTATGGATTCAATACGTATTTTGAACAATCTTAAGAAGGAGAAATTACTATGGTTATATTAGGTTAGGACACAATGGATTTTGTTAGAGGCTTATACTTTTAGATGTATATAACCTCTTATTTCATTTAGTAAACTCATAAAGATGAATCACTAAATCTATAACTTAAGAGAAATTGAAATATTTTATACCTTCATTTTGATTTGCATTAACACCAAAAACTTGTTTGGTTTAAATTACACAATATTCAAGCTCTAGATAACACTAATCTCACCCTAAGAGATAATCCCGGTAGGATCTTGAAAAGAGGAAGTTTTAACTTGACTTTAGATTTGTTCTACCCATTGTGAAAAAACATGGTCAAGGGTATAATAGTATTCAATAAACTTAACATCACATGAGAATAACTTATATAAGATTAAAGAATAGTATTGAGTTAACATATTTTGTTGGAAGGAATATTATTACCCAAAATAATAGATAATACGTAATACTAGTTTTAATCATAACCCCGAGAAATATGTAAATCTTGCAAGAAATTCATAATAGTCCTTAACACTAGTAACCTAGCTAGAAAAAGGGGTGTATTACCTATTAGGTCTTATTTAATTCCTACGTTTGTAGTATTTAAAGAAGATTCTTACATATACTATCTATCATGAAATGCATATGAACTTATTATTTTGGTTCAAATGGCAGTGTTAGTCCATATCTTTCTTAGATGAACCAAGTCCATTCCATTATTCATATTGAGGTTGCTAATGGTAAAGAGGTTGTGGGTTATACGAGACTCTTGTGTTGACTTAATTATATAGTATTGTTTGATATGCAAGTTGTTAATATTTTTTTTGGTTTATTAAACTTTTAAGTATTAACATAATAAACTATCAATGGATTTATATACAATGATACAACAATAGTATTGCATAGTACCATATGCCAACTCACATGCCTCAAGGTGAATTATTATTCGATGAGTGTATAACTTAAATTACATACTTATAAAACATGAAAATGTAATCCTTTCCTAAAACCAAACATGATGAAATAGGATGAGGGAATAGAATTATAGAGATACCAAAATAAGTCAAAATATAAGAACTAGCAAGTGAACTAGGTAATTACTCGCATGGAATGAATAACTCACTAAAGAAGACAAGTAGTATTTATAAAAACCTTGTTAGTAGTGTGTTACCAAGTAGCTAAGAAATTGAGCAATGAATAAACCAAGTGAAGTTTAATTGATGGATGAAAAATAACTTAAATCACGAGTAGTTAAAAGACTTAAGTAACATGAACCTATAACGAAGTTATCAAGAAAATTTTAATTGTGAGTAATAAGTGGTACTTCTATTTCAATGGATGATTATAGAGAACATTAAATAAAAAATGTAAATATTTATGAGCATTGGAAGAGGGTTTTCTTCAGAAGGAGTGAATAGAGGCCTTAAGGATACAATAATACTAGTATAGGGAAATACCTTCAAGGGTTGTAAGAAATATTTTGACCACACTCCATCCCATGGAAGTAATGCTATGATAAAATGGCATAATATTTGATAAGATAAAATGAATCTCCCCTTCTTTATATTTTGGGAGTTTTAGAAGTGGTGAGGTAAGATTACTATTTGAAAAATATGGTCAATAGGATTTTGAGATATTTTGCATAAGTTCCTATTGAATGTGATTCTACTAATGAATCTTCTAGATATTAGGGAGGAAGGAGATTTGGATAAGTAGGTGGGATGATCAACTAAAAATGGGGTCTAATACTATGGAAGTATAACCACTAGTTAATCTAAATATGAGGACTAAAACACTATATGAATGCACTAAAATAGTATGGAATAGTTGTAAATAATTATACTAAATGAAATAAAACCCTAAATATGCAAGGAAGTAAGGAATAATGGCTTAACTAATTAAAGAAGACTATCGTAGGTCTGAATGTACATTCCAGTGCAATAATGATCACTCTAAAAAGTCCTAAAAGGTCGGATTTGAAGGATCTAAGTAGACCGAGGCACTTAGGAAGGTATCTGGGGCACCTCTGGGTACCCCGGTCTCAGTAGATTAGGTGCCATGATTGCTATAAAATATATGAATCTAATTTTACGAGGCTCACAAGGTATCCTAAAGTGTTCTCTATCTGTCACATTAGATCTGTCAAGATGTGCCAAATGTGTTGAATAATGGAGTGGTGACCTGTAAGAAAGAAGGAAGTATCAAAACCCTAAAAATAAAGATGAAAAATGAGTGGGTTTGACTGATTTTAGCCACCAAACTAGTGGTCTTATCACTAAGTGTTGTACTACATTTCATACCTAGATGTAGTTCTGTGTGTGTGTGTGCATGTCGTGCCCTAGGTTCTCTTGTGTCAGTCGCACTTTGTGAAGTAGCAAGCAATAATACCTATAGAAAATATAATAGCATGTTTGCATGGAATAGAATAAAACCCTCCCCTTATGCTCTGTGTGTTGATGGAGATCTCCCAACCTTGATGCATAACACTATGTGGATGTAAGTGATGTAATGGATGTAACTCTAGATGGAGTGATAGTAGTATGTGACACTAAGACCCTCATTATGGTCTTATAACTTTGTATTTATAGAGTTATCTTGCTCTAATTTTGTAATTAACCCGACACGGTTGATTAGGAAAAAGATAAGGACAAAAATGGATAGAAAGACTCCAAAAAGAAGCGGAAAGTGGAACATGGATCGAGGCACCCCAAGTAGGACCAAGGTGCCCTAGGGTGCCTCAATACAAGCTCCGGGTGCCTCATTTTAGGATAAAATGATAGGACAATTGTGAAACATGTGGATATGTGTAGGAAACTATATGGGAATGATGAAATAAAATATAAAAATAAGATGGAAAAAATGTGGGATTAATTAGTACTTTCTTCACTTGAGAAACCTCTAAATAGTAGTATAAGACCGAGCTAAATAATGCCTAAAGTGCATGATTTTGTGTTTACATTTCCCCCACTTTATGTTGGTGAGCAAAACTCTCAGTAACATAAAGTAGATAGATATGCATACCTAATATCCATGTAAAGTGTAGAAGAAGATGTGCTGATAAACTAGACACAAACATGGAATGAAAAAAAGAAAAAGTGGAGGAGCGTGGATTCTAAACATGAAAAATGTGCATAAAAAGTGATGAGAGTGAACCTAGGGCGGAATGTGTGTGTAGTTGTTGTGGTGTGTAGTGTACTTGCATGGTTAGTAAAGGTAAGTGCCATTGTGGTATGTTGTCATGTTTCTCATGGTCGTCTTTCGTTGTTGTTGCTTACTAATTTGACTGCTTATTTCTCATACGGTTGGACCTGCAAGGAGAAAACAATCAAGTAGTCAAATATATATGTATGTAAAAATGTTGTGTAAAATACACATGTGTATAGAAATGTGTAAAGTACATAAATGTAAAATACATGAAAAGGAAAGTGTAAATGGAACATGTGCACCTGATCCATGTTGAGAAAAAGGGTGTAGAAGGATATCTTGTATTGTCACGAGTTTTTTGGGTGATCTCACGCCACCTTGGCTAAAGAATTATAGGGAGGAAATGCTTTGTGTCCTCCAACCTTTAATTGCTTCTACTGAAATGTGTGAAGAGATCTCTATACTATCCTAGTTTTTTTGGCAATCCCATGTCACTCACTGTATATAAACCTACAAGCTTATAACTTCTCCACGTAAATGCCAAGGACACCATGTCCTATAGAGGCCGCTATTCATAGAGTTCATAGATTGGTTTGAACTCACTCACTATATGTAAACCCACAATTCCAAGGGTGGAAATTACACTGCATCAACCAAGCAGTAAATAAACATGTTAGAATGTAAACCCTTAATGATTCCCCCCTCTTTGGGGGCACATGTGACATCATTGAAAGGATAATGCGGCCCCAAAAGAGGACCCACCACACTCTAACCTATAGAAATATTCCCTATAGGGGGAAAGGGAAAGCACATGGTAGATACCAAGGTGCGCAAAAAAGGGGATGGATAGCCAAAACAAGTGTTAGTCTGAAAAAACATGCATGCAATAAGACAAGTGTAAAATACAAAACAATGTAGTAATTACTTAAAAAAGTAGGGTAAACATGTAAGAAAGAAAGTAGACCTCTGTAAAAAGTGGTTTACAAACATGTGATATCACTTATGATGTCACAAGACACGTAAGGCCTTCACGCCTAAAAACAATAGACAAGTGTGCACACAAGCAAAGGGAAAATATTGCATATAATGGAAAACAAAGAAGACAAGTAGAAACACAAATGTAGTCATGGAAACATGTAATCCTGCAAAATAAGTGTTGAATATGGAACACCCGTTAACATGTTAGAGTGAAAACCAATTTGCTAAAGTGTTTATGAGCAGGTAGTATAAGATGATAAGTACAAAATGAAATAATAAAACCTAGATAAGATGAATGTGGATGCCCCCAGCGACCGGTATAGGAAGGGTAGAAGGTGAGAATCCATGCCGTGTGTAGAGTCTTATATCTGTGATCACACTAAATAAAGGCATGAACATGCATGTGTGTATGATAATGACATATAAGAAAGTAATCTAACATGTGTAGTAAAGTGATCATGCAAAACACTAGTAAACAAGAGTAAATTCCCCCAAGATAATGCAATATGTTGTGGATGGATGGAATGGAATACAAGATGGAATGATAGGAGAAATGTGCCCCCAAGTGGATGGAAGTGTATGAAGTGAGGTTCATTTTTTTCCCCCTTAGCAATCAAGAATTAACCGTAAATGAGAGTGTGTCATTAGGAAATGGTCGAGTAGTGTTGGTTGTTTCTAGCGTGCCGTGGTAAGTGTGTATAAGTAGTGGTGATTAAATGCAACATGGGGAGAGATGTTCATGAACCCTATAGCCGAAGCGTATATCATGACTTGTTGAATAGATGAGTGATGATTTAGCCCTAAGTGTATATCACTACATGATGAAGGGATGAATATGGGTGATGATTTAGCCTAAAGCATATGTCACTACAAGATGAAAGGAGGGAGTGGTGATGTAACCTAAGGTGTATACCACTACAAAATGATAGAATGGGTGACGATTTAACCTAAGGTGTATGTCACTAATGCTGGAAATGTCACATGAGGAAATGTTGCATGGTGAATGTAAGGTCTATTTAATTGGTAAACCCTCAACAGTCAAGTATGGACCGAGGAACTAAAGTGCATCATAGGGTGGTGATGATAATGCGTAGAAGCCAACATAGTATAAATGACCAAGTGATGAATATGGTATGTAAATGTGTGGTGTGAGTAATGATGTGGAATATGTGAAATGTAATAATAGGGGTATATCGAAATGGAACATGTAATGATGATAGGTAGAACTAGACCCATATGTAATGCAATCTAGTGTAGTATGTAGAATATGTATGATGTATAAATGTGCCATGTGGACAATACAATGTAGGGTGTGTAGGGTGTAGTGGATATGTAATATGTAAGATGTGGTGATAGGTGTAGATAGGATATAAAACGTGTAGTGATAAAATGTAAAGCTAGACACACATATAATGTAACCTAGCATACATGTGGAATGTAGGGATGGAACAAAAAACTAGACTAATAGGAAATGATGAGTAGTGTAGTATGTGAAATATGTATGATATGAAAACGTGTAGTGTATAATATGAGTAAATGTGTAGATGAATATAAGGCATAGATGAGGATTAGTATAATGTAGAAATAAGTGTAGGATGAAAATGGAATAGGTAGTGCTTATGGTGCAACATGTGGGGTTTAGTTTAGTGGTAATCCCTCAATAGTAAAGTGTAACCCAAATCACAAGAGTGTGTCATCGGGTAATGAGGGTTCTATGATGCATGATATACTATGCGGATAGGAAAATGAAGATAAACAATAGATACAGAGTGTGATGTAAGAATATGTAACTATTCTAAAAGAGGAGGGGGATGTGTGATGGCTATGGCCCCCAAGCTTTTATAAAGGAGAAATCAATCAATAAGGATAAAGGATGAAGATCCATCTACTGATGTCTAGGATGATGAAATTGGAGGGCCAATATCTACTAGTGAGGATGTAGATAAAGTAGGTGCCAAAAATAGAATCTATATGCGCATGAAAGATAAATGAGTGAGGAAGATTGAGACAGGAGTACACACTATAGTGATAACTCTGAAGCGAGGGAGATGGTGAATGAATTATGAAAGGTTTCCACCGAGGCAACACGTGGGTAGTGGTGGCATGAAACTTATAAGATAAACGAGGCTGATGGGGTGAAAGTAGAATGGGAGGGGATTATGTAGAAAATTAAAGGAGACATAGTTTTGGAGATCTATAATAATATGTGATAAAGTGTGGAAAGAATTAGTATGATGTCCTTGAATTTGATGATAGTGGAAAAATGGACGATCATGGTATTGTATTAATTGGGAAGGAGGATAGTGATTAGTAGATGATAGATCAATCAACGATGATTAAGAAGATGAAAAAAATGCCATGCAACATAACATTAGAGGGGAAGATAATGGGTGGAGGTAATGGTATACCGGAGATTTAGTGATCTATAAAATTCCTACTTTTAAATTGTTCACAGGGATCACAATTAAACGTTGCTATTCTACTTTTGATTTAGAAAATGACAAATATAGCTAGTGAATGGATTTGCTTATTTTGTAGGACCAACAATTGTAGAGAAAGGAAAGAATGTAAACTCATGAACACCAACAATTTTTATCCTAGAAACCTCTAGAGGAGGAAAACTAGTCGGGAAGGGAAAAAATCTTTCTTTCCACTTTTATTAGCCAATTCAAATAAGAAGTACATAATTTACAATAAGTATGAAATAGAAGTAGATAATATCTCACACTTCCTCCCAATTACTTGCTTTTTCTGCCTCAAAACTCCTTTCTTCTACAAACACAATTCCAACACTAAGAATTCCTTGCTCACTTGGTCTCATGCTTTGATGATCCATTTATTTTTTCTCCCCAAGTATTTATAGCCTTCCCATGTCCTCCCATTCACTGGAGAATGGGAAAGGTCAAGGAGGAAGGGAAAAATTTTGACGCCCAAATTTGCGTCTATTCACGCTTCCATTTTTTTTTGTCCAAAAGTGAAAGGACCACCATCCGGTTTAGAACGACAGGTCAAAAGACCTCTCCCTCTATTTGGGTGCCAATTCAGGATCATCACCCTAGTTGGGTGGCGGTTCATAACCGCCACTCTGCACAGTGGTGGTTATGTTAAAATGTAAACAAAAAACCTCCTTTATCTATTTTATTTCTTTAGTTTTGGATGATCTTATGAAGTAGAGTCATTTTGGATCCCTATGGATCACACCTCCCCTTCTTAGGAGGATTTTGGTCCCATAAAATCTTAGTGGGGGAGTAGATGAGGAAATAAATCCCTCACTTTCTCCTTTGAGTACCACCGGGCTTGCCTTGGTGTCTTCCCTTTCACTCCAACCTACCAAGACTCTGTGCACATCTTCTCATCTCTCGAACCTTCTACTAGCAACACTACATCCTCCTCCAATTCACCTCATGATTCCAAGATGCAATCCTCAATGGAAGGTAGCAATTGTAATCCTTCATCTTCATCTAGCATGGATGGATCATATAGGTGCAAGTTCTCATAGTTTACTACTAAGTACATCCTGCATAAATGGAGGAAAATCAAGTCAAAGGCATTTTCTCCAACCTTCTCCAATATGGTGAAGGGTCCATATCGTAGTGGCTTGAGCTTCCGTGCCTAACCTTATAGTCTCTCCTTGCTCAAGTAAATCCAAAATCTATCTCCAACATGAAGCTTATGCTCTCTCCTGTGGTTTTCATGTCCAGCCTTATACTTGGCTTGGGATTTCTCCAACTATTCTTTAACTTTGAGATGGATTTTCCAAATCCTCTCAATGATTGTTTTTTCTTTAGTCACCTCTGTGTCTCATGTTTCCTCATCATCCTATTTCCCAAAATGCTATCTCTAATGGATTTGTAGGTAGATATCCCAAGCATGCTTCAAATGGAAAATTCATAGTGGATGTGTGTACTTACCAGGTTGTAGGATGTTGAATGCATGCTAAGGACTCATCCCAAGTCCTTGGGGTATTTTTTATTATACCCTCTAATCAATTGTTCCAAAGTCATGTTCACCACTTTTTTTATTCATCTATTTGTGGATGGAAGGTTGTGCTCCTTTGTAACCTAGTATCCATCTTGTCCCACAAAGTAGTCCAAAAATTCCCCAAGAACCTAGAATCCTTGTCAAAAACAATAGAATTTGGCAAGCCAAAATGCACCCATACATTAGCAAAGAAAATATTTGCTACCTCATGTGCTTTTACTGTCTTTTTACATGCCATAAGAATACACATCTTACTAAACTATCAAAAACAACATAGACGTAGTCATGGCCATGTTTAGACATAGGTAATCCTCCTATAAAGCCCATAGAAATGTCCTCCCATGGATGATAAGGTACTGGAAAAGAATATACAAACCCTCCTTCCTAGTCTTAGGCTTGATAGTATAAAATTTTTTACATCCACATATAAATTTTGATACTTCTTCTTGCATATTGGGCCAATACATGTACCTTTGCAAGTGGGCTAGGGTCTTACCAACACCAAAATGTCCTACTAATTTTGAGGTATGTGCTTCCCTCATCAATATAAGTCTTTATTCTTTCAAGGCACACAAAGCTTCCCCCATTGGTAGAGCAACCCATTTTGAGATAAAAATCTTCAATCCCTATCCTTTCAGCCCCTTGGGACTATAACTACTAAATGTCACCCCAAAGTATCTGTCCTGGGCATATGCCTCTCTATAAGCTTCCTTCGTGAAGGGATCGATTTGAGAGATAGTGGCCAAGAAGGAGATTTTCTCCTATGTAGGTGGCCTAGACAACATGTCTGCCACCAAGTTTTTACTACCCTTCTTGTATTTGATCACCAGATGGAACTTGTTGAAGGAACCCCATCCATTTGTAGTGCCTTTCCTATTGTAATTTAGACTGTGCTTGCAAATACTAGAGAGGTTTGTGGTCAGTGTGCACAATAGTTTCTTTACCCAATAAATAATGCTTCCATTTATTAATGGCCTGAACTAGTGCATACATTTCCTTATCATATACTTGAATATCCTCTAACTACTGAAGTAAAGGTCTCAGAATGATAAAAACTGGCTTACCTCCCTGTAACAACACTATGCCCATAACATAATCATTGACATCTATCTCTACTTCAAAAGGCTGCTATAAGTTAGGAAGAGAAAGTAATAGAGCACGACTAATCTTGTATTTCAATAACTCAAAGGATTTATCTTGTTCCTTACCCTAGTCAAAACCCTTACTCTTTGCGACCACTATGTGTAGAGGTGTTGTAATCATGGAGAAGCCCAGAATGAACTTCCGCATGTACTATATTGTTCCAAAAAACTCCTAGTCTCCATGGCTCTCATTGGTGTTGGCTAGTTGGTGATGGATTCCATTTTCTTTGGATCCACTCATAACTATCCTCCTCCAACCATGTGCCCAAGATAGACAAGTGATTGTTTGTAAAATTCACATTTCTTCATATTACATAGTAGTTGTTTCTCCTTGAGAACTTGCAAGACTTGCTGCAAATGTGTTAGATGTTCCTCCCATGTGGCACTAAAAATCAAGATATCATCCAGATAAACAATGACACATGAATCTATGAAATCCTACAATACATCATTCATTAATCTCATAAATGTAGTGGGTGCATTACATAAACCAAATGGAAGTACTAACCAATCATACAAACCCTATTTTGTCTTGAAGGCAGTCTTCCATATATCCTCCTCCTTCATTCTGACTTGGTGATAACCCGACTTGAGATCCAACTTCATGAAGAATTTGGCATGTTGAAGCTGGTCCAAGAGATCATCTATGTAGGGGAGTGGATATTTGTTCTTTATGGTGATCTTGTTCAAAGTGTCGTAGTAGTGATGCACATTCTCTAAGAACCATCCTTCTTCAACACCATCACAATAGGAAAACCACATGGTGAGGTGCTTAGACGTATCACACCTTGGTCTAGTAGTTCCTGGAGTTGTTTCTTTACTTTAGTACTCTCAACAAGGATTTCCTATACAACCCGATGTTTGGTAGAGGGGACTCTAACAATAGTTGAATCTCATGCTCTACTTCCCATTTTGGTGGTAACCCATTGGGATCCTAAAAAACTTCCTAAAAGACTAAATAATACTATCCAAATCATGTTTTCCCTGGTTAGAAATATCTGAAACTTCTACCCCATCTTGTTTATCCTTTAACAAAATTAAACAAAATTCATTATGATTTTCCTGAATAAGTCATTTTTCTTGGTTAGCACTCACCATAGTAACTTGTGTCTTACACTGGTGAACCATAATGTTGTAGTTGATCCCATCCTTGAACCATCTATATCGGTTCTCCCTTCTCATGAGTATAACATCCTTAATATATAAGTAAGGACTCCCAAAAACAACATCAAACAATCAAGTGGAATAACATCATCCTCTAATACATCAATATACTAGGAATTTATCCCAAACTTGACCTTACATATTTTTTTACTTGAATTTCAACACCCTTCTTCACCCAACCCAAAGGATATGGGTGTGGATGCTCGTAAGTCTTAAGACCAAGCTTCTTTACAAATGCTTTAGAAATCAAGTTAGACTGAGAAATGATATCAACCAAAGAATTTACCTTAGTTCTCTTGATATGGATTTTGATATGGAATAATAGACTCATCTCTTCTTCTTGGCTGTCCATGTTGGTGGAAGTTCATCCAAGACTCTCATCTACATTAGAGTCATCTTCAATTTCCATATCCCCTTCTATCTTCACAACTGTCATGGAATTCTTTGAGTCCTTGGTTCAGTTCTTCAGATGTAACTACAGATGCAACTTCCAATAGGTAGTGTCGTATGACCATTTCTATCATAGTTCTTGCAAAAATTCTTGGGATCTTTATAAGTGTTTAAAGTAGTGGTAGCTTGTTTCCCTTTCCCTTTCCACTTACCTTTTTAACTTGGTTTCCCATGTTATTTCTTCTACTACTTTACGTTTGGCTCTACTTCTCCTTGATTTTTCTCATCATCTATATAGTATGCCTGCACACATGCCTCATTGAGATCTTTGGGTTTCATGGAGATGCATTTTCTCTAAAGGTGAGTGTGAATTCCTTCCAAGTACTTAGTTAGAATATCCTCATCCTCCAAGTCCATATTCAACAACATGGTCTACCTCTGAAACTCTGTAGTATAGTATACACACTTTGACCACTTCCTTGTCTAAAATACTACCATTTAATCATTTGGTCAGTCTTGTGGCCAATAGGATATAATTTATCTCTAATTAATTCTTTAAATTCTTTCCATGATTTCACAATATGATGTTTTTTTCTTTTCAAAAGTGGTTAGATGGGTTTCCCACCAAACTAGAGTGTGTCCATCCATTTTGAGATGTGCAAAGGTGATCCTTTGTGCCTCAGTGACATTATGGATGCTAAAATAGACTTCCAATTGTTTTAACCATTTATCAAGCAATTCTACATCTACTTGTCCTTCAAATATCTTAATTTCAACTTTTGTTTCAACTTTAAAAGGAGCATGATCAGATTTTACCTTCTCTCTTGTAATTGAAGTATCTTCTTTGTGCTTTTCCCTATCTTCTTCCTCATCATGGCTTCTCTTTATACCAAAATTTTCTTCGAGGCCTCAAACCACTTTGAGTCCATGGATTTTTCTTATGTAAGCCATCTTATGCAAATCTGTAAGTTCTTCTTGTCTTCTAAACATCCTATCCATCATGGTTTCCACTATCTCAATTATACGGACCAAGTTCTCTTCCTCCATTTGTCCCCAAATTATCTGTTTCCACTTCTTTGTAGAAATGTCTAGATCACAAGGTAAAGCCTCTTCACCTTTAGATCTCATCACTATCATACAAATCCAAGAATGAATACCACATTCCTGGATACTTGTTAGCTCTGATACCAAAATGATTTGTAAACTCTCTACTTTGGAATTGTTCACAAAATCACAATTAAACACCATTGTTTCTACTTTCAATTTAGAAAATGACAGATATAGCTAGTGAATGGATATGATTATGATTTATAACCAACAATTGTATAGAAAGGAGAGAATTTAAACTCATAAACACTAACAATTTTTATCCAGAAACCTCCAGAGGAGGAAAACTAGTCGGGAAGGGAAAAACAATATTTCTTCCCACTTTTATTGGCTAATTTAAATAAGAAGTTACATAATTTACAATAAGTATGAAAGAGAAGTAGATAATATCTCACACTTCCTCCCAATTACTTGCTTTCTCTACCTCAAAACTCCTTTCTTCTACAAACACAATTCCAACACTAAGAATTCCTTGCTCACTTACTCTCATGATTCAATGATCCATTTCTTTGTTCTCCCCAAGTATTTATATCCTTCCCCATGTCCTCCCATGCATTAGAGAATGAAAAAGGTCATGATAGGGAAGGGACAAACTGGTAATCTCCAAATTCATGTTTATTCATGCTTCCATTTATTTTTCTATCCAAAAGTGACAAGAATGCCACCCGGTGCAGATCACATGGTCACATGACCGCCACCCTATTTGGGTGGTGGTTAAAGGATCGCTGCCTTGGTTGGGTGGAAGTTCTATTAAAATGCAAACAAAATTTCCTTTTATCTATTTTCTTTCTTTGGTGTTAGATGATTTGATGAAGTAGAGTCATTTTGGATCCCTATGGATCAGTCGGTGAAATGGGAGGTAGGGGACATAGATGATGCATGAGGCGTAATATGAGGAAAAACATGTGATGTAGAGGCATCCTTAAGTTGTTCTATCTCAACAAGGAGAGACACAATTGTTGCTTCCATGGACTAACATTGGTTTTGTAACACGTGTATAGAATCCAATAGGTGTGCATTAGATGAAGGACCGCGAAGGTGAAGGTTGTCAAATAGATGGATGGATACATGACATGTTTGAGGTGGTGATGGATCAAAGTTAATGCAAGAATGTAGGGGTGCAGGTGAGATCACCTAAAGGATCATCAAGATTAGTATCAAAATCGTATTGAACGATGTGAAAAACTTGATAAGTAGTGGTATGTGGTTGGTCATCCAAATAACCATGAATGCGTAAGATGTACATGACCATGGTGTATTGTTCATCCGTAAAGGGAGGTAATGGACATCCCTGAGCATACCAAATAGTGAAGTTGGGTGAATAGAAAAGAAAGGAGCTACTACAAATGCACGCGGTGCCAAATGGCATGGGAAAGGTGATATCAATGTGATTAGGATTAAGTGTGCCTCTAATATAATCTAACCAAGATTGGAATAGAGTGAGTGGAGAAGTAATATGATAACACGTGAGATGGAAAAAGATGGAAAACACGTAGGCCATACGCATAAGTGAGAATACAGAGCCATGATACAAATGTGGATTACATAAAGGAGAATGAAGGTCGTCAAAATAAAAACCAATTCTATGGATACTGTCATGTGAGCATATAGTGGCCATACATGATGTATTGAGTGGTATGTGTTCCTAATAATAATTATTCATGAAAAGGGTGTAGGTGAATGACATATGCACTAAAGAAGAAGATGCTTTGGTGCATATGCTGGAACAACATCTATGTGTTGTAAAGGTACCTTATATGGAAAATGGAAGTAATAGTGGTAGGCATAGAGGAAGATACTATGTTGATCACCTAAATGAAACCCTCAAGGGGTAGCTTGTGTATAAAGGGAGGTATTGGAGAGAGTGGTAAAGAGAGGGAGTAACATGGAGTAGGTTATTTATATAGTACCATAACATTAGTATCATCGGGGTTAGTGATGAGTCGAAGGTACCTGATCAATCATAAACATAGTAGGAAGTAGGTCATGGGGAAGTACGAGAGATGGAGATGCATTCGTAGAAGATGGAGAAGTAGGGACCACTATGGCATTGATGGAGTCCTCTACACATAATAATGGAGAAGGAACAAGTGAGTGGGAAGGTTTGAGTGGTTCATGAATAGTAACAGGTGTGGTGATGGGACTAGGAGGGAGGTCTTGTACTTCCGCTACAAGTTGTGCTAAAATAGCAAGATCGATAGCACGTAGATAAGTGGAAACAACATCATCAATAGCTCGAGGATCTATACTAGAAGGCTGGAAGCCCAATGAACAAAGGGAAAGGTTTATATCTAGAAGAAGCATTAGGAGTATCTACAAAATCATGGCCACAACTATCAAAGTGTAAAGCAATTAGAGACTTAGGAGAAGTATCTTTCCTATTATGCTTACCCATGAGGGGTAAATGGAAATGTAAAACCCTATAAGGTGCTATGAAGAAACGTAGGGTTCACCAAAATGATTAACTAAAAATGGGATCTAATACTATGGAAGTATAACCACTAGTTAATCTAAATAGGAGGACTAAAATGTTGTATGAATGCACTAAAACAATATGGAATAATTGTAAATAATTATACTAAATGAAATAAAACCCTAAATATGCAAGGAAGTAAGGAAGAATGACTTAGCTGATTAAAGAAAACTTGTCGAAGGTTATCGCAGAGTCCGATCAGAAATTCCATGTGCAAGAAAATTCACTCAAAATTCTCAAAAAGGCCATATCTGGAGGATATGAGTAGAGTGAGGCACCTAGAAGGTCTTTGGGCACTCTAGGGCACCCTGATATACAAATTAAGTGCCCTAGTTTTTGTAAAATCTTTGAATCTAATTTTTATAGGGTCACAAGGTATCCTGAAGTGTTCTCTGTCTATCACATTAGATCTATCGAGTTACACTGAATGTGTTGAATAATTAAGTGATGACCTACAAGAAAGAAGGAAGTATCAAAACCCTAAAAATAAAGATGTAAAATGAATGGGTCGGACTGACCTTAGCCACCAAACTAGTGGTCTTATCACTTTGACCTTTGCATTATATTTTAGACATGGATGTAGTTCTAATGCATGTGTACATGTTGTGCCCTAGGTGCTCTTGTGCCAATCACACTTTGTGAAGTAACGAGCAATAATAATTATATAAAATGTAATAGTATGTGTGTATGGAATAGAATAGAATCCCCCTTATGCTATGTGTGTTAATGCAGATATCCTAGCCTTGATGTATGACATTATGTGGATGCAAGTGATGTAATGGATGCAAATCTAGATGGATTGATAGTAGTATGTGATACTAGGACCCTCATTATGGTCTTATAACTTTGTATTTATAGAGTTCTCTTGCTCTAATTTTATAATTAACCCTAACATGGATGACTAGGAAAAGATAAGGATAAAAATGGCTAGAAAGACCCCAAAAAGAAGCAGGAAAGTGGAACATGGATCGAGGTGCCCCAAGTAGGATTAGGGCACCCCAAGATATAAGCTTGTGCACCCCAGTTTAGGCTAAAATGATAGGACAATTGCGAAATAGGTGGATATGTGTAGGAAAATATGTAGGAATGACAAAAAAATAAAAATACTATGGCCATTAATTAGTACTTTCTTCACTTGTGAACCCTCTAAATAGTAGTATAATACCGAGCTAAATAATCCCTAAAGTGTAGGATTTTGTGTCTACATGGGAAAATTCTAGTGAAATTTTTTTCCCTTGCACTAGTGGAGGATAATAGGGTGGTGTGTAATGGTCTAATTGGGTGTAATTAGAGTACATATGGTAATATGGTGGAAGAAAAATGGAAGGGGTCACACCAATATACATGTAATTGGGACTATTATAAGAAGAAGGCGTGCCATCAAAAATATAACAAGGAGTAGTGTGAGAGGGAGGACCTCCTAAATTTTGGTAAGGTAAAACATAAGAGGATGGATATGGGTTGACATGAATTAGTGGGATTTGATAAGGATATGAATGGATTTAAATGGGAGATGTATAATGTTGATTGATAAAATGATTAACATATGGAAATACTTCATATCTCGGGGATCTACTTAAAGGAAACAATGATCAAATTATAGATCTTGAATGTTCTTAAATAAGGTGGAGATAAGGGAATTTTATTAATTTATGCGATGTTAGGATTGGAAACTCCCTTGCAAGAGATTCGAGAGGTAGCAAGATGGATCTCCGAAATGAAATGACTTGGTTTGGTTATTTGGGAGACATAGTATAGGAGAAATTTGGAGTGCTCCACATTCTTGATAACTCTTCCTTAATTATTTTATTTCCCTTTTATATTAATTAAATCTAGTTACTTTTAAGGGATAAAAGTTTTGTGGGCCGATGTGAGGATTTTTAAGATACATTTGTTGGTGGTCTTAGATGTACACCCCATGATAAGGCCTACAAGGTATGAAGAGCTTGGCTATCTTAGTAACAACATGGGAATTTCACCAAGATGTTGGACCTTGTTACCTTGAGACAAACCTTGGGAAAAGGTTGGTTTCCTTTCCTAATTACTCTAAAAATAACAGTAATATACTTTTAACTAACACTTTGGAAGGGAAAGGGGAAGACAAAGACTTAAAATGTAAATGGATTGGTGATGCACCGAGAAATAAGAGATCAATCTACCTCGGAGAAGAACAATAGGACATATAAAGTTAAAAAAGGTAGTTATAAGCTAAAATCAAATCTATACTAAATAAAACTCTCACGCCATGCATTAGTGACACAATGAACTGGAATCATACAAATATAATCCACACACACCATGAAATTACAAGAGAGAAAGGTAACAATGAAATAACACAAGATAAATGGAATATATGATCCATAATTAATAATATATCATTACTTGGGAGTATAAAAATTGATTACAATCATTGGGAAGACACTAAATGTATTACAAAAGTCCAATTTAGATGTCTCAAACTTAGAATTCTTGGGAGCCCAATTGAGTAGAGTGATTTTTCATTCAAGAGAGGATAAGTTTATAATAGATCCCGACTCCATTTATAGAATAATGTAGAAGAGAAATAGGATCAAAAAGTGTCGAGGTATATCTCTTTTCTCATCCTTATTTTCTCTATATGGATAAAGAAGACTTAAAAGATGTTGAGGATGATCTACCAAAAACCACTCGATTTAATTTAATTTTAAGTAATTAAATCTAAATATTATAGAGTCACATATGATAATAAATTCTAAAGTACATATTTGACGTAAGCAATAAACAAGTAGGATATAAAACCCTAAGCAAGAGATATAGAAAGAATGACTTAGATGATTTATGCTTGATCCGAGACTCGATACAAAATAGGAAAACTACTAAAAAGGTGAATTATGTCATCAATGATTAAGATAAATTCTTTAACTCACAAATCAAGCTGGACATGGGCACTCAGACGTGAACGAGGGAACCTAAGCACTAGTGAATGTTACTAGGTACTCATGAATGTGAAAATGGTTAGTACTCAATTTTTATAATGTCGTGTAATTGTCACAAATGGTTCCTGTTGATCACTTTTATATTGCACCTTAATCACCAAGGGTACCTATAATATGAAAAAAATCACCTACAAAACCCACAATACCACATCAAATCCAAAAATAAAGATGCAATATGGGGGATTTTGAATGACCTCCGATGGTCACCCAATAGAGTGAACTTATGCCCGAGTGCTCCACTACATCTCAGACTCCATGTAGTTCTTGTGAGTGTGTGTATAAATTGTGCCCTAGGATGCACTTGTGTAAATGTAATTGATAGTGGGTTATAGCTAGATGTAGCAATGTAAATAGAATGTGTGGATGGAATAATGAACTTCCCCTTCCTATGCAATGTATGCATTCAAAAGATACATCCTTGTCCCTTGATTAAATTCTAATTAGATGCTATGAAGTGTTTTAGGTTCCTTTTGAGTGTAAGATTAGGTGATAGTAATAATGCTTAGAGTGCTTGGTCCCTCTTTTTGAACACATAAATATGTATTTATATGATTCCCTTGTTTTAATTTTGTAATTGACAACTAGAAGGATCACCCATAAGTGAAAAAGATGCCCAAAAGATAAAAGATACCCAAAATGAGCAATTAAGATAGAAACGGGACATGGGCACCTAGAGAGGATAGGAGCACACAGGCGTTGCTATCTTGGCTAGGTGCTTTGGTGTCGAAGCCATGAAAGATAATCAATTAAAGTACCGACCAGGATGTGGGGTGTGAAAGGCCAAATAGAAAACAAGAATAAAAGGAAAAAGGCCAAAGAAAATCATCAATTACTAGTTTTCTTGCTTAGGAATCATATGAATGCTAGTATGTATTTAAGACCTAGAAATGTACCCAAGTACATGATTTTGTGTCTACATTTTCCCCACTTTATGTTGTTGAGTGAATACTCGATAACATAAAGTAGATAAGATATGCATACTTGATAACCATGTAGAGTGTGTGGAAAAGAATGCACCGAGTGGATAAGTGAAGTGTGGAATGATGCAAAAATGAAGCGTGAAAACTAGGAAGAGAAAGTGACCCTAGGGGTGAAGCGTATATGTTATACCTATTGTTGTGATTTTTGTTGTTTCTTCTTGTAAGGAAGGAATTGCAAAAAGAAGAGCAAGAATGTATTCAAAGTCTTGTATATGATAAATTAGAAAAAATGTGCATAAGTATGTAAAAGTATGTAAAAGGAAAGTGTGCACATGATATAAAAGAGTGTAAAGGATAGAAAAGTGTCCTAAAAATGTTGTGTAGAGAGAGTTTTTGGGTGATCTCATGCCAAAGAGCAAGTTTTGGGGAGAGAGGTCTAGTGTTACTCTCCTTCTATGAGTCTTGTATATGATAAATAAAAAAAAAAGAGCAAAAGTATGTAAAAGGAAAGTGTGCACATGATATAGAAGAGTGTAAAGGACAAAAAAGTGTCCTAAAAATGTTGTGTAGAGAGATTTTTTTGGGTCATCTCATGCCAAAGAGAAAGCGTTAGGGAGAGAGGTCTAGTATTTCTATCCTTCTATGAATTTTCCCCATAAACACCGTGCAAATGGTGTGTTCCTACTTTGTTGCTGATTTTTTATGAATTATACCAATTGAATTGTATAGAGGAGATAAACTATGTTCTATTTGCTTGGAATAATGTTCCCGATACTATCAAATTTCTCTCGAAGGCTTCTATGAAATATTATGATATGAAAAAATTATTGTGTGTTCCCCGGACATTAGTGCTAAGGGGAGGACACATGCGCCTAGGTGCTCTGTTTGATCCTGCACTTGGTATCTAGTGTATCAGTGCTGTGATTTTGACCCAAGTTTGTAATCGTAACTGTTTCTAATTATGTGTTTTATTATACTATGTTATAACTATGAGATGATTTATTGGGTGATTTTTTCACCCAATGTATACCCCCTCATTCGGGGGTGCATGTGATGTCGGTAGGAATGTGTGGCCCAAAAAGAGCCTTGATGCTGATATGAACTGTATCACTATTGAGGGGAGGGATGTGCATGGTAGAAACCAAGGCACATGCTAACAAAGTGGCTATATGCATATGTTAGTAGCAAAATAAGCAAGCATGTCATATAAAAATAATGTAACAAATGTGCATATAAGAGAGATACTTGCAAAAAGGAGGGTTTCAAACATGGGACACCACTCAAAATGTCACATGAAAATTAGGTCTAAAGAGGCCAAAATCATAAAAGTAATGATCAAACAAGACATAGGGCATAACCCAAAAACAATGGCATACAATAACAAAAATGTCAAACAAGATGTAACAGACAACCATGGTGACATATAATCCTGCAAAGAAAATGTTGTACATGAAGCACCCGTTAGTTAGCATGTTAAAAATATAAAAAAGTATGTCAATGCATGTATGTACCGATAAAAAGTAGTGTGCTAAGAAATAAAAGTAGTAAATAATGAAATAATAACACTTGTAATGTGTGAGAAAGTAGATGCCCCAGGAGCCTTGGTGGGACTGGTAAGAGGTACAATGCCAAACATCATTGCAATGTGTAACAGCCTATAAGAAGTCTACACTCACAAATAGAGAACAAGTGAACACACATGTTTATAGAAAATATATTGACATACCAAGTATTCATCTATCATGGGAGATAAACCGTATATGTAAGTAAAAGAAAGAAATAATAAGTGCAACCAATATATGCAATATGTTATGTGTATGACTAAGATGGAATGATATGCAATGTGAATGTGATAGGAGCAGCATGATCCCTAGTGGATATGGATGAGTATTAGATGAGGTTCATTTATATATAACCCCTCAATAATCAAGAATGAACCATACAACAAGAGTGCGTCATTGGGAAATGGTTTGAAAGTGTATGCTAGAAAGATGTATCATGAAGCATAGAGCATGAAATGTGAATGTGGTGAGGTTAATTTCAGATTTATACCCTCAACAATGAGTATGAACCATGGAACTAGAGTGCGTCATAGGGTAATGAAGATACAAGTTTTGTATCAATGTGTGTAAGAGGCATGAGAAAGACTAAATGTGAATCACGAAGTGCAATGTGTGTTCTTATAGATTGGAAGGAATTGGTAATGATTGAAAGAGGGGAATAAAGTGCAATGCCCCCAAGTGTGTGATGTGGAAAAGAATAAAGTAAAATAATCTAAAATATCATCATTGTCAAGATCATAACCAATTGGAGCTAGATTAGAGACTTGGTAATAAATAGTATGAGGCTGATCATATAAGGAGTCCTTACAATGTAAAGTATACATTCCCATTGCATATTTTTCATCAATAAAATGTGGTTGTGGAAAATCATGTGTATACCATCGAGTGATATTTTGAGAATAACCCAAGAAGGATTCATTACAAATAGAGATATGGCTAAAAGGCATAGGAAATGTGATATCAGTATGATTTGGATCTAATGTGCCACCAATGTAATCAAGCCAAGATTTCCCAAGTGTGAGTGGAGAAAACAAGGATTACATGTAAGGAAGACTGTCAAATGGAAGACACAGAGGCCATAAGCAATAATAATGAATATACATCCATGGTATAAGTGAGAAGAATGAGGTGGAGGAATAAGATCAGTGATCATGAAACCTAGGCGAGCCAAACCATCATGTGTGCAAATAGTCTTAGAACAAGTAGGGTCAAATGGAACATGAGGCCAATAAGAATTATAAATGAAGAGAGTGCATGTGAAGGGGTCCAAGCGTGTAGCAAAAGGAACCTAAGGAGATGTATCAAGTGATAGAATATCTAATGTATGCACAATCCCATGAAAAGGTATCATGGCATTAGTAGATGGAGGAATCTTTTTGAATTGATATTCACCAAGGCCAATAGAAATAAAAGTATCTTGGAAATAAGATTCATCAAATTCAATAGGATTATTTAGTTAAGATTGCAAAATATGTTGTCGTAATCATTAGTGCTAGCATTATATTGTTGTATTGCATTATCAAGAATATTGGTAGGAGTGGAGTCAAGTGTATGATTTGGAGGAGCCGTGATAGGTGGAGAAGTAGAAGCTATGGGGGTAGACATAGTGGGTGATAGGTTATCAGTAGTATGAGAAGGAATGGACAAAGTTCATGGAGAATGAGAAAAAGAAGTAGGAGCACTAGATTGAATGACATCATATGTACTAATTTTGTGATATGGAATTAGCTAAGATGGAGGAATGGGCATGACAATGATAGATCTATACAAAAAAAATTGAATGGTTTGGGGTCTACAACAATAGTATGTTCATAACCATCATGTAAGAATTTAATGCACTAATGAACTATAGATGGAACAACATGCATGACATGAATCCAGGTTTTCCAAGTAAGCAATTGTATTGAAATGTGGCATCAATGACAAAGAATACAATAGGAACCATTTTAGGCCCAACTTGTAAAGGTAGGGTGATGGTGCCCATGCATGTATGAGTGGTGGAATCATAACTACGAATGAATTGAGAAGATTTTTTAATTATATTTTCAGTAATGCCTATTTTCTTGAGGAGAGAGAGAGAGAGAATAGGTTTATAGTAGAGCCATTTTCAATGAGTACACACTTAATACGAGATAGTGGAAGTGATAAGAAAAGGTACAAATGGATTGTCACCAATAGGAGGGATATCCTCATCACTAAAAGATATAACATGTGGTAAATTTTTGAGAGATTGAATGAGGTGAGAAAATGCAATAGGTGAATTATTGCTTTCAATGTGAATGGAAGGGTGTCCTCTAATGTGTGACAACAATCGGGTGCATTATGTAATAAATCAAAAAGAGAATTTTTTTCTGGTGTATTATTAAGCTACTCTATGATGTCATAACCCTTAGAGGTAGTGGAAGGGATTACACAAGTGATAGAAGGTAGGATAGAAACAAGTGGATCCATAAGATGACGAGTGCGGTGGGTGGTGACTACATTGATGGTTAGATCAGATATGGGAGTAAGAAAGCGAGGAAGATGTTGAGTATGAACTAGCATAAAATTAGAAGTAGTAGTAGTTGCGCCAAAAACCTTTGTTGGAATAAAATAATGATAAGAAGATTGATCCATGAATTTAGAAGGAGATATATTTTGATACATTCTCACAAGGAAGGGTTTGAATGCATGGGTTCACCAAATTATTTAATTTAATTTGAATTAATTAAATCTAAATATCTAAGAGTTAAATATGATAATAAATGCTAAAGTATAGATTTGACACAAGAAATAAGCAAGTAGGATACGAAACCTTGAGAAAGAGATATAGGAAGAATGATTTAGTTGATTTACGCTTGATCCGGTTTTGATACAGACTGGGAAAACTACTGAACAGAAGGTGAATTGTGTTGTCAATGCTCAAGATAAATTCTGAAACTCATAGATCAAGGTGGAATTGGGTGCTCGGATCGGGGTGAGGGCACTGGTGCTGGTGACTCGCTATTGGGTGCCTAGGACTACGAAAATGGTCGAATATAATTTTTACATTGTCGCGCATGTGTCGCAAATAGTTCTGTTGATTTTCTATATGTCACACCTTGATCACCGAGGGTACCTCGTAACTCAGAAATAGATATCACTTGTAAAACCCACAATACCACATCAAATCCAAAAAGAATATGCAATATGGGGAGTCGGATTGACCTTGACGGTCACCCAATAGAGTGAACTTACGACCGAGCACTACACTACATCTCAAACTCCATGTAGTTCTTGTGAGTGTGTGTAAAAATTGTGCCCTAGGATGCCCTTGTGTAAGTGCACTTGATAGCGGGTTGTAGCTAGATGTAGCAATGTAAATAGAATGTGTGGATGGAATAATGAACTTCCCCTTCCTATGTAGTGTATGTAGAAAATGCATTCCCTTGTCCCTTGATTGAATTCCAAATGGATGTTTTGAAGTGCTTTAGTTCCTTTTGAGTGCAATCTTAGGTGATAGTAATAATTCTTAGAGATTGGTCCCTCATTTTGAACACATAACTATGTATTTATATGATTCCCTTGTTTATTTTGTAATTAACAACTAGAAGTCTGACCCATAAGTGAAATATATGCCCAGAAGATAAAAGAGACCCAAAAGGAGAGAGTAAGATAGAAAAGGGATAGGGGCACCCAGAGGGGACAAGAGTGCCAGGGATTTAGTGTTCAAGTCATGAAATATAAACAATTAAAGTACCAACCGGGATGTTGGGTGTGACAGCCAAATAGAAAACAAGAAGAAAAGGAAAAGGCCAAAGATAATCTTCAATTACTGGTTTTCTTGCTTAGGAATCATATGAATGTTAGTATGTATTTATGACCTAGAAATGTACCCAAGTGTGTGATTTTGTGTCTACACCACTTTGATCATGTTTTCAATAAGATATTTATTTGGAATTTGGTTTTGAGAAGACATCAAATAAATCCCATAATATTAGGAGAATTAATGAAGCCAAATATTCTACTTGGTAAGAAGATCACAGATTTTACCTTCAAAATCACTATAAAAGCTTATCATCCGATTTACAATTTTTTTATCTCTTTTAATTTGTTTGTGGAGGGGTCATGAAGAGAATATGTGACTCAAAAGAGAATATTCATAGAGAATTGAACGTCCTAGAAGAATCTAAAAGTGATCTAGGTGCCATCAAATTTGGTTTTTGACAATTGACAACCTAAAGTTGTATCATGAAAATATTATAGATATCTGAATCGTTCTACTTGAAACCAATACCAATGTGAATTTTTCTTGAAGAATTTTCTAATGGTCCTAGTTGTAGGTCATTTGGAGCTCCTAGTCAAAATAAAGGAGTGAAAAAGAGCCTTGTTCATGCCTCTGTGACATTCCCGAGATTTTTTAACACTAACCCAAAGTGTCAAATTTAAGATCACGCATACACTCTGTTGACGAATTTTGGAGATCATTGATCTTTATCACGTAATTAACATGTTATTTTTCTTTCATTGGTGACTCAACATCCTTTATAACTAGGGGACGGAAATAATATTTGAGATAGTGACATGCACCAATTTCCTCCATGTGTTCTCCTTTTGGGTTATCTTTCTTACATTGGTATTCTACAAAGTCTATTTGAGGGGATTTAATGTTTAGAAAATTCTAACAAAACCATGAATGGTGATAGTTTCCATGCATTCCCATTTTCCATGTGTCATCCATTGGTGCAATCTAAACTACAAAACATTAACATGAAGGCTCAAGGTTTGCAAGGGTGATAAAAGCTGATGCTTGACACTTGTTTTCCACATGTCACGTGTACATATAATAAATAAATGGATAAGCTCTAAATTTTTTCCAAATGCGGTGATGTTGATAAACTCCACATTTTTAATCTTAGATACTTGTCTCATATCATTTTAAAGAAGGTAAAAATAAAATAAGAAGAAGAAGACACATGTTTAAAGTTAATCGAGTCATGATTTCATGGGAAAAATTAGCGCCAAGATAAGTTCAAACTAAATGGATAAAATATTGAATAAACGAATAAAAATGTGAGAAAAATAAGTAAAATTTAAAGAAAAATGCACGAAAGAAGGTAGGAAACAAATATCTCAAAGGCTATAAAGCCATGATCAAAATAAAAATAGAATTTTAACTTATATCTAACCATGTCATCATTAAAATAGTCAAAAACAAGAAGTCAGAAGATGTATAAACACCAAAGTTACGTGTAATAATTAATAAATTCAAAGGGGGTGAATTTGAAAACATTTTTGGCTACTCATAGGGGTATTCACTTGGTAAACACAAGGATCCCTAAAACATCAAAACTTCTAAATTTTCCTTTTTCCAACTATGACTTTTACCTTTTGATACTTCTCAACTAGATTATGATTTCAGTTTAAACATGAACTCTATCCTAATCCTATAAGAAAAACCTTTAAAAGACTTCCGAAAAGAATTCAATAGTTGTTCAAAAAAATTATTGCATGATATGCACTTGTTCTTGGAGGCATTTGACTAAATGTTTATGTTATGATGTTTCTCTCCATTCTCCAAAACAAACATGGTTAGTTATGAAACAACTAAGTGCACAAAGGGCTCTCAAATTTCAACTAAACTAGAACAATTTTGAATAGGATACCATGTTTGTCTTTTCCCTCACTGAGAAATATTTGAGTTTCCTTCAAATTCTCTTCATATGCTTTCTTTAACTCTATAAAACGTATTTTAAAAAAATTAAAAGATACCGACTATGAACAACTCAAAAAATATATTTACAAAAGAAAAAACATACAAAATTCAAGTGAAATATGCAAAGAGGAACTTATTAGTAGCAAACAAGGACTTACTGATAACTCTAGAACAACAAAACTAGGCAAGACAATTGAGTAATAAAGTTCTAGAGCATGAGGATCCCACATATCGAGTTAGGGCCAAGAAGAAAAAGAAAAAGGGAAAATAAGGAACAAAATACAAACAAAGAAAAAGGTACAGTTATATACAAGGGAAAATAGAGATTTCAAAGGTATTGTTTGAGAAAGATCCCATTGATTGGGATATGAAGTGGCTCATCATCAAGATTTTCCAACTCAAAGGAATTATTTTCCTTACACTCAATGCTATGATATGGACCACTCCAAATGGTGTCAAATTTCTTATGTATACTAGGCTTCACTCTATCCTTATCTTATTTAAGAACTTGTTCTCCTCTTTTGAAATTTTGATGATGAGACTTATTTCCAATTCAATTCTTCCTATCTTGTTAGTGAATTGTAAATTTACATCTAGATTCTTCTCGACCTCTTCCTATTTTACTAGCTCTATTATTCGATAGTTCTAGCATCATGATGTCCCAATTATTGCCTATGAGATAACTCAAGGGCTAAGAGATCTAGTGATATTGGAAGTATAGCTTCTCTACCATAAACACACATATAATAGGCATTTCCAACATAATTTTTAGGTTTAATCCTATTAGCCCAAATAGGTTTTATCACCTTTGTGTACCATTTACTTTGATTGTCTTCATGGTTCTCTTCATAATTTTGATCAAGTTCTTATTGGAAGACTTAACAAGAATATTTCATTTATGGTTTTAGTTGGGTGATGTTTTTAAGTAGATACCATACATCAAGGAAAAATCAGCTACTTTAGCACCAACATTTTTGGCATTATTGGAAATGATGGTGTGAGGGACTCCAAATCTTGTCACAATGTCTTCTACAAAGTCCATTATAACATTTTAAGTTTCATATTTCAATGGAATTGTATCAACCCATCTGGTGAGGTAGTTTGTAGTTGTTAGTACCCATTTATTGAAAACATAAGGGAGAGGATTTATCATGCTTATGAATTCTAGTCCCCATTGGGAGAATGATTGATCTGTTGAGATTAGTTGAAGAGGAAGGGTTGCATTTCTCTTTCTTCCTATGAAAAATAGGCACTCCTTGTAAATTATTACCCACTTGTGATATTTATAAAACATGGTGGGCCACAAGTAACCAAATCTTATGATATTTGTTGTAGTTATTTGAGGAGAAAAATTTCCACCAAAGAATCTTGAATGTAACTCTTTGAGAATCTTCTCAAAATTATGTGGTTTAACACATATCAACATGACACCATAAAAATTACTTTTGAATAAAAATCCATATATCAACTCATAGTGGATAGCCTATAATATAAAATTACTCCTTTTATCTCTATAGAAAGTATTATTCATCCCACTAACATGTAGGTAATTAATCATGTCTTGAAACCAGGAGTTTCCCATACTTGTTTCCACTTTGTAAAATCTATTGATTGATTGTAAATTAATTCTTGAGAGGGCCATAGATCATCATCTAAGTGTTGACATAGTTACCTACCTCTAATTAGTTTAGTGGGATTGATATGCAAATCAAATTTCATATCTTGGTGATCTAAGTAGCTCTCTTTCACCGATCTCCGTGTTCATGATGTATTATTTGGTATTAGGGTGGGTGACAAAGAATCTGATCCTTTTGTTTGATAGTATATGTTTAAAGTTACTTGGGGTGTCTTAGTACTTGACCGTATACTTTTAAAAAAACTATATTTGAGCTCATAGTGCTTGAGAGTTTGGCTTGTGAAGTTATTGGGTTTCTCTAAACCTTGTTGGTTTTCTTAGGTTAGAATAACAACATGTTATTTTCCCCTCCAAATGCATATAGGATGAAGTCCTTCTCAAATTTTGGTTTAGTTAAACTAGGATATTGAGGTAAGAATTTTTGATCAGTTCAAAACTACTCTTTACATCATTTTCCCATTATAAAATCAAATCACTTTTTGACATCAAGGTTCTAGGCATCACCAAACCTACAAAATTGGTGATTAACTTCCTCATAAAGTGTATCTTCCCCAATATTGACTGCAATGTTTTCTTGCATGGTAGATAGATAAATACAAGATAACTATGATTTTGTTATGATTTATGGCTAAGCCATTCATTTTGATACAACATGCCCCAAAAGCTTACCCTCATAAACAACAAATATACACTTCATGGGGTTTAGAGATACTCAAAAATCTCTACATATATTGAATGTTTGATCAAGATGTTTGAAGTGATCCTTTTTCTTCTTTGAAAATATAGTAATGTCATCCAAGTAGACCAACCTTATATCATTTATCAAACCTTTAAAGGCAAGTCCACGACTCTTTGAAAAGTGGCACCGATATTAGACAACCCAAAAGGCATATTTCCATGGGAATATGTTCCCCACTTAGTGGTGAATGTTGTATTGTAATAAAAAAATTATTGGACCATAATTTTGTTATAACCTAAGAAAACATCCAATAATGAAAATATTTTAGACCTTGCTAGTGTTTGTAAGATTTAATCCATGGAGGGTAAAGGATAACAATTTTTCATGGAATCTTTGTTTAGGTCGCTAAAGTACACATATAATATAATATTTCCATTTTGATTTATTACATGGACTAATTTTACAACCCAAGAGGATTATTTGGTAGGAAATATGGTGTTGGATTCAATAAAATTAGTTTTTCTTTCCTCACTAGAGGCTCAATCTTAGGGTTAACTAGTCTCTATTTTTTTGTCACATGTTTAGCATTTGGAGACATATCAATTATATACTAGATGATATAAATATTGTACCTCTTGAGGTCATAATAAGTCTATATAATGACATCATCATACTTTTTTATAGATTTGAATAAGCTCACATTGCTACTCAAAGGTACATACCTTACCTAGTTTCAATTTTTTTGCATAAGAGATAGTTACTTCGTAATATTCCTCCTCTTTAATATTTAGGTTTTTATTCTCTACCTTGAATTGATCAAGGGTAAAAAATATTTATAAAGTGACCAATCCCTTGGGTAGATGATTGGTTTTCAATTAAATTATATGATCACGATAGCAATCTTGTAGTTTGGGCTATAATTCTTGAGAGAAATTAGCTTCATGTTGTATAAAATTAATAATATGTTCATCAATCTTAAAGATCTACCAATGGAAATCATTATCACAGATTGCTAGTTTAATCACCAAAGTCACATGTTGATCTATCATCTTCATAAGATCCTTAGGAGGATAAAACTAAGCTCTAATGAACTCCATTCATTTAGAATTAAAATTTCGATCCCTTGGTATAATTTGAAGGTCTATTGCATCAAATTCCTCGAAGATATATCAAACTATGTTTTTATAGGCTTTGAAGAGAGGGTTTTTTGTTAAACATTTAGACCTCACATGTTGGATTACCAATTTAGTATCTCTAAATATAATTAAATTATTGAGTCCCTTCATCTTTGCAATTAACAACCCTTGGATAAGAGCTTCATATTCAAATATATTGTTGGTGCAATTAAATTAAAGTCTATGTGGTAAGAAAAACTTTTCTTTCTTAGGTGAAAATAAGAAAACACCTACATCAAATACTATATTAAAATTTTAACCATCAAAAACATCTTCCATATTCCTCCCAAATCTTTATTTGACTTAAGAAATATAGGGATGAAAATGCCTTCATCTTGTATGTAATAGGTGCTCAAACCAATTTCCTCAAAGGTATCATAAGGATAAAATTTCCATCTCTCCCTTTCTCATCCATAAAACTTTTCATCTAGATCTTTGGTCCTTACCTCATGTGGTTCAGGGTCAACATTTTCAATCTCAATTTTAGGTGTCATGGAATAATTCAACTCAGCAGGATTTGGATCATAGGTTTCAATATGAAACTAGGAAATAGGCTCAGATTTGATGGCAATATTTTTGCCATATCTGGTCTTTAAACACATGTGAGACAACTCATAAGAAAAATTTCCTTCCACTTTTACAAGAAAGTCTCTAAATAAGCATAGTGGAAAGATAGTGGAGTAGGTCAATGAATGAGATATCTTGAGGTATGGGATGCTAAGAAATAAATGCAAGGTGAGATTTATGTTTTTGATGACCCCTATAGTCTTTATAGTAGAACCATGAAGATGAAATGCACATTTATTGATGGAAGTATATTTCATTCCTAGGACATCAAGAACTTACTTGGGAATGGAAATGCTACTAGCTCCAACATCAATCATAAAATTTCACCTCAAATGTTTTATAATGATCAATGAAAAATAAAATAGAGGAGGGTTTGGAACATAACTTACATTAGTGGATTTAGATTGATATATATATTGATTGGAATTGAAGTCACCTCATTCTGAGACTTTGGGGAAAATTTGAATTTCCTCGGTCCTTCCTACAGAAAGTCAATCTGACTTAGGATTTCTAAATCATCCCACATAGAGACATTAACATTAGTATTTTTAATCTACTCTATAATGTTTAGGAGGGTTGATATTTACTTATATAAATTATGTACAATACAATATCTTTTTATAATCTCAATTGTAGACTGATACAAATTTGGCTACATATTTGTGGCAGGAGGTTGTACCTTGTTTACCTCTATCATCTTAACTAAAGTATCAAATGAATTTTATCATTCCCCTCTTTGAATAGGTTTCATTGGATATATATATATATTTACTTATGTTTCCAATAAATTTTTCTTGGATCTTGTGTTATAATAAAACTTCACTAAGAGTTTTTATTCCTCTCATCTGATTTGTTCCACAAAATTATCACTCTTTTTAGTAAACCAAAATCTCATTTACTATAGATGAAGGTGGTTATGATGGCTATAAAGTCTGGAATGGTTATACCAAGGATTTTTCACTATCAAGGATCATGTTATAACTCCATTGGGATAAGTATTAGAGTAAAAGGTTGTGAAAAAGGGTATGATTGTTGTATATGCCTTTCACATGCAATATAGTTTTGACGTTGGGGTCTATTTAGTGATAAACATGGTATATCATTCATAAGGTGTATGAGTAGGTTAAGTTTGTATTCTCAAAACATTAATCTCATTGACCATATTATTAAGAGATATTTGACCTCATGCATCTCATTTGATGAGGTGCTAGGGATGGCTATCAATAGTTATACAATAATGGGTTGGGGGTGAGCTGTAGGAGTGGCTCTTAACTTAATATATATGGGAATAAGAGGTCTTGGATTTAACTTTCCAGCTTGAAATATGATATACTTAGATAAGATAACAATATCAAAGGAATCAGGAAGGTTTGTAAATCCCATATACTAAATCATTATAGGTACATCTGAGTTAAGAAATCTTAAAACGTACAAAAATTTAGAATGATAATGTGGTTTTACCAAGAGTGGGATACTTTCCTAAGTCCTACGGAATATGAATTCAAAATCATAAATATCTTCATTTGGTGCTCTCTTTATTGTGGTGAGCTTCTCCATTGGTGATAGATGGTCACTCTTATCCTAAAAATGCCTCTCTAATCTTCCTCCAAAATCATCTCATGTGTTTATAAAGTTAGGATGGATGTTCCCATACCATGAAAAAGCTTTTCCTTTAAGGGAAGCAAAAATAACCTTATTGAAACATACATTTGGGTTATATAATGGATTAAACACAATTTTATTATATCTTTGATGTGATATATGGGATTGACATAATTTTCAACTAAAAATATGGCTATCTTTTTAGATTCGTGGATGGAATATCATTCAACACATTTAAGGTTATAGGGTTGTTGACATTAAAGGAATGAAAGGCATAATTTCTTAGATGAGCCATGTTTGTGAAGGGTAAAAGGATTTTCTTTAGTATTTGAGTGGTAAAACTAGGTGGAGGAGTGGATTTGGCTATTTGGTGTTGAGGAGGATTACTATATGTTTGCAAAGATATGCTTCTTACTCTCCTCTAAGGTGATGATTGTAAAAACTTAATAGATTGTTCCTTAGCACTTCTCTTATTTATGATCCTTCTCATATACTCAAGGTGACTATAATTATTTAATTAAGAGATTGATAGAGTCTTTATGTGCTTAGAATGAGGTTTAAAACTAGTAAAAATTAAGAACATTACCAAATATTAGTTAAAAATTTGAAAAACATACTTCCTTGTCTTTTAAATATTGTAAGTATCTCAACAAGAACACAATATTTGTCCCATCAGTTGTGCCTAAAAATATTGGTTTTTTTGAGATGTACACCCATGATAATGTATACAAGGTTTAAATAACTTGGTTATATCAATGACAACATGGGAATTTCCCAAGTTTTGGGACCTTGAATCCTTGAGACAAACCTCTAGAGAAGTTTTGATTACTTTCCTAATTAATCTAATGCTAACACGAATATACTCCTAACAAAAAAATTGGAAGGGAAAAGGATAAGAAGGAGACTAAAAATTCACATGGATTGGTGATTCACTATAGAAATATGAGATCACTCTTTTGAGAGACGAATAAGAGGATGAATACAATGATAAAGGGTAGTTATAAGCCACAATAAACTCTACACTAAATCAAACTCTCACTTCCTACATTAGTGACCTAGTGAACTGAAATTATACAAATATAATCCAAACACATCATGAAATGACATGAAAAAGGTAAAAATGTAATAACATAAGTGAAAGGGAAGATATGATCCATAGTAAACAATATACTATTACTTTGGAATATACACAATCTACTACAATCATCGAAAGGAATTGAATGTATTGCACAAGTCCAATTTAGAGGAATGAAAAATCTGAATTCTTGGGATCCCAATTGAGAAGAGTAACTTTTAATTCAAGAGAGGATACTTTTACAATGGATATTGGCTACATTTATATAAGAAGGAAGAAGAGCAATAGGATATGTTGAGATATATATCTTTTCTCATCCTTATATTCTCTAGAAGTATCAAGAAGCTTAAAAATGCTAATTAACGATGGTCCTCATAAAACCAAATTTGATCATGTTTTCAAGTATATATTTGTTTGGAAGTTGATTTATGATAAGAAATTAAAGCAAGCCCATGAGATCATGAGGATTAGTGAAGTTTATGATGAAACTTGGTGAGTAGATCATGATTTTACCTTAAAATCCACTATGAAAGCTTATCCTTGATTTATAACTTGTTTAGCTCTTTCAATTTTTTTGTGATGAGGCCATGAAGAGAATATATATATCTCAAGAACATCTTCATAAATAATTTAACATCCTAGAAGCATTTGAAAATTATATTGGTTTTTAACAACCGACAACCTAAAGCTATGTCATGAAAATATCACGAGATATCTAAATAATTCTACCTAAAACCAAGACCGATGTGAATATCTCTTGAAGAAATTTATAGTGGTACCAATTTTAGGTCATTTGAAATTCCTAGTCAAAATATATTAGTGAAAAAATAGATCCTTTTTGTGCCTCTTTGACATTCCCGAGCTTTATTTAACACTAAGAGAAAATGTCAAATTTAATCTCATGCACGATCTCAAAATTTTTTGGTGCTCACCAATGTATGCCATGTAATTAAGACGCAACTTGTATTTCATTAGTGAATAAAATCCTTTGAAATTAGGGGATAGATAAATAATATTTGAGATAGTGTCCTTTGCCAATTGCATTGCATCCACATGTCCCCCTTTTGGGTTATCTATATTATATTAGTCTTCTATAGAGTCTAGATGGGGGGATTTAACTTTTGGAAAATTCAGAAAACCATGAATGCCACTACCATGTGTTCCCATTTACCACGTGTCCTCCATCGGTGAACTCTAAAGTGAAAACATTTAATGCAAAGACTCAAGGTTATGAGGGAACTGAACATAGATGTTTGACACTTGGTTTCCATCCATCGCATGCATGTAAATCATAGATAAAGGGATAAGTATGAAAGCTTTTTGAATGCAAAGTGATTCCGAGAGGCTCCACAATTTTCTTATGGAAACTTGTCTCATATTGATTTAAGGAAGGAAAAAGAGAAAATAAAAGAAGCGAGCAAGTGTTTAAAGATAATTGAGTCATGATTTCATGGGAATAGTTAGTGCCAAGACAAGTTCAAATTTAATTGGATAAATATTGACAAAAAAACTTAGTCAAATTTAAACCACAAAACGCATAGGGAAGGTAGAAAAAAAAGAGCTCAAAGGGTCTAAATCCATGATAAAAACAAGAATAGAGTTTTGGATTAGATCTAGACCATGTTGTCATCAAAACAATTAGAAAAAGGAGCTTTAAACAGACTAAAAACTATAGTTTTATGAAACAATTGGGAAATTTAAAGGGGAGAATTTGGCAACAAGTATGATATAGGAAAATCTAATGAGAAGTGTTTCATTAGAACCATGGTAGCTACGAGGGATTTATGATATATTTAGATATCTTATAAGACCACATGAGGTTTGGTATGTGCCAAAATAAAAAAAGAGATGAAATGAATACATATTTCTTGATCATTTTTAGTATTAACATTAGCCCATTCAAATGACAAACACATTTATTAGGTAAGAAAATGCCTAGCAAAAATAATATACTCCAATAAATCTTTTGTCAAGGGGTGGAATAAAAAATTCAAAAAATGAAGAGCAAGAATTTAAGGGAGAAAGAAAATACGAAGGATAGACTTCACATCGGTTCACCATATTTGTACATAAGGAAAGTGACATGCTAATATTATCACTCAACTTATTTATTTTTGGATGAGATAACAGGAGAAAGATTGATTAAATATGAGTTGTTTGTTTTGTTAAGCATGTTTGATGGGTTGAATTCTTTAAACATGTATTTAGAAAAGGTGTATCATTTGATACTTTCTTAATAACAATACTCTTGGGTTTATTTTTAATGCACGTTAAGTGGATAAAATTGAGAATAAAATAAGAGCCTATTGATAACCATAGTCTAAGAAAACCAATTAGAGAAACTCATAATTGAAATTTATTTCTTGAAATGGGTAACTCTAGGGATTTGACCAAATAAAGTGGGATACAATTTTATTAATTGCATAATACACAATGAATTAGAAGAAAAATCATAGACCTGTGGAGGAAAAGGAAAATCAAGGAATATATGATTTATCTTGACAATGAGATTGTTTCAACCAACAGATGTCAACTTCCTTGGTTTTCATTAAAAAAAGAGCTATTAAATGATAAAAATGAGGGAGAGGGGTGCTATAAAATACCATTTATAGGATCTCATGGTCAATATTTATATGAATGAAATTTGTTTCATAGGGGAAAACAATGTAGGGAAAACACCTATTATATGGGGTTGAGCTTGGCTTGATAGTTTCATCAAACAACAAAGGTATGAAATGTAGGAAAAGTAAACTAGAAAAGAGGCAAGGAGGCTATGATAAAAGTAGTGTAGGATGTAGAAAATTAAAAAAATGGAAGTGAACTAATTTACTTGAAGTATAAAGTACACTAACCAATGAATGAATACATAACTTGCAATTTTTATTGAAGTTAAATTCCTATTTTCATCAAAGCAAAGTGTTTTTAATCATTAACCTATTTTAAATGATGCAATAAACTATATTTTTGTATGTTTATATGGCATGTAAGATCACTAAAATAAACTACACTAGAAGTAATAACCTTATGCACAAGATAGCTTAGACTAATAATATAAATAACTATGAAAAATACAAACAAATGTAAAAGGAAGAGATTTATGAATATGCACAACAAGTTGAACGATAAAAACAATGAATAATACTTGAAGATGAATTAAAAACTATACACTAATAACTAAAAGACTAAAATTAACTTTGAAGGATTGGGAACAATGTTTCCAACTAATATAAATTAATACTTTAAACACTTCTATGATAAAATACAACAATTGAAATGTAATTTAACAAAACTAACTCTTAATGACAAATATGAATGATGCCATGTAGAGAATGAACAACATAAGGATTCTTAAAAATTTTCCAAAATAAAATTTCATGGGATTTGTGAGGAATATGAGGTAGAGGTTAAATATAAGAATATCACTTGAAACTCTTAATATCCGTTAATGTAGTAAACTATTGAACAATATAAAAATGAAAAGGGACTACAACATTTAAAATGTAAACTTGAAAAGATTTTTATTTATTTAAAAATTTGAATAACAATAATGAAATGAAAATTAATTCTAAGAAAAACAAGAAAATGGAACTTCAAAATTTTCAAAAGAAACATGAAAAAACAACAAGAAGATAAGGTGTGCATAAATATTTCCAGGTTGAAACCTATAAGTTATAATGATCATATTATTTAAGTGAATCACCAGGGAGAGGGAGAATAGATGAAATTGAAATAAATATTGATAAATGAAAACATAATAAACTATGTCCAGTGATCATAATATGGTGGGTTTTGGATGTATTAAATGAATTTTATGATTGATTCAAATTAACAAGGAAGATAAATTAATATGTTTTGGAGAAATAAAGGATTTTTTTGGGTGAAAATAAGGGGGTTTGGGAAGGAATTAAAAGTTCCAAAAGATGAGAAAATGTCTCTATTCTATTTCTTACCTTTTAATTTTCCCACACATGATATGGTTGTGAAACCATTGATATTAATAGATCAAGGAAGTTTACAGAACCAATATGAAAGATACAAGACTGATATAGTTGTTTCATAAAACATGTGAAAAAGATAACAAAAATGAATCCAGTTGTAAACAATTTATGAATCTCAAAAATTAAAAAGGAAAGAAGCAATGTGAGGACACAAAAGAGTAAAATAAAGAGGATTTGATATTTTTCTACCTACAATAGGTTTTCATTCATCACTATACTTCCAAATGTTTCATTATGAAAAATTGGGGTGCATAAAATATATTCCTTCCTCAACTCTAGTTTGGAGCCTATTTTGTATCCACTTCAACCATAGGTACCTAATTTTTCTTGTTATATATTGAAGAGATATATCTTTCCACATATTATTCAACTTATTTTGGCATGGCCACAAATTATACCTTGGTTTTTTATTGGATTCGTGTGCTCTTTTCCTTCCATATTAGCTTCCAAAATCCCTTCTCTTAGAGTATCCCTATCTAGTGCACTATCTTTCACTACTTATGAATCAATGTATGAAGTAATTATTTTTATAAAGGAACCAATTGGTCCCCTCTGGTATCCAATTTCCATCCTTTGATGCATATTGGGAGGAGTTACCCTTATCAATTTACCCTTACCTTTACCCTAGCCAATGGAATTTCTCATTATCCTTACACACTTTCTCCTCTTCCTTCCACCTCGAGTCTCATCATCATTTTATGAATCCTCTAAAAATGATCAATTAATTCACTATTATCATCATTGGTGTCACTAATTCATTTGTTTAACTAGGATTGAGTGTGCAGAATTAAGAAAATAAACCTTGATTGATAAAAAAATTACCATCCTTTCTCCATCTTTCTAGTCTCATCATCTGAGTCGTCATCAATGAACTTAAGACTAATCCCATTTAAAAATAATCCTTTAATATTGTAATCATTTCTACATCTATATAAATTATATACACTAGTTCTCATGGAAATTCTACCAAACATCTCATTGATCACTCCAAATACATCATTAAAACCCTATAAGGAATCCCAACTCAAATTTTAAAATATCAATAAAATTTCAAAATATTTATAATAGTCACACTTGACATCACCTTAAACTATGTGTAGCCATGATATTATATATATATATATATATATTGGTATTGTAACTCATTTGCAAATAATTGTGAAACATCCTTTTATAATGCACAATCAATATTAAAATGATATATTATAGTCACCTATAATTCACAATTTTAGGCTTTGAATTTCTATTTTACAATAATGTTCCCCATCACTTGTATTGATGAAAGTTTTCCTTTCATGGGTATACAAATATCATCAAACAAGATCATAAAAATATTCTCCACCAAGAGTCATTTTATCCCTTATCCACCATTTTCTTCAACTCACCACTAATACAATTTTCTAAACTTTACTTCATGCATGAACCACCCATTGCCAGCCAAGGACCTATGACTTTTCACCTTGCAAGAAATCAAATTATAAATTTTATACATACTAAAAAAATACAACACTCTCACTATGGCCCTAACTTATTTCCACTTAATTGATATGGCCTTCACATTTCTACTCATCTTACTTAATTTTAAAACATTGATATAATTATCATGCATCTCTTGATTATTTGATGCCACCACCAAATTATACCTTTTCATTAGGGAAACTTTCAACTTATAAAACCCTTTAGAGAGATAAATTTATCCCATGTACCATAATACACATTTAACCTTCATGTATATGTGCCATAAAACATAACCAATTCATTTGGAGTAATAAGAAAAGGAAATTCATTAATCTTAAGGACTTCTAATTTGTCATGTAGTCCATCACCGATACATTAAATTGTACTTTCACACTACATTCCATCCTCAACTAGTTCTAAATTTTTTATTTTTAGTGATTAAAACACATGAATTTACAAAAATATGAATTTATCTTTAGTTAATTCCCATCCTTTACCATGTATAGGTCAATATTTAGAAATACATCAAACCCCGTTAACTCCTATATCACCATTTTCTTTTTTTTTTCTTTTCTTCCTTTTGCTTAGATTAATGTGTAGATTTTTTTCTTCCATGCTATTCTTCTTTATAGATTCCTTAGCTAACCTAATGTCTCTTTCTCAAGTGTATTACGTTAAAATAAATGTATCTACTTCAATTTTGGTATTATAGTATCTAAGTTTTGAATGAGACATTTCACAACATCAAATTTGGTACACTCTAGGACATTTGGACTAATGACACATATTTAAATATCTTGACACATTTCCCCATTATGATTACTTCAAAATCCATTTGGTCATCTCCATCTACATATTTCACAAACTCATGATCATTTATAATCATCTATGACTTGAGGTTGATCTCTATGGACACCCCTTCCCTTCTTGTTTTATGACTTTTGAACTATCAATTTGGTTCAGTGATACATGATAGGTTCAAACATTAGCCTATCCTCTATTAGGTAAAACATTAGTTTTATAGTAATTATGCATTATAATTATGTTTTTACTATTACCATAAGTAGGTATTTATTTACTCATGTAGTTAGTGGTTATATGGTTATATTGTTATAACCTTATTATTGTTTTATTTTCATGAATACTTGCATATTTGGTTTATTATTGTACTTGTGTAACAATTTACTATTTTGTAATATTTTGTTCAATACTTATAAGTGTTACAACAATTCATTTCTCTATAACCTAATTATTCCATCAATAAAAAAATCTACATGTGCTACCTCCTAATTATCCATAACATTTGGTATCATAGTAGGATTCTACACTGCATGCGGTGCAAAGCTTGATGACAATAACATTGGGGTGACCGCCGAGGTTAGTATGACTCAAGAATATGCATTATTTATTCCATATAATGTTTGATTGAGATTTGTGTAGGAAAATGGGGTTTTTTTAAAGGAAAATGTGTGATACAAAAACTTTACAACAAATCCAAGTAAAAATAATAAAAGGAAGGAACCAATTTAAAACCACGAAAAGATCATAAGGAAAGTTTCTACAAATAAACTAGCCCCTGGGGTAGTTTTGTCCTCTTATGGGCGGTCATGTCTAGGGAATTCTCAGATAGATCTAACCTTCTCATTATGTTTCCCGTCTAGAATTAACCTAGATATTTTGATACAAGCTAAGTAATTATTACTCTCCTATCTTGTATAATTACTTGTAATAAAGTGGATACTAGATATTATTTGTTACTACTACATCTATTTCATATCAGTCCTCTAATATAATATTTAAATGGTTTAAATAAATTCAAATCTTATATCGGAGGACTGAGATCAAATAGATATAATAGTGAAAAACAATATCTATCATGTAGAGTACAAGATAGCGAGAATGAAAATCACTTAGCTTGTATCAGGAGATTTAGGTTGATCTTGGGCTTGAAAACCGGTTAAGAAGGTTAGATCTAGACTACAGGATCTATCTGAGAAACTAGGATCTGTGAATTCTTCGGATAGGACCTCCTAAAGGAGGACATGATCATCATAGGCAATAGTGTTTGATCTACGTGCTAGTGTCTTTGTAAATTCTATGCTTCTAGTATTTTTAGGGTCTGAACTTAACTTCTTTCTTTCGCTCCCTATAATGCCCATTTCTAGAAACTATATGAGATATAATTAGGTTGATTATAATATCTTTACTCTACCTTGGTAATCATGTTTATGTCGTCACATGGCACCTAATTTATAGTAACTTGGAAGTTTCCTTAAGATGTGAAGCTCTAATGAGATTACTACTATTATATATTTATAGTTTTTGTTCTGCTTAAAAAAACTAGAAAGTGGTGCGTATAATGAGGTGGATTACAACCTTGGTGTCTTTTAATTAGTTGAGAATATAATATGAACCTTTTAGTTAAAAATATGAACCAAATGATGGATCAATTAAGAGGGTTATAAATGATTTTGGAAACTATAAATAACTAGGTGTTGTGTGATTAAGTAAATCCTAGAAATAACTAGTGGTAGGAGTGCAAGTAAGAATTAGAATGGTTGATATTATAATGTTGGAAAATGGTAAAGTAATGAAGGGAATAAATTAATTACTAAGACATTATATTTATAGAAATAAATTTTTGAAAATATATTAATGAACTTAAAATTGATTTCAAGTGGTCCAGTTATGGGTGTGTGTGTCAAATTGATTCTAATAATGAATGGTGAAATGATGAGTGATTGATAAGCATGTGTTTAAGTAATGCAATTTGATTTAGTCTATATGAATATTTAACTAGTGATGTTAGAATAAATATTCATGGAAATTACAATAAACTAAATGGATGTTTGGGAAATTGATTTTGAAATTATATGTATTGAATTGTGTGTGAATTGTTTGATTGTTGTGAGTGGATTTACATTTTATACTATATGTTTTGTCGTGTGGGTATGATGCTTTGTTTGGAGTGTGCAAGTGATGGATAGGTATATTCACAAACACTATAAAATACCAAATTGAGATAGGGAGACCAACAACCCAAAAATAGCATGTGCTAACCAAGGTCACCCATTGAGTGTGTGTGTGTGTGTGTGTGTGTGTGTGTGTGTGTGTGTGTGTGTGTGTGTGTGTGTGTGTGTGTGTGTGTGTGTGTGTGTGTTTGTGTGTGTTTGTGTAAGTGAGCTATTTTATTTGTTTGGTGATGTTTTATTTATTTTTATTTTGACCCTCATGTGGAGTGCCACATCCCCTTTTTATTTTGTAACCCTTGTGATTTTAATTTAATGTTTTTCCTAGTTTGTCTTGTTTTAATTTAATGATTTTAAGTTAATGTTTTTTAAACTCAATGTTTTAATTTAATAATTTTAATTTATTGTTTTTAAATAAATAGTGTTTTGATTGATTAAAATATCATTGGAAGCAATTATTATGATCTTGTCCTTGTCCTTTGGCATTTAAGTTGTCTTGAACTTTGGAAATTCGGATTTGGCCTTTAGGCCAATTTTGGGAAGTGTGTGGGAGAGGTTTACCTTGTCCCACACTCCCAAAATTTCCCCAAGGCCATATGAGGTAGGTATGATTTTTAGGATAAAATTGACTTATTTACTTGATTTGATGGGATTTTTCTTCCTTTGTACTATTTGATTTTAATTTGGGTGGTTGTGTGATTATTTTGGGGTTGCAGATTTGAGTGTGCAAGGACATTTCCTTACACTTATTTGATTTTGGAATAGATTTGTATTTAAACCTCTTACATTTTCATTTATGTTTGATTGATTTGTGTTCACCTAATTTGGGAGAGCGCATGGGTTTTTCTTGTTGGAAATCCTATGTGGACTCCACCTCACCTTACCTCTAAAAATTCTATAAATAAGAGAGATTTGAGGAGAAAAGGGGTTCCATGAATTTTATTTTGGAGATTTTCTTGGTTGCCTTTGGTTTTGGGAAGCTTTGGAGAAGTGTTGGAGTGCTTTCTTGTTTTGTGGAAAGGACCATCAAGAGGACAAGATGCCTCCAAGGTAGGATCTTATTCCCTTTCTTTCCTTGTTATTGTTTGTTGATTTCTATAACTTCAAGTAATAGTTTTGGGTGTTTGTTGGGTAGTGTTTACCAATAGTAATTGTGTGAGGAGGTGCAATAAACTATGCTTATTATTGTTGGAGGCAAAAGGATTAGGAAGATAGTAGGTTTTATGTGTGGTTTGTTTAGAGCTAAAGGGTTTTGAATTAGTCATCTTAGACTAACTTGGAGGGAGTGTGGGATGGGAAATAGGTCTCCTTGTTAGAGCCAAAAGGGTAAGCCAAATGTGGCTTGGGAGTTATAAGGATAGTGGTTGGATGGAAGAGTGAATGGAGGTTTTGAGCTTATTTCCATCCCATTTGGGAGTTAAAAGGAGAGCATAGTTTATTTCATCCTCCATGGGGGGCATAGTTTTGCATCCCAAGTATGTGCTTTTGATACTTGTAACTCTTGATTGTATTATTGGTGGTTGTTTCTCAATGTGGGTTAAGATGTGTTATTTTTACTTTGTTGGGGCTCGGGGTCAATGGGAAGAGAAACCTTTTCCATTGAGAAGGTTGGGTGGTGAGCATTTCTCCCATCTCTTTTTGGTCAAGAGAAAATGTTGAATCTATGAAGGAGCTATGTGTGGAATACTTGATACTTGTGGAAGATATTGTGTATTGTTTCCCCTTGTTGAAAAAAATAGTTCTATTATAATGATTATTGTGAACCATTGTATTATTTATTCCTACTTGAATGTTGAAGAAAAGTTGTTTTGAAAGTTACAAGAAAAGTTAAAGTGGAATGTGCAAATTGTGTATCTTGATATGAAAAGAAAGAAATTGTTCTTGTTGAGATAGTAAGCTCATTATAACTCTTCTTTCATCTATAGAATTGTAACTAAATTAGTTTTGAAAAATATTATTGATAATATTGTTTATTTTACATTGATTGTTCTTGGTTGTTGATAAATAAGATTACAAGGAAAAAGAAAGTGAATGTTTATTGTAGATGGTTGCATTGTTTCATTCCTACTTGAATGGTAATAAATAATTGTAAAGAGTTGTTTGGAAATGTTGTATGGTCATCTCTCTTTTACTCTCTTGAAAGGGTTATTTACACAAGTGAATTCCATCATAGGTGCATGTAAATGAAATGGTTAAAATAATTCTCTTGAATTATAGTTAAACATTGAAATGCATCTTTATAAGTTGTGTCAACTTAATAGGTGATAAACTAACTATGGGTCCTTAATAATAAATATAACTTAGAGTTTGTAAGTTACAAAATGTTATAATCATATCGGTTTAGAGAACATATAGAGTTTAATTGTATATTCAAGAATTATACACACACACACACACACACACACACACACACACACACACACACACACACACACACACACACACACACACACACACACACACACACACACACACACACACACATATATATGGTAATGTAATGTGTGTTCTCTTTATATATATAAAATTTTAAATACATACATCCCATTTAGTTATATAACATCATTATATTTATACTTATTCATAATATAAGGTATACATTATATTTTATACAATACTTTCCACACAAACACACACACACATATCCTAATATTTAATCAAATAATTATTATATTTATAATATATACTATATAAAGTTTTTTTGCTCAAAAATCTTGAGGAAGAGATGGTGAGTTCACAATTGTTCATGTGCCCTAGACATAACCCTAACCATGTTGGCGTGGTTGTTGGCGATGGTGATGGGATCATGGTTGATGGCGGAAGTGTATTAAGGGATGTTGTAGAAGGTCTCAAAATTGGTGATGAAAGAAAGAGGATGAGTAACGAGATCCTAGGCTCTCGCCCCTCAATTCAGTGGCACAAAAATTCCACCCTTCCTTTGGTGGCTAGGTCTAGAAATAGAGCCACCGACATAGATTAGGCTCAAGATGACAAGAATTATGGATTTGTTGTGTCTTCCCAGGATCCCAAATTGGGTTTTTCCAAGAACGCTACCTAGGTAATGCTCAAAACATTCTACAATAATACGTACTTGATCCAAGTTCTAGTTTGTACTCTAGGTGGAAATATCCTTTGCATTTAGATCTAATGAAAATCTCAAGGAAGGATCTTAAATTAATTCTTGCTTATAAATTAAGCTACAAGGTAAATCTCATAGTCCTATTTTTTTGGAAACCCTCTAAAGGATGATTCCCTTCCCATATCCTACGGGATTGGGCTGGATTCCATGATTTTTATGGTTGATCTACTATTGGGTGAAGCTAAAGAGCAATGCTTTGCACATTTTAAAGAGTCATTTTTAAAAATTCCACTCCCTCAAAAAATTCTCTAGCTCCTCCTCCCCCACCTACATTGTGGAGAAAGTTTTTAAATCCCCTACTTTAGAGATCAATGATGAATAACCTCTATATTTTTTACAAGAGATGAAATCTAAGGCCATTATATATAGATTTAATGGTGCTTGGTCATCGATTAATGCTCTGATCTAGTGGATTCATTCCTCGTGGATGAAAAATTGTAAATATTTCTTATGTGCCCGAGGCTTATTCATAATATTCTTCAATGATCCAGAGGGTTATCATAGGGTTATTGAATAGGGTCCTTGGTTCTGGGGATTGGTAGGCATTTTCACTACCCCATGGTTTCCTCAATTTGATTTGAATTCCTTTTCCATCTCTCATGTTCTGTTTGGGTGAGATTGCCTAATCTTCCCCTTCATTTTTCTTTTCTTCGGAGGATATCGAGAATCTTCTAGGGTGTTTCATCAAAGAGGATAACAAGAGAATGTGGAGTGGACTTCATACTTTTGTTAGGATTTTTGTAGAAGTAGATCTCAGTAAAGGATTTTTGGATAAAATGACTCTCAAGATGGGAGATATGACTCACATCCAGACTCTTGACTATGAAAATATGACTTTCAGATGTTGGAATTGTAGGACTCCGGGACACCTCCAGGTTGCATGCCCTCATAAGAAATCCCAAGCTCCAAAGAAAAAAGGATTTATTCCCAAATGATGGAACCCAACAGATCTTGAGGTCGAAGATAATACTTGACTAAAAAGATCAAGAAATAGGAGATATTAATTCATCCGGCACAACACAATTAGATAGTGTTGTAGCTAAGGAAGTGGGGCAATCAACAGCTTAATCATCCCTCTTTAGAGAGACCTACTTTAGGGATAAAGCAGCCCCATGAATCTAATCACTTTGAATTGGATAAGTATGGTCCCCATCCTCAAGATAGGGAGTTACATATCTCCACCCCCTTGGACTTATCTCGAATCCAAACCTCTTGATTCATAGGTGATTTTACATGAAAAGTGGTAGCTATTACGTTTGAAGAAGGGAAACCACTAATCTCGGGCCTATTTTTTATTTCCTTTGCTTCTTCTTTCTATCCTCATTTTCCCTCCCAAATCCATTTTGATTGTGGATGCCTCTTCTATTGCATCCACTTCTTGGTCTTGTAGCTTTTTTTGAGCTTTATCTCCTCTCTCCCACCTTGTTCTTCCTTTTGCGATTGCGTGGGGGCTTCTTCTTTTCTTCTCTGTGGTTATTATTTTTCTGTCTGTAAATATGATAATGAAAGCTTCTCCTAGCTATCTCTTGTGGTTATTTTTTCTTTCTTCATTTGGTTTGTGTCTTCATGGCCATTTGTTACTTTTTTCATAGTCTTTTTCACTTTTCTTCTTCAATTTTGTATCTTGCCCTTAAGGCCTATTTTAAAAGGACACGGTCCTTCTAAACCCCATATTTACTCTTTTCAAAAAAACATATGCTATATAATAATTAATATAGTTAATATTATATATAATGTATATAATAATTATTTATATATATTATAATATATATCATATATATTATAGATAATATTAAATAGTAAAATAAACTTATATATATATGAAATGCATTTATATAATCAAAAAATGGTGGCTTCGAGGCCATGGCCTGCACACGTTGTGGCCCCCATAAACCTACCCTTGTCATCAATGGCTGCACTGGCCCCCTCTTATATATATAAAAGTGGATTTATATATATGATGATCTTTGAACAAGATAAGGAACAATCAACCAACAAATTTGATTAGCTCAAATTCCCAAAATAATACCCCCACGGTCAAGAAAATTCATTCCTTTAGCCTTATAATTTCTTGCTAGTTTGGAATTCTAATCCTTCTTCAAACGGACATCATCCCTTCACAATGCTTATTCAAATCATCAAGTGGGGTTATTCCACAAGAAGTCAACAATTTAACCCAAATAATAAAATATTGTCCTAATAAGCTTCTTTTGGCTTGCAATAGGTGGTTTACAACCATATATTTATTTATAAGAATCAAATTAATAAGTTTTTGATACTCTTAGAAAAATATTTACCTCTTCATTGTGTACACAACAATTCACTAAGTCCTTCTTTGTACATTTCCACTCAAAATCACTCTCCTATCTCCCAATTTAGGCCTTTTAGCTTTGTCAACCAAGTATGTGATCGAATTTTAGAAAAATATTTTAATCCGCATGGTAATATCTACATTTTCATGTGGATTCATCATTTCCACACCATTTTATATCTTTATTATAAATATTAAGGTTTAATTCTCTTTGAAATGATCGACTTCAAATTCTTTCTCTCTCCTAATTGACTTAGCTAGCTCTGTCATAAGTAGTGATGAATGAATGATAGGCCAAACTTGTAGATCCTCTTGAATAGTTAAAATAAGGTGTTTAGATATTTAAATACAAGTTTCAAAGAATAATTCCACCATCAAATCCTTAAACCCAATCATAATCTTAATTCCTAGTCTCTTAAATTCCTATTACAGGTTTCCATCGAAGACTGTCATGAATATTTCGATTGTTCCTAAAGGGATTGATCTAGTTTCTTCAAAATATTTTTCTTGACCCTCATACAGAGGTTTTTGTGAAATTTTGTAATTTATGGTTGGTTTGTTTTTGATTTCAAGTTTGTCTCTCTTTGAAACCCTAATATCAAGGTTTATAATCAGTTAGCTTTGAGAGGGTAGAAAGCACACTTTATTGATTGTTAGCTTAATTTTTAATTTTCTGCAATCTTGAGAGGATTGAATTTAACTTTCTTAAACTCTCCAGTGTGTAAAATAATCTATGAAATACTCCCTTCCAAGAATAAAATCTTGATTCCACAGAGACCGGTAACCATACCTTTCTCAAACAGTTAAACTTCAACTAACAACCAAAAACACAACAAAATCTTACATGTCATGAATTAATCTAGGTTCTAATTTGTCTACCAACCTTGAAGGTCTCGATAAGGGGATTCACATTCTAAGATCAATGCATTTCAACTTTTCAAGCCTCTAAAAACATAGTATGCTAGTGAGCTTCATCCACTCTTGACTATCACCATAACTCCCTCCTCAATAGGCGAAAGGATTTACTATTAAATCTCTGAAACCATAGATAAAAGAACTTACTGCATTACAAGCACAACCTTTCTCAAGGATTACAAATATTGTTTGTTTATTCAAGATCACATAAAAATTACATGTAAAAACACGAAATGTACTTCTTGAGGTTAGTATGAACTTGAAAATTTCACCACAACCTTTAAGGCTTTTTGTATTTACTCTTTTTGATATCCATTCATTCCCATTAGACATTCAAACTCAAATCACACACAACATTATAGTTTTCAAAGGTATTCACTCAAATAATAGTAAGTTTGCAAATGCATGTATACAAAGAATTATAGCAGAGCTAGGATCTTCCTATCATATTTATAGATCTTCACCAAGAGTTTCACAACTACAAAATGCACCATAAAGCCACAATCTTCAAAATGCACAATATCACAAACACATGTAATACACAAATCAATCTTTCTTTATTAAACCAACAATGTTTTTCTTGCGAGTTTCTTAGAGATCCAATTCTATTAACCCTTGACCATCTAAATGATAATGTTCCTCAGCTACAAAATGATATTTTATACTTCTTACATGGAATTTTCCATTTAAATTTGTGACTCTTCAAATTTTTTGGTCTTGTGACCTTTCAACTTCCATATACTTATGGATAACCCTTAAGACAACACTATGGTTAACTAGGAATCCAAGAGTTAGACTTCTCAACACACCCACTTTGACCTATATAACCCCTTATAGGTATTATTCCATGATTAAAACCCATAAATACATACATGATACCTTAAACCCTTTAGCCCTTGCAAGATTAGCCTTCAAATTCAAATCCACAATTTTGGAGGGAAAGTCTAGGATTTGAGTTTGTAAAGGACCACACACACACAAAAACCTCCTAAACAATTTCCTAGAACCTTTTAAAATCACACACAAGATTTCATACTAAAATTTATACTAAAAGTCCTATTTACATAATCGGGAGGATGCTCATGCACCATACTCCTAGATAAAATTGTGTTCCCATTCTCTTTTCTTCATTTTCTTCTAACTTATGATGATCCTCTTGAAGGATATATTGACTGCATGCCAATCTTCCCATGTCTTTTTCATATCCTCCATATTTTTCACGAACCTCTTCATCCTTGCATTGATCATGTTTTTTTTTCCAAAAGAGCGATCTCAAGACTCGTATTCATCTTCTTGTGTTCATGTTTAAGATTATGCACCTTTTCCTCACTCATATGATATGAAATTTCTTCACTTATGATTGTTGCAATACCTTCATAGTTAGGATATACTATTTTTGACTTGCAAAATTCATCTTTGATGGATGATTCTTCTCCCACTTCAAGAGTCATGGCTACATACACCTTAGTGAATGAAAAATAGACTTGAAAACACTGATTTTTTTCACCTTGTTGCTCACCATTTTTAGTGGATAGTTGTTTGCTTTATGAAATTGATATTTCCTTATCTCTTGGGCTGTGTGATCATGCTCTTCAAGGCTTTTTCCACCTCTTTTTAGACCTGACTGTCTCCTTTCTCTGTCATATTCTACACTTTGCTACACCTTGCTTTAAGTTTGTGCACTCAAGAGATTTCCTTGGTATTCAACCTACTCATAGGTGTGTACATGTTCTTGAGCACCACATTTGTACCTTTTCTTGGCCTTCTTCTTTACCTATATGCTTGAACAATTGAGAATCAAAGGATATAAGTATGACTAATATCTTAAACAACATCTTTCATTGGTACCCACCTCTATTTCTTCATGCCACTAGACATTTGGATGAGTAGTTTATCCATATATGGTTATTGAGAGTATCCTTGTTCCATTTGAGTTGTCTCTCTTCTTCATCAAACTAAGTTTTTGAAATCTTATAGTAAAATACTCCTTTTCAACTTCTATAGACATCTTTGTACAACTATCACCATTCTTGGAAAACTCATTTTCAACTGTAATCTTATTGTTCACATTACTCTCTATGTGCCATACCAGAGTCTTATTTACTTCTAACTCTATGTTCTTAAACCCAAACTCCTTTTCTAAGTTCAACATTAATGTTTTAAGTACATTCCTTTCATCAAACATATTGAGAAAATTGAATGAAAATCCTGATTTTGAATGCAAAATAACTCTTAACATATACTTCTCTTTTACCTCACCATTTTCAATAGTTATATCAATTTGGTTCTTGTGATGCATCATAAATCTAACGAATTTTATGTTATTATTCACACCTTGACATGTTGCTTCATTTTCTAAGACCTTGTCTTGGATTTGTCTTCTTAAGACTGTTTTAGTCATAGTATTGTCCTCAAATTGATATGGTAGGTTACGTAGTTGTTTATCTACATCCAATTTGACCTACATAACCTGTATTTATTCTTGAGATTTGAATATATATTTATTTTCCTTGACTGCTCCACTGTCATCTTCTTCTCTTGTGTCCACAAGATTTTTTTATTCTTAATTTAGTCAAAAATTTTGTTTGAGCTTGCACTTTCATATCATCTTGTCATGAAACAAAACTCATCAACATATAATTAACATGGAAATTTTTAGTTTCACTAATTTCTAAGCTTAATATCTGTTCTTGGTTCATCTACTTGAAGTATGTCACTTCCTCAAGATCTGTTTTGAGAATTTCCATCTTCTTTTCTTTATTTCCATCATACAATGTTCCTTGCATCATGTTATTTCTCCCATGGTATGGAATCCTTTTAAGGTTCCCCTTACATTCTTCATTTTTCCTTCTATCATGATTAATTTCATATGGGTATGCATGTACATTATATTCTTGTACCACTATGTATTCTTCTTCCTCTGTGACTCCTCCAAGTAGTCCATGGATTTCTTGCTCTTCATAATAAATATGAAGTAATTTTTTTATCTACTTTTCCATCCATACTTGTATCAACTTGTAAACTCTTCTTATTTTCTTCATTAAATACCTTCATAGTATTTGTATACTTTTCATCTTATAAGAACATATCAAGGGCCTCTTCTATAACTTCTTGATACGTTTGTCCATCTTCTTTTGATGTATCTCCTTTTGTCTTTCTTTCTTGTCATCAAGAACTTTCATGGGTTCTTCATCTTGGAAATTTTTTTCCAATCTTCTTTTCCATCATATGACTGATTATCATGCTTCAATCCTATACCTGCATGCACACACTCATAACCAGATGCTAGATAAAAATATTGAGGTTAGGTTGCCCCTAAAATGGTGTTTCTCCATCCATTATTAGTCAAGTTTACAAACTCCTTGATTCCAAATGGCATACTCCTTTTTTCAAATTCTAAATCTTCATCTTTCAAAGGAAACAAAGTATTCCCTTTACCATCCTTCTTCAAGGTACAAGCATTTGTTATTCCATCATATATCACTCCTCTATCATATTGTCATGGTCTCCCTAACAAGAGATAAAAATCCATTGGTATGATATCACACAATACTTCATCATGAATACTTCCAATCTTAAAAGGAACTCTACACTATTCATTGACAAGAACATGATGACCTTTTTGTATCCATGCTAGATTAATCAATCTTCTTAATCCTAGATTAGTCACCATATCCTCTAAAAATATGTTATCAGTACTACCATTATCAATCACAACTTGACAACACTTACCTTTGGTTTTACACCTTGTCCAAAATAGACTTCTTCTTTCCATTGGCTCTTTGGTCTTGCCTCCTTGCTTGCATAGAACTCTCCTCATTAAGAGTGACTCACCAACATGTTACAACTTCTCAAAACTCCTTTTAAGGTTCTTAACATCATTTATTTAGCAATAAAAATACTTATGTCTTGCATTAACATCACAATTCTTAATATCATCACAAAACGCATACATACCTTCTTCATTGCTTGCCTTCCCATCATGAGGGATCTTTGGCTCTTATTGGATTCTTGTCCTTGAATCCTTCTTCCTTTATATGAGAATTTATTCTAAAGAATCCATTCTTGCATGTAATGGCACCACCATCTCTTTCATCTTCTCTATCGTCATCTCTACTAAATCCTCTTGGCATTTTCTACTTATTTTCTTCATATTGAAACTCCACAAGCTTTACAACAATTAACCCCTACAATAAACACTTCAAGTAGAATTTAAAAATGATATTATAACACATCCTAAGGAAATTCTATGCTTTGATACCAAATGATGTAGAACAAGATAAGTAACAATCAACCAATAACTCGATTAGCTATAATTTCCAAAACAATACCCTCGCTAGTCAAGAAAATTCATTCCTTTAGCCTTATAATTTATTGCTTGTTTGGGAAAAACATGAATCAATGCTAGTTTTGAATTATAATCATTCTTCAACATGAGACTATACCTTCATAATTCTTATTCATTCATCAATGGGGTTATTCCACAAGATGTCAACAATTTAACCCAAATAATCAAATGTTTTCCTAAGAGGCTTCTTCTAGGCTTGCACTGGTGGTTTACAACCATATATTTAGTTATAAGACTCAAGTTTATAATTTTTGATACTATTAGAAAACCATTTACCTCTTCATTGTGTACAAGACAATTCAATAAGTCCTTCTTTGTGCATTTCCAATCAAAATCACCCTCTTATTTCCCAATTAAGGCCTTTAAGTCTATCAACCAGGTTTGTACTGTCATTTTAGTAAAATAATAGAATATGAATGATAATATATCCATTTTCCTATGGATTCATCATTTCCA